>JAWWEU010000160.1:301461-332697 GCA_035583155.1 Acropternis orthonyx
CTCCTCTCCTCGCCTCTCCGCTCCTCGCCTCTCCTCTCCTCTCCTCTCCTCTCCTCTCCTCTCCTCTCCTCGCCTCTCCTCTCTCTTCTCTCTTCTTTTTTTCCTCTTTTCTCTTTTCTTTTTTGTTTTAAATTTTATTTAATACTGTAAAACGCTCCTACTTGTGCTATTCCCTTTCACCACCCCCCAAATCTCCTAGTAACAACTACTGTTTAATATATGCAAGGAATCCAGGCAGAGCCCAGTTTCCATGCCCGTGCCAGCTCCTGGGCTGGTGTCAATGATCACACCCTCAGTGACTTGCAAGTGGTTTCAGTGGGAGTGTTTGTGCCACAGCATCCTGGTTATGGATGTGGCCACTGAGGCAGAAAGAGGCAAGATGACCAATAGGTTAATAGTCAACAGGTAATTTTCTGTCTGGTTTTATTTGCCTATTATCCATTAATATCACCATTTATTATTAAGCATTGCCTTATAACAGAGGATTTTTCTACCTTCAGTTGAGCACCTCGTTAAGTTTGCCTTTTGTCCTCATTCCTGGCCAGCTAAGGAAATACCTGTCTTCTGGTGCCTCAAGTGATGAAGTAATGCACAATCAAAGCAGAATTCAGTACATTTGAACTACTTTATATATTAAGATTTCCAATAGAATATCATCTAGAAATTAAGTTCTCCTACCTCTAAACTATTTTCATCTATCCTTGCATCTAAAATCAATGTTTACATGCATTGGCTGTTCACTGAACCACACCACCAGTTTTCTCATTTGTTTTGGGATATGTTTTACTGCTTTGTTATTTATTGACTTGTGACTCTTCTAAAATATATAAGGGATTAATTTTGTAAGATGCTGAGTGCCCCTGTCCACTCTCTCTCCAAATGGTACTATGGCCCACTGACACACACTTGGATCAGTATTTTAATCAATACCTATGTTTTTTCTGGGCTTCTTTCCAAAATGACCTGTTTCTGTGGAGGTAACCAGATCAGAGCCACTCTGTGGATGCATGTCCACGCAATACGGAGTTGGTGTGCTTGGAATTTTGTGATTAGAAACAGCACAGGAGTGTTATCATTATTGAAAAACCAATGATCTTTGCAATCAGTGTTTTCAGAGTTGATTACTATTATCTGTAACTATTCAGAGTAATTCAAAAACATGTGAATGAGCATAGTTTGGGCACTCAGACTGCATTAACAATACCCTGCAGTGGCTCCATGCAGTAGCCATATGGCTCTAATTAAGGCATCCGAGTATTTGTGTTTGCACACTAGAGAAAAGGAAACAGATCTGTCTTGGATGATAATTTAATCCTCCTCTCCACTGTGCCACTTTGTGCTGTAATTAAGGATATATACACATCGTAACTGTGCATTTCCACTGTTGCCATTCCTGGATTTCTTTTCAGTACAAGCTTAAATACACTGTCTAACATTTGACTAGGGTATAATTTCAAAGGTTAGGTGAGGCACTTCAGAGTGCACTGACAGTGCCATTCTTGCCCAGAGCACTGTTGTCAGCCAGCTTGTGCCAGGAAACTCTTGGGCTCTGGCTTTGTTACTGTCAGATAGGAACATTTTAATGTAAACTAATCAAGCACTGGCACATAATATTATCAAATTATTTGGTTTTTTCTTATGCTTTTTTTGGGTCAGATTCATCAGTGTGTTCTGACTACATTTTGTATCATAAAAAGTATCTCTTTTCCATCTTCCCATGTCCCTATTCTTTCATCCTCTGTGTTTGTCTCACACTGTATGAACAATGTTCTGCTTGTCTTCCCCACAGCTCACGTTCCTTTCATCCACAGCTATGCTGTTTTCACTGCCAGTCTCATTTTCCCAGCCCTACTTTTTATTTCCCATCTTCACTACTGAGTTGTAAAGGAACAAGTAACTTGGGAAAAGAAATATTTCAGACTAATATATATGTTCTTTTCCTTCTATTGTGACATTGCAGTGTAGTCTGTTTGTAGGGCTCAGTAGAGATTGCTGTGCACAGCTCTGGCATGCAGATGCTTCTCAAGAAAATATACTAATTGTTAGTGCACACTTGAAAATAATATTTCAAGATGAGTTTGTTGCATGAAACTTCTGAGGAAACCTACAAAATAAAAACTAATGGTAATTTGCAGCAAATACTCAAATACTGAAATATAAAGCCGTATGCTAAAACTATGATAGGCTCCTGTTTAAGTTCATCACTAAACCTTATTTTCCACAACACAGACCTTTTCTCAAGTGCTTTAGCCTAGGATGAAACGATGTCCAGCTTTGAACAGAGAGGAAAGGTCAGGGTGCAAGTCCCAGGATAGGGACACGGCTCCCAGCCAGGTCACACCACAGCTCAGATGCTGTTGGAATATTGCTCCCAGCTGCAGGGGTGGAAATACACAGGGCCAGGGAAATTTGCAGGGTGTTTGCAATATTCTCCTGCAATTTAACCAGAGCTGAGTCCAGACTTGAACTCCAGCCCTGATTCATGCTTGAAGCTGTGCTAGATCAAGCTTTGTTTTCTTAAACCATCTCTCCTTGGCAGTGGTTACTGAAGAAGCAACTGTGTTGTAAAGAAACCCACATGAGCTGAGTTCTCACTTGAGCCATGGCATCAGACATTCAATTAGAAGGGTTTGCCTTCCACATCACATTTTCCCTCACTCTTGTTCAAACTGTGGCCTTCTTCCTTTTCCACCGGGCAGAGGAACTTCTGAGTCAAAGTGCCAGTGTAGTGTTCTTAGAACTAAAGCTAAATTAGAGAAATTTTGCCTAATTAGTCTGATTTAATCTAATTTGTCTTCCATTTAAGCAGGTAAATGTATGACTGTAGTTTCTGAACTTTTCATTGCAGAAAATGTCTCCAAATGTTGAAATGCCATTAGGAAAACAGCTTCTAAAGCATTGTTACTACTGCTGCTGGTGGTGAATTATTACCACTAAGAAAATCAATACTGGCATATGATTTTCTAGAATGCAGGTGTCTGGCTGATCCACTGCTTAAATAAAGACATAGGTCTAAACTGGATTCAATAATAGCAAGAAATGTCAGCTGATGTATTTCAGGACCACAAAAGAAAATTAGATTCCTTTGAAACGTGGGGGCAACATGCCACCTATATAACTACTTAGGAGGATCCAGGGCTTTTCCTTCCTCTTCTCCCATTCCCCAAAATGCTGCTCTGAGTAAATAAAAGCATTTCTCATGTTTATACATTATACAGCCCTCTTCCTTGAAGACCTTTACCTTCTGCTGCACTCACAACAAAACCCAAACCTTAAGCGGGGATCACTGAGGGCAGTAAGCAGTAATGGAGCGTGGAGAATGAAGGTGTTTGGTCTGGGGGTCACAAGACAGTTTTGGTTGTTTATGTTAGAGGAGAGACAGATATTTGGAGGAAGGACACAGCACTCCTTGCTTCATCCTTTCTTTCTTGCTGTCCTGGTGGATTGAAACTGAGCCTGCCCACTGAGCCTGCATGAAGCTCAACACTGAGATGAGCAGCAGGGAGGCATTTTGTTGGGCAGGGACTGGTTTTCCAGGGTTAGGGAAGCCGTCTGGGAATATTTCATAGCAGTGGGACTCAGGTGAAGGGATCTTAAGCTGTTCTCAGACACCTTTTTTGTCTGCCAGCTCTTTCTGCTGCAAAAGTATTGCTGTGGAGATAGGTAAGGGATTACCCTGCAGCAACAGGGGGAGAAACTCCTCTTTCTATAGCCCAAAAAGGATGGAAAGAGCTTTGTGAAGGGGGAGGAGTCCATTCAATGTCATCCTCTTCATGACTGGAGTCATGCAGAATGAAAACAGAAATTATCAAAGGTTTCAAAGGTGGATGTGAGTTCAGGGTGCTGATGCATCCTGCTCAAGACTGTAAATAATGCTAGTAACAGGGGGGTTGTTATTACAACAGTTAGTAATGCTTTACTCTTAACATGGTGGGTGAAAAAAGGAGAGCACTGCAAAGCAGTCTTGCATCTGATTTTTTTCCCCTTGGCTTAATCTACATGAAAAGAATTCTTTTAGTAAAATTATGATTATAAGAATGTTAATGAGAGGTTGATTAAGTTACGGCACATGATAGCTCCTAATCAGATATGTTGCCTCAGTCAGAAACTGAAAACTAAGAACTTTTACTCAGCAGAAAATGCTTATCATTCATCCAGCAGTAACCAGCTAAACCTCCCAGACTGAAGGAAAAAAGATTACTTCTCACTTTAAAGGATTCAAAATGTGGCAAGCAATGTAGAAAAGGTAAATAACATTGTACAGAAATCCAAGTACTTCCCAAGGAAGCAATGCAATTGGGCACTTTCTGCAAATAAATGTTAATGGTGCTGGCTATATGTACCATTAAGTGGCCCACAGGCTATAAAAAATAGAATTCCTAATTCAATTTATTATAATTTTGTTGACTGTGAGCTAAATTTGATCTCCATAAGGCTCCTGATGATAGACCTCCTTGCTATCCAATGTCTCTTGAACAGCTGTTAAAAAAGGTATTTCAATATATTTGCAGAGTGCAGATACAAAGTTTGCAATCACAACTGTTTCACCTGGGGAATTGGAACAGGTTAGAAAAACAACCCCTAGAAATGGTCAGGAGAATAGTTCTGAATAATGAATTAATTTTTGGATATATTAAAAAATAGAACAAGATGTGGAATTTGTCATAGAAAATGCATTACTGCTGGCTGCTCCAGCCTTGGGGCGTTGCCTTTGGCACTATCAGTCATGATACTCTGCTGCCACGTTTCCCGTGAAGGAAACTGGTATTGGCTGGAAAGAAGACTCTGGAAGGTTCCGCTGGGGCCCTGATTGAGCTTAATTGCCCTGACGAGCATCACCTGGGCCCCCACCCGCCCCCAGCAGAACCATTCCAGTGCGGGCAGGTGCCCAGTGTTCTTCTGTCTGCCCACAGCCCTGCCCGGCAGCCGGGTCAGTCCCAGCGTGTCCTGTTTCCCAGGATATGAGGTAAGGGGAGTTGGCTTTTTCGGCAGGGAATATCTTGGCTGTGTTTAAGTGGGGTTCCATAAATCCTGACAGAAGATTCAGCAGTGCTGCTGCTGGCCTGGGGAGGATGCAGGGGCTGGTTTGCTCTGCAGCGCAGCAATGCTCCCCAGGGACCTTCTAGTCCTGTAGGCTCCTTCAGCCCCACTGTTTCTTGGCTCCCGTGGCTTAATTCAACTGGCTGAAGACGTGTAAAAGCATTTACACTGAAACAGGTGGTCTGCAGTGTCTTTTATCTTCTGCTTTGTCCATTGGCTTCCTGCCCCACTTGAGACTGGTTAAAGAATATTGAACTTTTTGTTCTGTGACTGAGATTTTGAATGCATTTGAGCTGGCTATTTCTGTGGCAGCTTATCCATAAAATTGACACTGTGAGCATGCTTGTCTTTCTGAAATATCATTATCCAAAACAGCCATTTATTTAGGATGGGGAATGTTGTACTTGTTTATTTAAACATTATCCTACTGTAAATAACAGGAAATAAATTTGGTTATTTTTATTGCTTTATGCAGTGCAGTGAATAAATACTAAAGAAATAAGTAGCAGCAGGATAGGGAAAAGACAAGGACTGAATATAGAGATTACTTTAATTAAAATCTGTGAGAGCCTCTGATTTCTCTGACATTTTAAATTGCATTGAGCTGCAATGTAATTTAATTTTCAAGGCACTTAAGTAGTCTGTTCTTGAGTATTGACTGATTATCTTTTGCTCTATATACAGAACTGGAATAACCATTTACTTTATTGTTGGAAAAGTAAGCACTGCAGCCTAGCTTCTGCTTTTCAAAAATGTTTTCAATCAGTAATCAAGCCAACATCAGTTACTGGAAATTAATGGAATAAAGCTCTAATAGCTGAAATAGGTTAATAGAAGTGCAGTTAAACCTTGCACCAAAACCAACAGTCTTGTATGGGCTCTTAGAGCACATCAGGAAGATGTTCAAGAGCCCAAATTAACTTGTAATTGTGCAATTTTATGTATACACACATACATAATAGAGCAAACCAGCTCAGTACAAACACAGCAGTAGAGCAGGAGCTTTTGAGAAAATGTGTTATTTCAGCAGAGATAATTTGCCATCTTTATAACTGAAATTTGGAGGTCTGAAACACGTATCTTTATGTAGAAAGTAATGACTGTTCTTTCACTTCCAAGACTTACCTATCGGAATTAATAATTGTCTTGGGAAATTCTCTGTTTATGGAGTAGCAAAAAAGTTGTAAAAGCAAGCTAGTTTCCAGGCTACCTGTTCTCATGATTTGTGGGTCAGCTGTGTGGGTTTTAGCCTAAATTGGACTCACCCCTTGTTTCAAAGTTAATCACGGGCTGTTTTGGGTTGGAAGGGACCTTTAAAGGCCATCTAGTCCAACTCCCCTGCAGTGAGCAGGGATATCTTCAGCTAGGTCAGGCTCTCACCCCCCAGCCATTCTCCCCAGGGCTGCTCCCATCTGTTCATCTCCAGCCTGGCTTGATACTGGGCACTGCCACCCCCCCCAACACTTGGCCTTTTGTTGGCCCTCATGGGGTTCCCATAGGTCCACTTGTTGAGCCGCTCATGCAGGTCCCTCTGGATGCCCTCCCATTCCTCAGGCCTGTCACTCCACCGCTCAGCTGGGTGTTGTCTGCAGACTTGCTGAGTGCCCTCGATCCCACTGTCTGTGCCATGGATGAAGCTACCAAGCAGTGCTGGTTCCAGTACAGCCCCCTGAGGGACCCCACTGGCCACCCATGTCCACCTGGAATTGCATCGCATTGTGAATTTTCCTGATTTGTACCTCTTCTAAAGACTCACCTTCCTTTTCTTGTCCCCTCTCACACTAATAGATTTTAATTAGCATTGATGCTAAGACTTCCCATTATTTAAATGTTGACTCAGCTGTATTACGGCTGTTACCCTTTTAGTGTGGGTTTTGTAGATTATCTACCATATCTACTTTATCCAAATAAAATTATTTTACAGCTAGAGCTGTTGCTCAATAAATATGGTTAACTCATGGTTTTTTTCATAGAATACCAGATTAATTGAATCTGCTATCTAACCTCTCGAATATTTTAAATTATTATTGTGCTATGTCTTGTAGAATTTCCTGTTCGTTTAGAGCTAATTAGGTACTTGAATTTAATTGCAAGTGTGACTTTTGGCACATTCAGGATACTTTTGTATACTCTAGAAATGAAAATGCCAGAAAAATACTTAGTACTTTGAACATATTCATCTTAATGCCTGATTCCCAATCTATAAAAATGTAAAAGGGAATTGTTTTAAGCCTCAAAAAAGCCATGCAGTATCTAGCTGTGGAAATAATTTCAGAAGCTTTCAACATTGATCATTTTAGTGTACACAACAGCTTGAGCTGATGCAAAGTATGTTTAGTTTCATGAGACTACTGTGCTTGCAAAATACGTGAATTTTTTTGTCTTTCTTGGAAGAAAAATAGATCCAATGCATACATTTTCTCCTAAGCAGTAGGGTTTTTTACTATATTCAATAACAAAAGGTATTCCTGAAGGTACTCATGGGAGAATCTCTACTATAGGGGTTCTGTAAGAACTGAAACACCTTAATCTTCACGTAATTTTCTTTCGGATAGAAACCATGGCTGTATGTTGTGCTTTTGAAAGGAGTATCTGTAGTGTTACTCCATCAGGCATCTAGTGTATTCTGACCTTCGTTTCACTGGGTGAATGTTGGAGTGCAATGCTCACAGGGAAAAGGATCCCAGAAAGATCCTTTAATCCATTCCTAACCATCACATTAATTTCTTGGTTGAAACAGTATGAAAATAAATGACAATAGATTGATTGGGAGTTGTGGTTCATGCAGCTGCATCTCATGTTGCTCCAAAGCAGTCAGGCTGAGGGACTTCAGTGCAAAGGAGAGGGCCCCTGGAATACCTGCTGACAGTTTCTGTAGACACGTGACTGGGTCCAGTGTAAGGAGATGGTCTTTTCTAGCAGGTGTGGATTATGTTGACATAGAGCTTGTGTTCTTAGGAATTCAGAACTAATTACTGTGCTGTGTTAGTGTGAGTTAGGGCAAGATAAGCATTACAGGAAAATAAATCCATGGGCACTGTGGCCTTGGAGGGAAGTCTGGGTCAGTTTGTGACATAGGTGTGCATCAGGGAGAGAGAAGGGATGAGTGAGAAGGCTTACTCAAGGCAAAGGTGACAATCTGGGCAGTGGCTGCCACATGCCTGCTGCAGCTCAGGAGTGGGGCCCTTTGCAAGGTGCAACAGGGCTGGGCCTGCTGTGCCCAGGAGGGGCAGGATTTGGGCAGGCTGGTGACCACTGTCACTGGGGCATGTGAGCAGCCCTGCCACCGCCTTTTGGGGGGGACCCTTAGTTTGTGAATGAGTTTCCACAGTTGCAGTGATTTGTGCAACACTTCTGTCTCTTCTGGCATTTCCCACAGGTTTGGTTTTGAAAGTGGTAATGGAGCTTGTTAGGTGCTACCCCACTGCACTGCCATCAGTCACTGCACTGCCTTGTGGTCACTGCTCTGTCCATCCAGGCTCTCTCAGCTCCATGACTCCACCGTACTTTCTGCTTGCTGGATAGTCTCCCAGCTGGAAAAAGGAATCAATAGTTCGCCCTGTATTCATGATAGTGCCACTGTGTTCCCTCAGTGGTCGCTTTGCTGCCAGCAGCAGAAAGTACAGGTGGAAGGGGCTGTGTCCACTGTTTCTCCTACACTGCCCTGCCCATCTGCCCTTTCAAGTGGTGTGTGAGAACATCCTTCGGCTCCTTTCTGCTGGTACCTTCATGGTTCCCAGTGTTCAGGGCATCAGGTTTCCTCTTGAACAGACTCCCCCAGTACCCACCTGCTGCCCCCCCAGTATTGGTGCTTGTTAACTGTACGGGTGCTTGCTGGGGCAGCATCCCAGCACTGCCAGCTCTGCTGCTCCCTGGCTTCTGAGCTGCCCAGACAGATGCTGTGTGAGGTCCTCTCATGATGTGCCCCTGGTGCTTGACCTTGCAACCTGCCTGCTCCCTTACTCTGAACTTATTATTAAAACTGTGGGGTGGTCACAATTTTCAACTCAAGTTTTTCAGGTAGATGGAGCTAATATTTCTGTTCATTCAGACATCATGAGTCCATGCTTTCAGGTCTCTCCTTATCTTTGTTGCTGTTTATTGATTCACAATTTTATCATGTCTTTTTTTTCCCCTCCCCCCTCTCCTGGATTTTAACATAGAATTGATGAAATTGTAGCTAAATAAGTAGAGATTTAATCCAAATACTTATTTGATTCAAGCTTTGGGGTTTTTATGTTTCAGGAAAACTCATCCATCTGTACTTTTTTAATCTCTATTTAAAGTTTTGCCTAAGGCAGAGAGAGGTATTGGGAGTGTTGGAAACCTTGAAAAGTTGAGATTTTTCTGCAGTTCCAGTTCCACCAGCCTAATACTTTTAGTACAGAGATGCTTTGATAAACACTAGGGCTTTAGATGCTTAAAGGAGCATTTAATCATTTGAGGTGCATTTTTGCTTTAGTTGTAGCTCTTCTGTAAGAGCATATGCTTCTATTCTAGATGCTTTTAAATTCAGCGTGTTTCCTTTATCTGAACTACTTCAACTTTATTTGTGTATTTTCCTGTTTTCCTTTTTTGAGTCACAGTATCCAATTTTCTAAAGCATTATCTTGGTCTCTTATCTCTCTGTAAACTGCTAGGTGATACCTTGTATGCAGGATGTTTTATTAAATTGAATTTGTTTGCCTTGTGTTACTCCACATATCCTTTAGTCTCTGCAAATCTTATCCCTCCTCCCTGTCGCCCACTGCCCTATCTTTTAATCCAGCTGTGTCTCTGCTGAGAGGCACTGCTCTTGCACAGCCATTGTGAGCGGGGATCAGACATCCATGGCTTTGTGGTATTTCCCCAGTGAACACACTTGGGCCTTTTTGTAGCTTTTACCAGGGTAGAAAATGCTTGAGCTTAGGTTGGAGAGAGTGGTGGAGGCAGCAGCAGCTCAGAGCAATGTCATATAGATTAAAAGAAATGAGATCTTTCTGAGCAGAGTGGAGGGGCCAGAAAAGATCAGCAGCTGTAAGCCTGTCCTGGAAGGGCCACAGCATCCTTCCTCTGGCAGGCACAATCAGAAAGCACACGGTTTATTTACCAATAAACCATTTGCTTCAAAAAGGTAACCTTGCTGACTTTTTTCTTCTACCAGAACAGAACAAGATAGGCCAAATCCTCCTTTACTCTTCTATTTTTTTAAGCCTTTTCATTCTCAGTGGCATTAATTTTCTTGAGTATTTTTAAGAACTACTTCAGCTTGAAAATAAAAGAAACTCAGCTTGATGCTTGTGCTGAGTTTGGGAACAGAGCAATTGTGCTGTGGAGTTTATGGAAGTATAAATAGAACTTGTACAAGTTCAAAGGGAGACTACCCATTCTAATGTCAAAGGCTTTCAAAGGAAACAAGTGTCTTCCATTTCATTTTGGACTCACAGTATTTCCTGTCTCTTGGTCATTACAGTATGTCCTGCAAAGCAGTTTCAAAACCCCCTTATCACCTTTATTTCACAACTTATAACTTTTTTTTTGGTATTTTTAGAAAGAATACAGCTCTAGGTTATAAAATAAATGTCAGAGCTAAATCAAGTAGCAGGAAATCAAACTGCATCTTTCTGTATGTGCTTGTATAGCAGAATTGTATAAAATGTCCACCTGCTCTTTTCTCTTAAATCAAGTGGACAATAGCACAATAAAAAACATCTTCACATGTATAATATTTCTTCTGTCTAAATATCAACTGCCTGATCAAACAGTTGGCGTTCCCATCTTTTGTGTCCATTTTTGAAAACAGCTCTGTATTTCACTTGTTAAATTTCAAAAGCACTTTTGAAATGGAAATCAATCCCTAACTTAATTTAAATCTAAAATTGTTCACATATCAGAACAGTCTTGTCTCCTTAAGGCATTTTATTATGAAGTACCAATTAGGAGCATAATTTAACTTGTGAAATGTACAAATCACATGGAATTCACGTGTGCTATATAAAGAAAAACACATGCAAATACCAGAGTTATGCTTTTCAGGGGCTAAATTACCTGGCATTGTAGTCCAGGCCCCCCATGCACTTGTCTTATTTTCATTGCCTTGTTAAGAATATAAAAAGGAATTTAAAAAGTCAACATTGTTTATATTAAAAAGAAAAAGTGAATCTGTTGGGCATTTGTTCATCTTATGCTGCAAAGATCTTCACATAATTGTACCTAAGAGATAAATGGATGCAGATTTCAGAGTAAACAGAGGCCTTTTGGGTTCCAGGCCAAGCTTAAGCTGTTGAAATCTGATGTGCCAAACACAGGACACAGGAAATTTTGGATCATAGTAATTTTATTGAGATTTCTATCTTCCCTCAGTGATCCTATAGTTTTTGTTTATTAAACTGGAGTGTCACAGTGAAGTAAAAAGAGGCAAAAGGATTTTCTCTGCCTTCATGTGATAGGCACTACCTTGGCCATCATCTTGGGGATTTGGGCAGGGAGATGAGTGCTCAGAGCTGCGCTTGGAGATGAAAAGCTGACATTTCCAACTGAGTCTTTATAACAGATGTGTATTTCTGTAGAGGCTTTTGTAATGCATTTAAGCATCATGTAGTATTTCAATGATTTCTAAAATCTGAATAACAAATTTTTTTTAGGTAACAACTAATCTCTGTCATGGTGTGCTGCTCATACAAATGAATTATTATTCCATCTATATAATTCCATGTAAGCTACTATGTATTACTATATCTCTACCCTCTAATTTATATTACCTTTAAAAACACAGATTTAATTATAACAATTTTACTTTCAAGATCAAATATATACTTGCCCATAGAACAAAAGATAATAGAATAAAAATCAGTTAAGCCAAATTGAAATTATATTCAAGCTATATTGAAACTATGCAGTTCAAATAATGATCACAAAGAAAAGAGGGCAAGTCCTTTGCTCATTGGGGTGGAGGAAAAATAAATACAATCAGTGACAGTCAAACAGATTTTGTATATATTCTAAGATTTTGGCTGGATTAGCATTTTAATTATTCCGTGGAGAAGAAAATCTATCAGATGGAGTTGCCTGCCTGAAGTAACCTGAGTCTCATAGGGAATGGCAGGAGAGGGGCTCTCACAGCCCCTTGCAGGGCACTGGCAGCTCCAGCCCTGGTGCAGGCAAGAGCTCCAGGTTGGCTCTGTCAGGCCTGGCCTGGGAGTGTCCGAGCACAGCAAAATCAGAGGTGACAGCTTTGCACCACCGAGATCCTGAGACAGAGCAGGGGGGAAGCAAGAGCCCAGTGAAGGCTTAGCCTGAGGGCAGAGGGGGGTTCACCAGTTATATGACAGGCGTTGCATGTCTGCTAGAAGGAAAAAGAAAAACCCAACTTTGGTAATTAATTTATTGGTTGGTTTTGTTAATTTAAATTAGCAGGGAAACATTCCCATTCCCCTCGTAAATGGAAGGTCCTTAAGGATTAAGGTGGAATTTACTGCTTTTTTCCTAGTGAAATAGGATATAATTTCAGCGCACTGCTTTCCCAGGGGTGCAGAGAGTAGATTCTGGGTGTCAGGTTGCATTTTATTTAGCAGTGCCTGCAGCACTCTGAAATAGTGTTGCTCCCCCTGTGGGGTGGGAGCACTCCTTGTCCTGCCTGTGTGCCGACGGTGGCACACCTCTGCTGTGGAATTGGCTGACCTGGCTGAAGCTGCCTGTGGGGTGGTCATGGTTCCCCCCTGTGTGTGTGGGGCAGCTGCCACTAAGCCATCCCACCTTAGGGAAAGGCACATCCAGATTCTCACGCCTTGGGGTGTAACACAAACTAAACTGCTCTAGTGCAAATGAGAAACCCCTTTGTATCTCAAGGCTTTAAGGATAAGGGGGGTCTTGGAACTGTGGTATAGAAAAAAGAAGGGGGTGGGGGTGGGGAAATCCCAATTTTGGCATGAAAAGGGAACATCCTAAGAGAAAGGAGGAATCTTTCTGGTATATGGATCGTAAGGCTCATGGGCATCAGCACTTGCTTCAGATTTGTTACATGCTGTTTTAACACCTGTCCCAAGCCTGAGGAGTGGTTCTGTCTGGCAGTGGCTGGTAGCAGGTGCCTGGGGAAGCAGAGAAAATGAGGAGGAATGATGCTTCAGAAAACTGTCAGTTTCCTGGAATGGAACAGAGATGCCTTCAGGCAGAGGGGATGGCACCTTTGCACTTAAGGCTAAATGGATTTTAAAAAAATTCTATTCATATAACTGATTGCTTACTGACCCCATTTAAATGTTCACATCTGGAGCAACCAGGGCAACAAGTTCCCCAGTCCAGTCACTTTTGGTGAAATCCTTTTATTTCCTTGGTTTGACTCTACATCAGGTAACTTCATTTCTGTTTTTCATAGCTGATGTTTGCTATAGCTAGATGGTTTGTGGTCATTGCTTATTTATCTTCCCTTCTCCCTGCTGAGTTGACAGACCTGGTCACCGTGCTGCTTAGTCATGAGTCTTCCAAGTGATAGCCTTAACCTGCCTCATCGTTCCTTGCACAGAAGTAGCTCTAATCTCCACTCTACCTTTCTGCTTTCCTAAACATACAGTGCACTTATTGTCAGAAAGAGGGGCTGGATCTATATGCAGTACTCAAGAGAAGGCTGGGCTGAGTGGTAACATCCTCATCTGTTTGATTTTTTTCTTCTAACTCACAAGCTTTACCTTATTTTATTGTTGCTTGGACTAAAAGCGAGAGTTGAACTGATGTGTGCAGCCTTCTGAGTATGCACAGGAGTGCTCACTGGATTATGTACCCAGTAAGGGGGACTTTGGCCTTATCTCAGAATGTGACATGGGGGATAAGGTATTGCAGATCTGTAATGTTATACTTCCATAACAGACACAAGGCTAATGGGATTGTTTGGTTTTGTGATAAACACCAAAATCACTGAAGGTCACCATAGCTCTCAAATTTCAGAGGGTGAGAGGTCATGGCTCAAACTTCCTTTCTTTCAGGATAAGGATTTGTTGGTGATGGGGGGTATCTCCTGGAAAGCTACTACTTCCAAAAAGGATTGAAAGGAGTCCTTCCAAAACTGCTGGGATCACTCTCTGGAGCATAGCTGGTATCTGATAGCTGTCAGTTGATTGCCGGGGCTATATGGAAGTGGGTGATTAGGGCAACAGCTGGTTTGTGCTGGAAAACTAATGAGTTGATGGTAAATAAATATGCTAAGGTGTGGGCCCCTGCAGGCAAGGAAAACTGTCCTTTTTGTTGGAGGGAACCTTCTTTAACAACTCAGATTTCAGCTGTCTATCGCATGGGTGATTTGAGATGTGTGAGGGAAGAAAAAACCTTGCCATTTTGATGTCCTCATTAGCCTTTGGATATAATCTATAGCTACAAATACAGCTTGATTAGAATTGTATGGCTGCACTGTGATTTAAAAAAAAGATACGTGTTTTATAATGCCTAACCTGGAGTGCAATGAAACCTATCTCATTTATTCAAAACAAACAAAAAAACCCTAGACAAACTTTCTACCTTCTAGTAGTACTTTTCTGCTATTAATTTTCACACTTTGCAAAGATACCAGTGAGAAGGATTCACATGGTTAATTCAGTCCTGCCCATCTGCTGGTTGCTGTTTTGGTTAATGCATTAAAAATTTACTTTTGTAGGATTCCTGCTAGGCTGCTATTTATTAATGGATTAGGAATGGTCTTTTGAAGTGAACAGCATGTATGCAGCAAACCATTTTGTTCAATTTAAATGAAAAAGAATGAAAGAAGTGCTGTTAGCCTGGCTCTTTGAAGATGTTTGGATTCAAACATTTGGTTTGCGGTATTGCTGTACCTTTTTTTTTTTTTTCTTTTTTTTTTAAATAGCATGCCCTGGAAGCAAAACAAGTAAATGTTGGTTTTCTTTTACCTTTTTATATGGAAGTTCTCTTCTTCAAAGAGAAAAGTAGCCGTGGGACAGGTAATGTTTGTACATGGCCTCACAGCTGTGGTCTGTGAGCAGCAGTAGTGCAGTGGAGCCCGCTCTGCTCCTGTGTCCGGGGAGCAGGGGTGGCTCTGGCTCTATCCACACCCTGCCCACAGGATGGATGTGCCACTGCCTCCCCAGTCCCTGCTGGTAGAGAGGTTTCTGGGCCAGTTTTCAGATGAGTGATCCTGGAAGCAAACCTGGTGGTTTCCTGGTGCTGGAAATCCCCTGAAGACACTTGCCTGCAGGAGAGACGTGTCCTACGCTGCCACCTGTACCCGTGGTGGCAAGGGAAGGTGGTGCTAGAGCTTGCCTGGAAGTGTTGCCACAGATCTGGGAGGTCTCTGTCCCTGCAGCTTGTGAAAGGTGGCGGTATCTGTAGTTTTGGGTACATGGGTTTGTAGGTAATTGTTACTTACCTTCACCATACTGTGGGTATTTTCAGTGCTCGTGGCAGACAAGTAGGGTGTCAGAGCACCAGTAATGTCTCAGGCTTATTTACCTGGCAGGCTTCTCGTATAAAGGCGGTAGGTCCAAATAAACAGAGTGGAAGTAAACCCTGATGTATGGCACTGACCAAGGGTTGCTAGCTGGCCTTCTGTGAGGGTCGCCCTTCCCAAATGACATTAAACACTCCTCTGAGTGATCATGGTGGATGGGGAGCATGACATAGAAACTGGAATGGAAGCAGCAACAGTGTGAGGAAAACCAGTTCAGTGGAGTCTGGTTTAGCCTCAAGTATTCCATTAACAAATTCTTTTGCATACTTGGTAGAGGTACTCAAAGCATCAAAAAAGAAGTTGGTAGAACAATAAGAATATATTTTCTATGAGTGGAAGCTTCCTTTCATAATGAAATACTACATGTGGGACTTTCCTGCCCTGGCTTGAAGAAAGCTCTATAAGAAACCTATGGGAAGGACTGAGGGGAGGCTGTCCTCCCTCCTAGGTCTGTGTTTCCTTCAGTGCCTAAATCAATCCTTTTGGGAAGAGAATGAGAAAAAAACCCACTTCCATAGTGTGCTTTACATTCTGGCTGTATCTCCTGGCTACATGGCATAGTGATTGCTTGAAAGCATAACTCTTATTACAGCTATGCATTATTCACAAAGAGAAACAAGTGTTAATTATTTCTGCTCGGTGCATTCAGTGATAACCTGCTGTGGTAATTTATTTTTTCCCCCCTGTGGATTTCTGGAAGTTTTTTATTTCTTTTTGCATTTCTAGTTATGAAATCACAGATTGTTAGCACATTCTTCTTTAGAAAGGGTGGGGCCAAATGCTAAAGCTGATATAATTTTCTGGCAAAGAACCATTAACTTGTTTTAGCTGTGTAAAATTAGAGGTGAAAACACTATGTGTAGCCTGCCATGTAAAGAAAAACTTGATTGATTAATGTTAATCACTAAAGAAAAAGTCACTGCTATGAGTGCAACCCCCCTGCCCCATCCCTCAATAGGGTCATTCAGAGTGAAAATGAAGGACAACTTGACGGATGCTCATTTTTATTTCACTGCAATACTCCACCAATACAACTAAACTGAAAAATACAGACTTAAGATGGAAGTTTTCATCACTCCTTAGAAATACCAGGTAAAGGGGGTAAAGCCAGCATCTAACAAATATGCAGTGGGAAGAATAGAATTCTGAATGGATTTGCTATTTAAGAGTTTTTCTTTATTCCTGTCTTGCTCCGCTGTACCAGAAAATATTTAGATCTACATGGAAAGCTTCATTAAAAATGTTTATTTTTTTTCTTTACCAAAACTTCTTTCTGTGTCATTGTCTCCCAAGTGAAAGACTCATTCCATGCTCATCAAAAGATGGTTGTGGGGGGAATGGCATTGCTAAGCACAGTTGACTTTTGAGGGTGCCGTGTTGGCGACCACGTGAGGGGCGAGCTGTGGGCTGCTGGAGCGGCTGTGGCTCAAGGAGACCCTCCCTGTTTGCATCTCCTTGCTTTCTGTGTGGAAAAAGGAGTCTGCACCCATCTTTGCAGTCCTGGTCATAGCTGCAGCACTGAGCCCCAGTAAAGCTATTGCACATGTCCTAGTTTGCCATTAGCTGTCAGAACAGATATAACAGCATTTACACCAGCTCTTCAAAGCTGCAATGAAAGAGCTCTGTTTCCAATTCAGACATGAAGCACATGGCCTTCTTATATTTGCTCAGTATTCCCAATTCACCATTAGGCTGTGGCTGCTCTGTGCAATCTGTTTTGATCTGCCCCCATCTGTTCCAATCTGATGTTTTTTTCCTGAAAAATGAAGCTGGCGGTGTGTGATTGTTGCAAAGGCAATCAATTACTGCAGCTGTAAAAGTGTTCTGCCTGCTGGAGACAGTGTGTGCTCTTGTGAGGCTGCTGCATTCCTTCCACCCCTTCCCTTCACACAGGTACAGCCACACCGCGGGCTGATGGCACAGACTGCAGCTCTGGCTGTTGACATAAAGACAAATCAGAGGCTCCCTGCTGTATTTCATGTTTTGTGAAGGGACTTTGTTAGTCAACTGCTGGTGGTGCATGAGTGGCTGGAAAATTTGGGGAATAGTTGTAAAGTGGCCAGCTATGAAAGAGGACAGGTGTACTGGTTGGAGTCCCTCAGCAGTCTGACCTGGGTCTAGAACTGCTCAGTATGGTTTTTATTTTGTGAATGAATTGAATAAAGGAATAGAGAGTATATTTAAATTGGCACATGATATCAAACTGGGAAGGAATAGAATTCCAAATGAACACCCCCCACCAAAGCATCCAATTTTACTGGTACAGCAGATTCAGTAGTTGAATGGGTGGAAGTGTAAGAGCAGCATCCATACAGACACAAGACACAGAATAGCCCATCAGAAGGGAATGCTGGCAGCTACTACGCTCTCCTCACGTGAATCTCCATGCCAGCAATGTCAAGTTGTGAAAAATGTTACCACTGCTAGCATGTACGAGGGAGATGTATATTTCTGCAAGAAGGGGGAGTCATCTGCCCACTCTGTCATGCTGTTGGGTGCAGCCTGGAGCATTGCACCTAGTTCAGGCTACGGTCTAACAGCAGTTTGCAAGCCAGCCAAAAGTACCCTGGAGGGAAGTGAAAAGTGGTGAGAGAGAGATATGAAGTATGATCTTGGAAAGCTTGAAAGAATTATGGCTGTGGAGGTTTGAAAAGATAAAACTGAATAGGGAGATTTGGAGAAGGCATCAGCTTTCAGATGCAAGAGGTCTATGGAGCACCAAGTAATGATCTGCTCCCTCCTTGTGCCCAGGGTTTCTGCATGAAGGACCTAGACAGCGGGGGAAATGTGCTGGTGATAAGGTTTTTTAAAAAAGAGTAGTATTTGGCTCTTGGATTGTGCTGTGAACACTGGGCCAGAAGTCATAGAATCACCATAGAATAGCCCGAATTTAAAGGGACTTGTTTGGGAAGGTGGGGCCTAGATGAGATTATCTAGCCCTTTGTCCAGTCATGTCTTAAAAGCTGCCAGTGATGGTGTCTCTGCCACCTCTGTGGGGAGGTTGTTCTAGTAGGTGATTGCTCTGGCTGTAAAAAAATTTGTTTCTTACATCATGAAAATTGTGCAGTGGGTCTGTAATGGTATGGACCTATTACTTGTCTGACTGTGCCTCTGAAATACCAAAACCCTGAACATCATATATAAAAGGATGATAGTGTTTTATAGTTTGGGGGAAAAGAAAATCAGATTTTTATAAAATATGTTTTGTGTAGTAAGGTCTTGGAATTATTTGCCTTTTGCTGCTGTCATACAGAACAACCTTTCCTGGGGGCTGAAACATGCCAAAGTGCTTACATGGCATTGGGAGTGAAAGTATCCAAAGGTTACTTACTGCATTGGGCTTCAAATCTAGCTTGGGTAGACTCAGAATGTTTCCACCTACTTTAGCAGCAGTTTAGAATTTCATCAGGTATTTTTTGAAAGTACCAATACCTGCTAACCAGATGATGTAAATAAATACTGCTCTTTTCTGCCTTTCAAATCTGCATATTCATAAATACTGCATTGTTACTCTGACATAGCAATTACAGCATGTATGATATATGTGAATCTCCATTTATCATTGTCCAACTTCAGGCTTTGTAAAAGTTAATGTTTTAGAAAGCTGCTCACATAAACCACTCTTTTAAAGAAGCTGGCCCAATGAGAAGCTAGAAGTGGAAAGCAATTAAATGACACTGCTGGGCAGAGATGACAAAGCTGGATCCACCTGTTCTGATAAGAATATAGATTTATTGTGTTACTTAGATATAAACTTGTTGCAGTTTAGATATTGCTCTTGTAAACTTCATGGGACAGGTGTCTTAACTTTCAAGGGGTGATAAAATGCTATATCATGCAGGCTGCTGTGTGAATCACCATCTTCAGGTTAGTGTGCACCTAAGTTAGTAATTTACTAAGTTATGAATGTGAGAAATATTTTGTCATGATTATAAATAATTAATGCAAAGCTGTATTGGCAACATCCACACAGTAATTCATGCTTATAGCTTTATGGCAGAATGTTCCAGGCTGCCTCCAGGAGGGAATCTGAGGAGAAGAGTTGGGATGACAAAACCCCGAACTGTAAGGAGGTCCTGTGGATTGCTGGCTTTGCAAATGAACTGCTGGTTAATTGGGCAGGGCTGCATCTGTGGAAGCTGCATGCCTTTTGGTATGGGATGGGTTGTGTGTCCTGCTGGGGGCTCTGAAGGCTGCAGCTTGTGCAGTCACCGCTTCAAGGGGAGATGGAAAAGTGGATGTGTCTGTGCCTTGAATGTTAAGGTGGCTGAAGTTCCATCAACCAGAGTCAAATATAATTGGCTGTGAATATGCCTGTTCTCGGTTTTGCCTCACCTGCTTACATTATCAGTGTCTGATACTCAGATTCACAGACTCCATTAACCACTTGCCAAGAATTAGACCGTGTTTCTGTTGTTAGCTGAGCAAAACCTCAGGTACTCGCTGTACCCTTTACAGTTGTTTTGGCAGGTTGAGCCACTGAAGGCAGAAAAGGGGAAGGGCCTGCATAGCTTCCAGCCGCGTGTCGAGGCTGGGAGCAGGGTGGGAGCAGCTGAGATGCCGCGTGTGCCGCAGCAGCGTGTCCGTGCCCTGCCTGAACCAGAGCTGAGCGCCGCTCCTGCGCGGCTCAGCGCTCCCTGCGCGCCGCTGTCACGGGCAGCCGCTGTGTGCCTCTGTTCTTGTTGCTGGGGTTTTGTTGTACCCACGCAGTACGAGCCGGGCTGGCACTTCTTAAAATAAGGAGTGTTGGAGCATGGCCCTGTGCTCCGGCCGCACGCAGGTCGGTGCTGTGGCGCTGACTGTTTTCCTCTCGTCTTGGCTTTTCAGTTTCCCTTTTGCCACTGACTGCTCCTTATCAAGGTGCATGGGTGGGTCACGGTGGCTTCTCGGTGTGTTGGTGTCTGCAGTGCTCCCTCGGAGCTGTGCAGGGCAGGGATTTCTCCCAGCGTGGCTCTGCACCTCGAGCAGGGCTTTGCTGAGCTCTCGTCACCAGTGTGATTATCAAGGCTGACCTGACCCCCATCAGAGCACAGAAATGAAGTTGCTCCCACTTTAAGGATCCACTCAAAGAAGGGAGGGAGGAAATCTTAATGAACACTGTCATGTTCCCTGACCTCAAGAATGGTACAGGTGAGATTGTTCCAAATGGAATGTAAAGTCAGTTGAAAGCAAAAAAAAAAAAAAACCAGTTTCAAAAGCAAGATGCTTATCTGATTCCTAGGAAAAATTCTGAAGTTGAGTTGAGTGTGAGGAACTGACTTTGTTTTCTGAGAGTAATAACTAAAGGAAAATCAGAACTTTTGAATTGTGATTGGTTTTTTTTCTTGTGTGAAGTTCACAAAAATAGTTAATGCTTTAGGTGATTCGCAGCCTCCTTCTGGGTAATGCTTGGAAAAATATTTTTAGAAGTTCATAACTCATGAGGGCTATATTTACTGATATGATTTGAATCGTGGTCTGAGTTTTTTTCTAAGACTTAGACTTTCTTCTTTCACAAGGACTTGCTTGCTTATCTTCTTAAGTGCTCTCTGCCTCCAATATTTGTGTTTTGCTCCATCTAACATTGGCCTCCTTTTGCAACAGCTTCACTGAAGGGGCTTTTTAAGCCTCCTGATCTATTGTTCAGAACTGCTTCCCTTTGCTTCCCCTCTTTTATGTGTTCGATTAGATAAAGGGTGAATTCCTTTTTGAGTAGAAAGAAAGATCCAAGACTTGAAAGGCACCAGATGGTGGCACTGGTCTTTCACATCTGACAAGTCTTGATCATGCAGTGAAGTGTGAGAAGTTTTATGCAAGTTATGCTCCATGGCAGCCTCATTTTTTCTTTCAAGCTGCATAGCTGGAATGAGGAAGGTGACACATTTTTATGCTTATCTTTAGAGAGTGCCTGGAGAAGGTGAGATGTGTATCTGGGGGACAAGAAAAGCCTTGGCAATATCTGAGCATTGTTAATACTATTATTTTCTGTATTTGTATCCCACCATTGCATTTCACTACATTTCAGTTGAAATGTAGAGTAGTTTGGATACCAGCTGAGCTGTGCCAGCTTATACTAGATGAGTCTGTCGTTCTGGTTCTTAAAACCAGACATGCACCTTATATTCTCAGTCTTTGCAGAATCTTACTGCATGGGTAGTTTTTAATAGCTAGTTCCTTTCTGCATGTAGCAGACACTAGCTGTACAGTGATGTTAGAGCTATTTGATTTATATTCCTGAAGTCTTCTCTTTAGTGTATTTAGAGTAGCTTAACAGTGTTCTGTTTCTCTGCTTTGAGGAGGAATGGATGGAGAAGTCTGTATTTGAAAGAGAGAATCAAGTGTTGAATTCCATATGAAATATTTTGTTAGAGAAATATTGAAGACAGAAAAATGTACTTCTTGTCTCTGGAGCTGAATCCCTGCAGTCTGTGCTGTCATTCTTTCCTGTTTGGGCACAAATTGTGCAAGGGAAGAGAGAGCACCTTCAGACGTGGAAGTGATGGGTAAAGGGTGATGATGAACAACAGAAGTGGCAAAATTACTTAATAACGTGTGAAAATGAGTTATCTGTGAATGTCACCTATTACAGTTCTGGGGCTCACACAGCAGCTGTAACATAAGTCATAACCAGTGTTACATGGAAACAGGACAATGGAAAATGTGCTGACCATCCGTTCTCCCACATCATCTGCAGAGCAATCCTTTGTGCTGGAAATGTCCCAGCGCTACCGGAGAGATGAGACGTGCGACCTGCAGTCTTGAATAAAGCAACAGTGAGTGTTTTAAAGCCACCACAGTCTATACACTGGAATATGTTCCTTGGTTACTGAAAGAAAAAAAGTTGAAAATCAGTTGAGTTCACGCAGCCAGCAGTCTTTCTTCACATCTTTTTGTTGGAATTTAGGCTCCCTCCCCATGCAAGGTTTAGTCCACCTCTGATCTATCACAGCGCTACTGCAGATCTCAGTTGGAGGTTTTTTACTGAGTTACTGGGATGAGATTTTGCCTTTTTCATTTTTCTTAACTCAATTTTAACAACTCATTTTTCTTAACTTTTTCTAGCCCGAAAAAAACAAGAAAAAACTCTGATTTGTCTCATTAAACACAATTGTTCCATATGTATTGATGATCATAAGAGGAACCATCAAAAATTATATTGAGGAAATGACCACTGAGTTTCGTTATTTTTCTGTTGGAAGGTTTGCTGTTGAGTGCATGGGGGTTTTGTTTTTTTTTTTTTTTTTTTTTTTTTTTTTTGTTTTTTTTTTTTTTTTTTTTTTTTTTTTTTTTTTGTGGGTCTTTTTTTTGGGTTTGAGGTTTTTTGCTTAAATATATTTCAAACTTTCAATCTGAAGAAGGTTTTAGACGGTGGATCAAAACAGAGCTTGAAAGTTGCAGTACGAAATTACAGGATGCCAGTGTAAACAGTGTGCATTTCTCAACTGACAGAACTTAATAGCAGCAATTATACATTTTCTGCTTTCTTAGCAGCACCTGGCATTCTGTGGAGTCAGGCCTTTATCAGACACTAGAAAAATAGTTTTCCCGTTTTTCTCATATTCTCACAACTTGCTCTCCTTTTGTCCCTTAACAAGATTCCAGCTGTGAGCAGTAAGGAGAAAGAACAGTTATTCTTGGTGATGTTTGCAACATGAGGTGGCCTGTTTGCAAGCTGGGGTCCTGACGGTCGGCACTAGTTTGTGAATGGTGTTAATGCTAAATTGAACCCTTTGCCCTGAAGAAAGATTTAATGGCTTATAGTTTTTCAGTTGCTGGGAAATGCGGCCCTTCTGAGCTGATCATGGGCTTCCCTTCTGATTTCAGCTAAAGCACTTTTATAATCAGGAACTTGTAAAGGTAAAATCTGTGGTTACTGATTCCCATCTTAGTTGAGGTCACTAAACTGTTTTATCAATTCACAGCCATTGCATCTTCTTCTTGCTCTTGGATTGAGTGGGATATGTAGGGATCAAATATAAGTATGTTATATCAAATATAACTATGAGTATAAATTAAATCAAAGAACATAAGAATAATCTTTTAGTCAGCACTGATAAGACAAGGAGGTGGGTAGCAGCCCACATTGACACAGCTTGTTCTTGGTAAACTCATTTGACTTTCTTCTAAGGAGAAAAACAGGAGTTTATTACAGAAGCAGGGGTAGTGATTTTAGTAAAAGTTTTGATATCCTTTCAAATCTTCTTCAAAATCAGCAATGGCTGGAAATATTGATGAAACAGCTTGATACAGTTTTAGCTGAAGAGCAGTAAATGACCCATCTGGCAAGTTTGTAGGGTGGTGGAACAGATGAGTTGTGAGTATGGCTGATGAGAAAATATGTCCAGAGAAATGAAGCCTGAAGGTGGTGGAATGTTTGGGTGGGCAGAGAATACCCAAAATGGATTTTGAAAACAGAATGGTCTCAGGTGCTCCACCTGTCCGTATTGGATGGAACAAAAAGTTAAAAAGTCAGATTTTGGCAAGAAAGATGCAAACTCAGGCTTGAGAACCTCCTGGCAGTAGGACAGCCCAAGGACAAGGTGCCTGGTGGAGGAGTTGTGGGCTCAAGGCTAGATAAAAACCTGTCATAAGGACATCTCTTCTAACTCAATTTTGGTGGTAGAAAACAGGCTATATACTGCCTTGTTGGGAAACCACTAGTACAGCAGAGAGCAAAGATTTAGGAGTCTTTTTTTTATTTGTTTTTAGACAAATTCTATAGTTAGTTATACCCTATGGAGTAAGATGACTATGACAGGTGAATCCAAGCAGTCCATGACTTAGTCTCTGTCTTGAAAAGAAAGTGTTTATGAACCTGCTCTGCTTTAAACAAATCCCTGAAGCAAATTAATGTTTTGAAGTGGTCTCTGCTTAAAAACAGGAGATCACAAAATAATTCTATCAAAGTATTGTCATTGCTTGTGTGTGGGTTTTTTCTGTGTTTTGTAAGAACAAAGCAATTCATAGATAAAAGGATTCTTCAAATAGACTATTTTTCTACATTTTATTCCTGTAGCTGGGACATCAGTTATATATCCTGTAAGGTGCTTGTGGTTCTATTTGCTCTCTTAGCCTTAATATTACCAATATGTTGTCCTTTATTCAAAATCTAGTCCAAAGAAAGGCATGTAATACTGAAGCTTATCACATATCCTACTTTAGGCAAGCTTGTGTGTAAGGTGACTCCCTTATCTGATTTCTAGGCATGATCAGTTTTGCATCAGGTTGTAAGTAGATAAGAAAACCAGAATTTTTTGTACAGTTACTGATTTTTGTCTGCCCTGTGTATGTGATGCGTTACTTGACTGAGAAGGCAGTAATAAAAGCAGCAGTTTTAGTGCCTGCTGTCTGAACAGCCCAGTTTTTGCATTTTCCCAGGTGAGTGCCTGTTTATCCTGTACAGGGGTGCTTCTCTGCTCCACTACTTTTGGGGGGCAGTTTGAAAGTGGTAGGCAAGTCAGTGTGTCACTGTGACCCAGACTGACAGATAATGCTGGAGGGCTGATAAGGAGGGAGGGGAGAGCATTTCTACCTCTCCTGTTGTTGACAAATAGAATTTCTAATATTACCACTGTGGGCACTGTGACCTGAAACTTGTTGGGAGATGATGTCAGGGAAACAGGCCATGCTTTGACCCCATCCAGAGCTATCTGGGTGCAGTCAGTTGTTGTCTGAGCTCTTTAGCAGAGGTAGTGTGACACTTCTGTTTTCTCTGGTGCTTGTGCTTTAATTGCTCTTTTCACTGGAATGTTAAACCTCAGCTCGGCTCTTTCATGGTGTGATGCTCACAAATAGTGCAGGTTGGGGCCCAGCTGGCCATTGTCCATACCTGGAAGGTGAGGAGTCACCTCAGCAGCCTTGCAGGTGCCCCAGGGGACAAAGGCTCCAGTCTGTGGGGAGCATTTCTCTGCAGGGCTGGTGGGTGTGTTCAGTAAGTTTCAGGCTCAATATGGTTGCAAGAAGTGTCAGCTGGGAGTGTTTTGATCAGTTTATACCTATTTGAAGTAAAAATCTATTGCTCTGTCATGTATAGGAAGACAAGTGGATATAGGACGGTGATGTGTGTTGGTGGGAAACCTGAGTTTGTTTGAAGTAGAACCTATCTATCTGGTTTATCTCCCCCATCTGAAACACTTGGCAAATGGGTTGTGCTGTCTGCCAGACATGACCACATTAAGTCTATTTGTTTTATGAACACTTGATGCAATTTTAAGATTCTAAGAAAATGTCTCCAAAAAGATATCATATGAAAATCGATAGTTCTTTTCTATGTCATCTTGTTTATGAGCTAGAAGCAGAAAGAGGGTTCACTGGAGCAGGGGTAAGATCAATAGCTCTGTGAATTTTAATTGGACCTTCTTTAACTACTGTGTGCTGTCTGCTTTTAACCCTGTAAGAGTGAAATACAAGACCCTTCAGTAACTAGTGCCTTTTACATCATCTGTTCCCATTGGAGCCACTCGTGGACTATCTTAAACAGAGTGGAAAGAAGGGAATTGAAGAGGAACTTGATTCTTACCACTGTCATATAATTTCATTTAAAGTAACCTTTCTGTCATTTTTGTTTCCTATTGAAGCTTGGGTAGTATATTCCTCTTTTCACTGTCACTTTATCTTTGTACATTGTCCTTGTTTCCACTCTATGCCAGTTTTCCCTCTATATTTCTCCTCTGCTTGACACATGCATACTTGGTATCACCTTATTTTGCAATGTAATTCGCATGTATGCAAGGAGTTAGTAAGATCACATTGTTCATGGACTCTCCATGAGATGTGGAGATTATAAGAAAAAGTTTGTCCCATTCCCCCATAAGAAAAGGTTTTCTCTGTTCTAACTTTCCTTTATCCTGCTCTTACTCTGCAATTGTAAATGGTGATGGCAAATTGAGTTTGTTTGTTTGTTTCCTTTTTCAACCTTTTTCAACCACCTGCATTCTGAAATGCTCTTAGTAACATTCCCGCGTGCTTTTGGTTCCATCCTCTCTAAATTTGCAGAGGTGGATAAGTCTTTATTTTCTCCAGAAGCCTCACTGGGATCTTTGCTGCTCTGGTTTCTCCTTCACAATCTCTATGTTTAAAGTCCAATATAACTTAGCGTATGTATTATCCTACACTTCTCCCAAATCCTGTTGTTGAAACAGTTCTCCCTGCTGGCATCACGTGGGTGTGAATGGGAGGGAGACCCTTGGCAGCATACAAAACTTCTCCAGAACCACTTACTCTGTTCTGCCAAAGGTCCCAACCTCTGTGTTGAAAGTGCTTGGATATTGATCAGCCATGAGCTGGCGAAGAGAGGTGTGTTTATTCTTTCCTCTGCCTGCACACCTGGAACCAGACCTAATCCAAGGTGGCCATTCCCCAAAAGATAACTCTAAAAGGAATAATGTAGAGTAATTTGCTCTATGTCCTTCAGATTTTCCACCAAATAGGGAGTCTTAACCTTTGACATGATGTTTGTGGACAAGGCTGATGCTGGATTGCATTTTTACAGTGTGTGCTAAATAACAGGCAGATCTCTGCTCCTCCAAGGACACCAGCTCTGAAGTGGTAATGGGATCATCAGAGTGGGATTTTTTTCATGTTATTTTGTGGGGTTGATTGTGAGGTGGTGCTGTCCCTGCTGTTTGGGGTGAGTTTTAAAAAGAAATGCTGAATGCTGTTTTGTTCTTTGGTTTTTAAAAATCTACAGTAGTATAACTTTACTGACTTGAGTGGTATTTTTCCCATTTTATCTCTGAAAAGGAGGGGATCTGTTTCGTACATAATGAGGATAGATTACAGTTAAAGATGGTGTTTTATGACTACATGGAATTTCTTTCTTATTTGCATTGAATGCATAACTGGTGACATTTTATGTTGTTACTGTAAAAGGCACAATACAGAAATTACAGCCTGGGGGAAAAGGGGCTCTGCCATGGCTTCTCTTTTCTGTCCTGTTCCAGAAGATGCCGTACAATTGAAAGAGTCTTGATGGTAAAACAAATGGTTTCAGGGACTTCACAAATGTAGTGCAGCTCACTGGAACACTGCAAGTCATGATCAAAAACATCTGTGATGCCATTGCTGAGACCTTTTACAGCTCAAGTAGTCCTTTTATTCCCCAGCCGTGTCCTGGCCTGTGCCAGCCATCACACATACCTTTCTTTGGAAACCAGGCAAATTAGTTTAGTTTTACTGGTTAAGCTGCTTTGCCAAATGAGTTGGAGCCTGGATACAGGTTCAGGATGCTTGAATTCAGCTGTTGGGCCTGTTTGTGGGAGTGCACATAGGGGAAAAAAAAAAGGCAGCCAAATTACAGATACTCCAGTT
The DNA here is from genome assembly GCA_035583155.1 of Acropternis orthonyx. Classification (NCBI taxonomy): domain Eukaryota; kingdom Metazoa; phylum Chordata; class Aves; order Passeriformes; family Rhinocryptidae; genus Acropternis; species Acropternis orthonyx. The sequence continues at coordinate 329,219 of JAWWEU010000160.1, forward strand.
CAGTATTTCTGATTTTGTAATTAAATTGTATTGGTGGAAACTGAACCATCCTTAGGCTGTGGCACCTGTAAAAGTCTGTGAGCTATTTTTACTTTGTGTGGGTTGGCTTTTGGTTGTTTCTTTTTTTTTTTTTTTTCCCCTTTTCTCTGAGTCCGGGCTCAGGTGCATCACCCAGCTGATGAGTCTCCAGGACTCCTGGAGCAGAGCTGGCTCGGGGCTGGTGCTGTGTTACAGGGCCAGAGGGGTTTGGGGCTGTGTTCACCTGGCCTGTACCCAACTGTACAGCCAGGCTTCGAGTGCTGTCTGTCAAGTGCAGTTGTGGTTCCAGGGCTTATGTGCAGATTTTTCATGGGAAAGGGAGAACTGTACAGTCACAATGGCTTCCCTAAAGCAGGTGGATAGGGGAAGCATAGGAGCATGCACTAGGAAAGCTGCCCTGAGGAAGGGAGGTACTTTGTTGGTTTGCTGGAACTTTTGCTCAGCATATGCTGAGGTCTGGAATATTTTTTCAGTCCTGCTTTTCACTCTTAATTATAACTTTACCAAGGAACTGAAAGTATATATTCTATAAACATTGTCCACTGGCAGTTCTCAAAATATACATGAAGAGATTTATTTTTATATTTCTGTTTTCATCAGATCTCTTTGTAACTCATATCTAATCTTCCATTCACTATGAGTTCAAGACTAGTTTTGGCATTACTACTTTCAATTCAAGGCATCTCATTGACTCCACAATTCACATTATTTCTCACTGGATGTATTTATCAAATTTCAGGCCAGAGGCTCTCAGAGTTATAAGCCTCTTAAAGGAGGAAAAGTGCTGACATAGCCTTAAGTTGTGGTATGGCAAATGTTACACTGTAATTACCTTTATCTATCACCAAACCCCCTTTCAGAGGCCTGGCTGTGTGCCGTGGGCCTCTTGATGGAATGCTCCATTACACTGAGGTTTTTCATGGGCAAAAAACTCTAAAGCAAACCATGATAAAGTAGTTTTGTAAGAGCAGACGTAGTGGCAGTGACAGGGTGGTGAGAAGAAGAGGGATGATGGTGAGTTGCAGGAGGAAATATTCTGCGGCATTAGCGGCAGATCTGTATTAGAAAGAGGACAAAACCATTTATTTTTCTACTCGTGTGTCAGCCGCATTACTACTGTTTTTCCAGATGCTTTGATGAGTAAACATTTAGGATAAGCTGTGAAATTTAAGCAAATAGTCTGTGTATTTTTGCCATGCATGGGAGTATTGGACGAAGACGTACAAGCTGGCAAACTCCAGGCTGGCGGCAGAGTGGCAATCCGTGTAACACTGTCACGGTGCTGCTGCTCTTGGGCTGATGCGCCCAGTAGCAGAACAGGGCTTGGGAGCTTTGGCACGAGGCTGTGCTGGAGCTGCTTTGCTGATTCTGTGACCCATCTGGAGTTCATGCACTGCATCGTGTCCTCGGGTCTGTGCCCGTCTGATCACCCCCTCTGCTGGCCCATGCTTTGTGAACTGCGGGCTTGGGTTGTCGGCTTCAAATCCATGAAGCACAGGGAGAGGAAAGGAAGCCCTGAATTGCAAAAGGGTCCGGGAAAGGTGAAATTCAGACCGAGAACAAAGGAATGGATACTTTTGTAATGCAGAACTCTCAGGTACGGGAAGAGAGGCCCAGTGCCAGAGCAGGTTTGTGTTGGATCACAGATGGAATCATCACAAGAGCTGGAATATAACAGCGCCCCTGCTGGGTGTCTGGGGTTTACATTAATGGTAAAGAACTACTAGGCATGTAAAACACAAACGGAACACTTAAGAACAACACTGAAAACCTATTTGGGAGCTCTGTGTGCATATTTTATGTATACACAGACAAGCTTTTTGATTAAGTAGTTGTATTTACTTGCTACTTCACTGTCACTTCTGTAGGGTTGCTGTCTGCTCTTTAACTGCATATTGGAGAATGTTAACATGTTGGGTCCAGGTGGCTACCCAGGTGAATTAGATTCCCATAGACAGCTAAAGGGAAAATGGCTTTCTGTTCTTGGGTCACTTGAGCTAATTTAGAGTATTGGACTGATTAATTTCTATTTGAGCATCTTTACATTTCTGGGGGAAGGGAGGGTGGGGGTGGTCAGGGGAGATCATGCAGCTGAATTGTTTGGCAGAAAGAAAAGAATGGAAGGGACTTGGAATATGACATGAATCAGGCATTCTGGCTTAGGATGCTTCTTCTGTGAGTTACAACAGGTCACTTTGAAGAGATGTGCTGGGAGATGTTGGTAACTGGGTTTGCTCTTGTGCTCTCTGCTTTCTGCCCCCAGCAGAAAGAGGCAGTTTTTGGCTGCAGTAGGACCCCCTGTGCTAAAAGAGAAGGACAAGCAAAGAAGCCCCAGACCTTCAGTTTTAACGTATTGTGTGTTCAATTTGCTGCAGCTGGAATTCGAAACGGAGATGATATCTTGAACTGCCCTCATCCATATTGAACATGGGCACCCTGACCTTTTCTCCTGGCAGAAGGGGAAAGTTCAAGGGGTAGTATCTTGTGATTTGCACATCCTGTAGTGTGGTTGGTTTGAAAGATAAGAGCCTTATCAAATTTCTGCAGCAATCAGGTAGTGGTTATGTGTTAAAACCCATAAATTATAATTCTGTTGGTTTAACCTTCAAGCATCTGTAGCAGTTCTACAAGTATTTAACTACTGCACCTCAAACTAAGTTTAGCAATCTACAGACCTAGGCTTGAAGATACATGTTATGAACTCTGTTCTGGTTCTGTGAATATTAATAGACTAGAATGATGAGTTTTCTGGTTTTCTGTTTTACTTATGACTTTGTTTTTGATGGGTGTAACATTTATTTACCTCAAAATGTTAGTGATTGTTCCTTGAAGGAGACTAGATTTTTCTCAGGGACAATTGGAACACGTCAAGTCTTCAAAAAATATTTGTGCTCTGGGAAGGGGAATCCAAGGCACTCTTTTTAATTTCTTTTTTCCGCCTCCTGTTTTGGTGTGTTTTGTTTGTTTGTTTGTTTTGGGTTCTTTGTACATAATGAATGGAAACTCTGTCAGCAATTGTTGATTTTTCACATTGATTGGGAATGTAACTGGCAAAGGACCGTCTTGTTCTCCGCTTTGTAATTTTGGTTGTATCACAAACCTCTTTTTACACAGAAGCTGCAGTTCACAAAATTGGTGTGTAGTGTGGAATCTTAAAATGATCTGTAGCCCAGATTGGCCTGTTCTTCTGTTGTCTTTAGGAGAAGCAATAGAGGGTGTGCCTCATACAAACCTAAAATGGGAGTTTCAGTAGACCTTACTCTGCTGCTTTTGGCTTTTCTTCTGTTAATAAAATGAGATGTGAACTTCTCTTTCAGGAATATCAAGTGAAAAATGCTATTCAAGGAGCTGTATCTATAAAAACTGATTTCTCATCTGTAGATCTTGTAGAAACTTGAAACGAGGGGGGGGGGGGGGGGGGGGGGGGGGGGGGGGGGGGG
>JAWWEU010000160.1:332707-569639 GCA_035583155.1 Acropternis orthonyx
TTTGGTCAAAACTTTAAAATATTCCCCCCCCCCCCAAAACACGTGGCTCTTCTAATATTGCTTTGTTTGTTTGAAATGCTGTATATTTCTAAACATGAAGACACTGTACAAATAGAAGAAACATTTGGTATATTTTAAGTGCAGGAAACTTTTGACTGATACTTACTTAATGTGAAATACCAAGGCAACTGGGATCTGTCGGGCACATCTGTCGCTTTTAAAAAAAGAAGTCCTAGGAGTTATATCTGGTGTCTTGGGATGCTCTGGAAAGTGTTGGTGTGCTTGAGCACATTGGAAATGTTTGTCCTGGAGAAGCTGGTCCAAGTGTCGGAAGGGTTCAATGACCTTTTCCTGCGTTAGAAGTCTTGCTATGCTGCAGGCTGTGACTGAGTGACAGAACTTCGCTAAGGGCGGAACTTCAGCTCTGACATTGAGGAATCATCAGTGAAAAAGGACAAATAAGTTTCTCACACTTCTTACTTGATAAAATAATGCAACTGTTAAAATATGATGCAGACTTTTATGTTGGTAACTTCCCTTTCTAAAACGAATGGGATAATATGATGCAGCAGGCATCTCGTTTTCCCTTTTTCTGGGGGGTGGGGGGGAATGCAAGGAATCCACTGACTTTGCATTGTTTGGCCTTACACAGTTTCTTCTGCAGAGCTCTGGGAGTTGGTATGGAGATTAGGGTTTGCTAGGAATTAACCAAGTATCTATTTGTTGAGGGAATACAGTTGTGTTCCTTTGCACTCAAACTCCAAATCCATTTATAATAAGAATGAGTATATGCTTAGTTCTGTTTACATGTATTAGCTGCTTTACTCTCGATAGGCATTAAAAAAAGATAACATCACTGTTATCGTTCTAAAAAGACTTTAGTCTCTCAACAGGGTGAACATCAAACAAAAGGCATATTAACATGAGCTAAATTTTGGGAACCTTCCACAAGCATTTATATTAAAAATATTTATTTTTGGCAAGGTGGAGACTTTTGGAGTCACCAAAAATGGTACTTTTTACTTTGAACCTCAAGTAAGTTGTTGTGGTTCTGTATCTCCATTGCCTGCTTTCATGTGAGTGTTTTTACTGACTTATTTGTAACTGACATCCTAGTTTGTGTTTTGGTTTGTGTGCTTTTTTGGGTATTTTGGGAGAGGGTGTTGTTTCTTCAGTTTAATACCAGTCCTCTGGCATATACCAATTGATTCCTCAGTCATGATGCCAGCGAGAGGAGAGTCGAGTCCTCGAGTGTTTGTCAGATGCACTTTGAAAGGCCATAATATCCTGATACCATCCCTGGGTAACAGTGCAATTTCCACAGCTGGACTCGGCGCTCTGCAAGCTGACTGATGAGCGTCCATGGAGCTGAGTGTGCAGGGAATGGAGCAGCCAGAAAGCAAAGTGCCACTGCTTTAACAGCTTTATTGCCAGCAAACACAAACTACATCTTGTGCATCACAGCCAGCAGTGGGACGCGCACAGCACAGCACAGCACCCCTGTCGCGTGTAGTGTAAGTGCTCAGCCGTGGCTCCTCCTCGTGCCCACAGCAGTGTCAGGGGTACAGGGTCTGTGCCTCTGGGCAGCTGGGGAGTCCGTGGGACTAAGGAAAGCAGAGCTGCAGGTCTCTGCCAAGGTAATGGCCTTTGTGTTCTCTGTGGGGGGAGTGTGCTGCTGGCACCCTCAGTGCAGTTGGGCTGGCTGTGCTTTCCGACAGCCAAAGGCTTTGTTGCTGTTCTGTGCTCAGCTAATACTGCTCTGCAGGTAAGAATTCTTCAGTGCCCGACTCTGCTGCTTTGTACTGTTGAAATGACCAGTGTGTGTTCAGTGGTCAGGCTGACTGCGTTTTGTTCTAGGAATGATGCTGGCAGCTCTGGATTTCGAAGTCATGGCTAATGCTGGGAGGATGCAGTTTGGCAATCCAGACAGTTTAGTGCAGAAGCAGTTTGACCCATGCCCTTCTCCACCCTCCTCTTGAAGTGTGTTCTGCTGGTTATCATTAGATAGAGCTGTCAAAGCAGAATTTGTACTTAATCCTAATTACAAGTACTATTAACAAAGAACCCCCATATCCGTGGAGAGAAAAGCAAAGTTGGACAACTGCTGCTATTCCTGCATGTTGGTATGTGTTGTGGGGGCTGACTTGGCCCGTGCAGGTGACACAGCTGGCACCAGCTGAAGCTGTACCTATGCCATGTGTTTAACAATTCAGTGTGGGGTGACTGCAGTACTCTGCTGGCAGCGAGATCTTGCACCGATCGATAGAGCTACTTGACGTTTCCATCTCTATTTGTGATGAGTAGAACGTTACCTGTGATGTTTTGATTTTGGCAAATCATCAGCCACTAATTCTGCTCTTTTCTACCCTTTAAAGCCAATTGTTGTGTTAATCAAGCAGGAGTGATTTGGAGCAAAATTATACTAATATGGATTCCTTCCAGAAGCGTGAAATAGCTTAAACTGAAATGTTGATATATGTAATAAAACCGCAGGCTTTTGTTTCATCCAAGTGCTGCACATCCCTGGTTTAGGGAAGACAACTGTAATGCTATTTTTGTGCTGGGTGGGCTTTTTGAGTTGATTTGGGGGATTTGTTTTAGCTTAAGCCAGAAAGTCAAAAAAGGTAATGACTTCCTATGAAAGGGAAAGTGGCAATGCAGCTGAAAGAACCAAATTGAAAAGTGTTTGTTCTGTATAGCTGGAGGGACAAAGGCAGGAGAACAGCAGCTACAAAATGCTCTGGTCACTGAGGGCTAAATAAGTAAATTCCAGCAGGCTGGGTTTTGAATGCCATGTCTGAAACTGAGCTGTTGGGGCTGAGAGAGACCTGTCTCTGCCAGGGGAAGTGCAAGAGTCAAGTCCCTGCAGCTCTGATACCCTCTACCTTTATGGCAATTTCACTGCTGCGGCTCATTACAGACAGGGTTGCCTGCTCTGGTGGGAATATTACTGTTCTGGGCCTTGGCATAAAGTTATGCGGTTTTATGCTTTGAGGTTGTTTGGGTTTTTTGATTGCTCTGGTTTTCTGCGTGTTATTTTAGTTTGGGGTTTTGTCTCTTTCCTGTTACTTTTGGGGTCTACTGGAATGGGACAATGGTTGTTTCCTTTCAGCTGCCCAGTGCAGCTCCTTGCTCCAGGGTGAGGCCCTGTTAAACTTGGTCTCCTGCAGTGGTTTTGCCTGACGAAGCGGAGGGTAGAGTCTTGTGCTCTCTGGTCCAGCTGGGAGACTGTGTGGAGCAGCCAGGAGGGCAGTGCTGGAGTCCTGGGAGGTGGATGACTGCAGCAGCAAGGACTGGCACTAACCTGGAGAAAAGGGCAACCGAGGGATCCTGGCATCTTCAGTAATTCCTCCTGTGCTGCTTCCTGGGGATTACTTCGGAAGTTGCAGTAGGGAAATATGAGACAAAGTATGCACTGAAACCTGCCCTGTATGTGAATGAAACCTGGAACAGAGAAACTACAGTGGACATAAACTAATGAACAAGAATTTGAAAGGCTTTCGTGCTTAAGGAAGGTGGCTGATGGTGGGGTTTGGGATGTTTGGTAGTTTATTTTGGGGAGTTTTTTCATGATGGCTGTTGGTGTGGGGGGTTTTTGGTTTGTTTTTTTGTTTGTTTTTAAGTGTTCATTTGAAGTTGGGTGTGTCTTGGACTAGAGCTACCAGAAAGGCCAAGGCATTAAGCACCACGTTCTTCACAGACTCTTGATGTCCTGAGGCTGCATGCAGCTCAGACCCTGTCTGATAGGAGTGGTGTACAAATTCAGGCAAAGGACCAATAGATGCTGCAGTCTGGATAAGAAAGTGAACTTGGAACATATTGTTGAGTGCAATAAGGTTATGAGAAGATTTTAAATAATGACTAAATGTGCTCTTGCAAAATCAGTTATAGCTTTTAGAGTATCTGATCTCAGTCTTCTTAGCAGTGCAGCAAATGGCAGAAGAGTTTTATATTATAGGTGTGAGGAAAATGGAGACAATCAGTTGCCTGGAGTGGTATTTATATCCAGCAGACAGTAAATACATTGTAGAATTCGATTTAGACAAATGAAATCATGGACTGTATCACTATGGTAATGCTTTTTATACATATATATTAAAAGTCAAGCTCTTGTGCTTAAAAAAAAAACCAAAAAACAGTAGAGAAAGTGGGTGGATGCTATTGTACCGCTAAATACAGTTCTTAGGGTTCAGATTTTGCTGTTGATGGGGGGGGTCTTTATTTGACTAACTGCATCACAAAAACCAGCTGTAGAATAATCCTTATGTTTTTTGTTAGCTATTTACCATGCCTGTAGTGATTTGTTATCCTAACTTGTTGAGCACCATAAATGAAGTGAGCAGGAGAGGCTACCATCAGGAAAAAAACTTTTAAAAGTGCCCGACTGTAAGGGTAAAACCAGCTCTCTGGGCTGCATCAGCTCCAAGAGTGAGTGATACACACAAAGCTTCAGAAACAGAAAAAAGGGGAGGAGAAGAGGTAGCAGAAAGAGATGGGAAGAAACAGAGGAATGATTTAGCACAATACTGCATTTCATCCCTTGTCAAAGAATGTCCCTAATGCCAGGTTGGTAGAATGGGCCGTGTCTCATAGCTGGGGTAGCAACTCTTTGGCTTTCCCCGCACCTGATTTCCACCTGTGTGTGTGCATTATTAACAAGGAAAAATCCTGGAATGGGCTTTGAACTCCTGTCAGCAAATGAGTGCAGAAGTACTGTGTGAGTGAAATTCCATGCCTTGAATTAATCTCCTATTTGGAGAGCTCTAAGGAGAGATGAAGGAAAGCAGCAGAGAACAGATGGATTACCAAAATTCAGAAAGGCAGAAAGTTAAAGGGAGGATCAGAGGTTTATAGGAAGCAAAAGACCTTCAAAGATCACACCACAGAAATGTTAATGATGCTTTTTGGAAGGCCCAGGGGATGCAGCTGAAAGTTTCATAACAGACTGTAGTAGGGAAGCAGGGCTATGCTTAATAGGGATGGCTTTCCATTCCACTTGGGAGGAAGGACCTTCCTTTTTTAATCAGGTCTCAACCCTAAACAAAGCAATGGAGAATGATTTATCTTAGGCTGCATGGTCTAAGCTTTCCTTCCCTTTCCTGCAGTCACCACAGTGTGGAGAGCTGTGACCTGCTTGGGCAGCTGCCTCTGGCACTGGGTGCTGTTACGCTACTGACGGGAGAGCAATGTCAGCAGGGAGAGCTCATTGCTCCTCTTGCTCACTTAGCCTAGCTTTTGGTATCCCGAGGATAGTTTTAGCATTCTTCTGTCTTGTAACTCCTTTAAAATACTTGCCTATCTCTAGGTCTAGTCTATGCTCTCAATGTTGTCTTCTGACACCACTTTTTTCCCTTGTGGGTGTTCACAAAAATGCTTTGGAGCCCAACAATTGCAGAGAAATGTTGCACCCAGGGAATTCCTCTTTCAGGATATGGTTTCCCAAACCTTTTTGTTGGGTGCAGGTGATTGTGCAAGCAGTTAGAATAACTAAGGCTCCATCCTTTGTGGTATATTTACTAAAGTTATTCATTAAATTGTTTCAAATTGAGAAGTTTCCTGGGTTCACTGGATCTTTGTTTCTGCTTTCATTCTTGGATTGGTGTTTGGAGGAGGCTTCCAAGGCTCAGAGGGCAGTTTAGCATGCAGTTAAAACTCCCCTGGTTTTTCTTTTTAGTAGGTTGGACCAAGGGAAGTTCTCCTTTCTTTTTGTTTTATTTTTTAATAACTCTGCAGTGGAGTGCTAGTTAATGTTGAAATTCAATATACTAAGTATATATCTAATGTCATTCAAGGGATTTATTTAAAAGTAAGAATAAACATTCTACTGAACTGCAAAGAGACTTACAGAAGTAGTTTTGTTTATATACGGTCTCCAGCTGGAACTGCAAACATAAGCAATAGTTTAATATCTTGCAGGCCATCTGGGAATGGGATTTGTTTAAGAGGAAAACATAGCACCATAGATCACACATTATGTATTTCTCTCCATATTGAACATCTTTGCCAAATCTTCTTCTGGTATCTTGTCTGTGCCTCCTGCAGAGAGAAACAGCTGCAGTCCTAAAGTGACCATTTGCTCACCATTTTAGAAGCACATCTCTTCTCTCTGTCTGTTTTTCTCTTATTTTCCTCCCAAGAAAGTGGAAACCTAATGGAGGCTTTTAGAAAACCTGACAGACAGTCTCTTGCAGTCCTTTCTGTCGATGGTTTTGTAATATTTTTCCCCCCACCCCCAAAGATGAAAAATACCACAGTTCAATTGTGAAGTATGATAGCATTACTGCTATAGATATTGCATTTATTTCCATATAGGCATAAGGATATACATTGTGATTCATTATTCTGTTTCTTGTCTATTAAATAGTGTGGAGTGAATGCAGTCACTGCCTCTCAAATGCTCAATATGGTTGGATTTTACTCAGTCTTCTTGATGTAGTGCATTACAGTGAGCTGACACTTGCAAAACTGATTTAAAATCCTTCTTCCTGGTGTTAAAACAACTGATTAAATACTTTGAACTGGGTTAACTGCTTTTTCAGTATGTATCTGCTGGGGGGGGTGGGTGTGTGGGTGTGTGTTAATTTGTGATCTAGATCTATTTAGGAATAAAAAAAAGAATTAATCTGAGCTTTCAACTTGAACATAGTACAAAATGACTTGGACTGAACGAAGAAGTGTACTGGGGCTGGATGTGGATAGACAGCACATAACTGCTTCCCACCCTCCAGTGTAGTCTGTGCTTCCTGACAGACAGAACAACTGAAATTAGATCTACCTGTGTGCACGGTGTTGCTTGATTTCTTTAGCAGGTATTGGATGGGGTAGTGCCCAGAAGGTGACTTGGCAATGGCCTTAAAGTGGCCTGCAGAGCAGACCAAAGCAGTCAGGGTTTATAACTGAGTCACAGCAAGTCAGTGAGATGCTGACTGTTTAGCAGGCTATGACAGGTGTGTGTGGGTGTGTGTGTAACCCATTCTGGAACAGGGGGTGCAGAACCTGCACTTCTGTGTTCAGCTGGGACAAGAGAAAACTGTGTGTGCAAAAAATAAAACTTTGTTAAGGAACATTGAGGGGCCGGAGAAAGAGAGGTGAAATCCAAGTGCAATGGTAAATCTCATAATTACACTAGAAATTTGTGCTAAAATTCATTCTGCTTTCTCCAAATTAAATAAAATCCCACTAATGCATCTCATATCCTTTTTTAAACAGCAACAGCTGCTTTATATTGATCAGGTGCTGTATCTATGAACTTGGAGTTTTTTAGTGTTTGTGGAGAAATGATGCTCTGTAATTTAGATCATGGAGCATTGTGCAGTATTGCTGAAATTCCATCTTGAGTTAAGTAAAACATATGTTTTCTTAGTTTTTTTATTCCACCTTTTTAAGAGAGGCCATTTCATTCTAAGTAGCTTCCAGACAGCTCTAGTTTGCTTAAATGAATTCTCAAATAAAAATTTGGTGAGTTTTTTCTGCAGATAAATATTTAGTATGTACAAATAGAGTAAAGTGCTTGATATATATCTTCTAACCCGTGATGCTGTTTTGATTCAATTCAGTTTTTCTTAAGCTTAGCTTTTAGAAATAGGATCCCAACTCCTAACTGAATACTCTTGTGATTTATAGCAATTCTTTGGTTTATGTTGTCAAGCATAAAAATGAAAAGGTAGGATTGCTTTATATCAGGGAAAGATGTGTTTTCTCCCAATGGTCTCTTTGTGTGACTCCTGAACAGAGAGAGACAAGAGACAGGGACGAGTGTTGTGACAAAGCAGGTGGGGATGTGCCCTCATGCAGGGTGTTGTGCAACTGTCCTGAGGAGCAAATTGCAGCCTCCCCCTTCCCTTGTCTCAGGAGGAGAGATGTTTTGAAAAGGTGTTACTGATGTATTAATATGGAAAAAAGGACAAAATTTTCCTTCTTTTTTTTTTTTTTTTTTTTAAATATATGAAAGAAGTAAAGGCAAATCACTGAAACTGAGGGAGATTTAATTCTATGGGAAGTTTGTTTTGCCTTTAATATTATGAATTAACATGTGGATCTAACTATTGCATGAAAATGTACTCAGGATCATAGCCAGTTAAGGGAGAAATCACTGATATTGATAACTGTATAGGTATACTGAGAGAATGTGACTGCATGTGACAAACACCTGTATCTGTTTGGCACTATATCAACTAATTACAAGGCAATTTTCCCCAAAATGTGTTCCTGTAGGAGTGTATTCTGTACCTCTGAAAGTGGGGTGCACTGAGCCTTCTCTGAGGGAATTAATGGTTTTCCTGCCTCACTGAAATTTTTTTGTTGTTTGTGAATGTCTTCTTCATTAGTATAGGTGACTTCCAAGAGCAGATTCATAAATCGCTGTATGCCCTCTCTACAGTACAGTAGATGAGTATATTTTAGGATTCTCATTTGTTGACAAGATAATATTGCCAGCTATGAAGAACAAGGAATTATGTGCAGGTCGTTTCTTGCCGTGCAGGCTCAGAGTCTGTTGTTCGATATCAAAGCTGCAAGAGTTGGTGACCCCCAGAACATCTTTCACAAACAGGGGTTAGAACCGGTTATAGACAAATGAGGAAGGGCAAAAGCAAAACAGCAGGTAATTTTGGTACATTAAAAGTAGAGTTTACGACTGTTATGGCTTTTACACAACAGTAGGATCTAATTCATTTTCCAAAAATAATATGGTAGTTACAGTTTTTATTTTTGTAGTCTCTTAAAATAATACTGTTATGTATCACAGAGTATAATTGACACTTGATTAAAAAGCATTCCAAGCTGAAAGCATGAGCAGTTTGTAGGAACTGGAATGATCAAATCTCTGGATCACTACTGCCTTTTTTCATATTGTGTGGGGAGAATGCTTCTATTTTAAAATGATGGAACGGGGCAAAAGGAAATTTATGATCTGAACTTGCTGCAAATCATTTGTATTGATCTGTTTTGTTTCCATTCTGCTGGAGCTAATGGAAATCATTTGTCACCTGACTTGTCCCAGTAGATTTGGAAAACCACCATACCATTTATCAGGCCAGCTGAAGGTCTGAGCAAGTGTGCTTATGTCTGCAATCACAAAGATGTATTTAACTTCCGGCAGAGGAAACAGCACCAAGTGAGGGTGTTGTTCTTATTCTAATGCTGGCTTGAATACACTGTCTATATATTCATGTTTGTATCTTGCTGAACGTGAGTAATTATAAACCTGGCGCAGGGATCGTGATGGTTCTGTCTTCTTTGTGTTTTTCTGTTAGAAGGTCAATAACAGGTCCTTGATTCCTGTAAATCAACAACTTTATACTGATTTAAACAAGTAGGTAACCATTAAATACTAGCCCCATGTTAACATCTTGGTCCTGGTCTATATTGTAAGAGCAGTGTGAGCTCCTCATTGGCTTTCTTCAGGAGAGGAAGGGATAACAGCAGCCTCTTACTATTCCCTGCATGTCCCTTTCCACTGTGTCCTGTCTCCCGTGGCACAGGGTGAGTGTGGGAGTGGGTGCAGGCACTGGCTGTAGTGTTTCACCTGCCCCAGTCTGTGCTGGCATTTATTGTTCATGTGGATGTGATTGGGATGGGAGGAAGAGGCCTTAACATCACTGCAAAACTACATTAAGTCTGCCCTTTGCATCTTCAGGAGATTCCTCCCCGCCCCCCCCAAGCTGAGTGCTCTTGTAGCTGTAACAACCCCCTGCTATTCCTCCAGAGTCCTAAAACTGACTCTGGTTTTCATGTGAGCAAAATGTGGACTTGGATGATCAAAGCTCTAGCCCTGGTCAGTACAAATCACTGTACAACAGTACTGACTTAGAGTTAAACAACATCCCGCAATTTCATTTGGGTGTATAACATTGAGAGGCCATGCCCTAAAAGCTGTGGGTTTTTTTTTTTTTTTTTTTTTTTTTTATCTCTCAGTGCTTCATGTGACTTTCAAAATGAAAGCTGGGTTTTGCTATTCTCCACCACAACAGTCTTAAATTCTACTTCTGCTCTATTCCCCGTTGCAGAGTCATTAACAGTGATGTGGCAAAAAGAAGGAACATTGTCTGGCTTTCATAAAGGTGTTGATTAAAACAGTCTGAACATACTGTGATGAAAGAGTAGTGAAACAAACTGTGAAACCTACAAAATAATTTAATTCACATTTTATAACACAAGTTAAACCATAGTTCAGTTAATTTTAAAGCCTGGCCTAAACCATTTTGGTTTTAAATCCATCTTTTGCAATCCATTATAGGCAAAAGCCTTAGTTGTCTGGCCCTCTCGTCTGTGAGGTCAGGAATTGACAGCTTTTCATAATGTATGAAATATGACTATAATTTAAGCAGCATCTTGAACAAGACTGTTCTATAGGTGCCCAGTTGTTCCCTTTGACAATAAGAAAAAGGTTTCAATGCCTGATAGTCAGTTTGAAACTCCTACACATTTGAAGTTCCAGACGTCCTAAACTTCTATTACTTTAAAACAAAAAAAACCTATTTAAAAATGTAGTGTTGTTTACCAAAATCATATAAACTCACTTCAGTGTAACGAACGTTTGTAGAAGTGATTTTTATGACCTACTCAAGTTTTAGATGGTCCCTTCTGCTGTGCAAGCATTCAGCATCGCTCATGTCCAATGACAGAGCTGGCGAATGGGAGTGAGAGCTTTAATTCCAGTGCCCAAATACAGAACCTGGTTTAGCAGCCAGCTCTCGGCTCTTCCTCGGGGGTTCCATCTTGCATTCTGCTCATCTTTAGAACTTTTCAAAAAACCCAGCAATTAGGCTAGCAAAGCTAAGTTGGCAAAAGGTATCCTGCCAAAAATGAAGTACCTTATAAAACTAAAAAAAAAAAAAAAAAGGTAGAAAATAACTTTAAAGGCAGTGGTTTGCTTTCTCAGTGGAAACAACCATGCTGCAGCAATCAGGGAATCTTTTCAATATGTCCCGTTTACAGTTTCATTGATTGAGAGGATTTCCTGTACAATCCAATCCTTTCTGGCCCCTCTCCATGCATAGTTTCCATGATTTTCTCCAGGATAGTTGTATGTTACAAGGTAAGCTTTCAGTATTCTTTAATATGCAACACACATGTTGCATGGATTGTTTGTAAGGTTTAGTTGGAGCACAGTTGGTTCTTTCTGATCAACTCTCAGCTCTGTGGAGCCACTGGTCCTAAGGAGCAGAAAACCCGAGTCATTCTTTAACATGTGCAAAGTGCTCTTTTCTATCATTGAATGCTGATCACACCCAACAACTTAAGACTGTTTTTGTGCTACTGCTGTAGTTGTAGTCAGTCCCTCTGCTGTGATTTATCAACCAGGCCATCACAGATGGCTTTGTACTGCTTAATTAAGGATAACTTCTGTCTATGGGATTTGATGTGCCTTCTTACTAGTATTTCAAAACCAAAGAGTACAATCTTTCTGTTGTGTGGGAAAAGTTCTCCAAAACACAGTATTTAACAGGCTCGGTGTAATTCTACATTTCCTACCTTACCTGAATCTTGTATCTCTTTTTAAATATGTGAGAATCTGTGACTCAGCACAGGTCTGATGTAGGGATGTTTTTAAGTAAACCAGCTCTGCTCCTGAATGATGTCCTTTGTTTTAGTCTGGACCAAGACCCTAATTCACAGTTGAGAAGTCTCCTCCAGAATCCCTTTTGGGATAAAATTTTTTCAAATCTAGTGACTAAATTTAGGCTTAAAAATCTATACTTGGGTATTTGAGAAGCTTGCAAGTGACAGATTGCTCTGAAGTTGGTATGAGCTACTGAGTTTATAGAAAACTTGAAATATTCTAGTGAGATGGAAGAGACAAGGTTTAATTAGCATTGTAATGTGTATAATTTTCACAGCTCACTTTGTCTCTCCACCGCCCTTTCTGAAGCCAAATCAGGCAGTCTAGCTAAATTTACTTCAGTCTTTTGCATTCTCTGCTTCACTGACTTTAAACAATATCAGTTTGCAAGCAGTGAAGGGAAAACTCAGATATGGAAAGACTCATTATGGAGGGCTGAAACGGAGAGAATAACTCTTGGAGGGATTATGTGGAGCTCTGAGCAGGGAGATGAAGGCACACAGATCTCTGAACATCAGCAACGCCTGCGCGGTCGCAAGAGTCAGAGCCCAAGGCATCCTTGCATGGCACTGAGCACCTCAGGGAAATAAGGAGAGCTTTTATTTGTGTTTCCCTAAGGTGGAGTGTTGCATGGCACAACATGAGCATGTGCTGGTGTCCCATGGGATAGAGCCACTTTGCAGGAAGAGAAGCCTGTTCTTTGCTTTGCACTACTGGGCCAGCGGATCTGCTCCAGGGAGCCTGTGTTCCATGTTTCCTGAGGCTCCTTTTCATCTCTTTTTTTCTATAGCCTGTGTATGACAGTGAAAAATTTATATAGTTGTATATCCCCTTCTTTCCTTGAAGTTTTATCAAGGTAGACATCATACATGATATTCTGAGACGTATAGGATGATCACAAAACACACTGGCCCCAGGTCCCAGATTTTCTGAGGAAGGTGGACTGTTTGTTAGTTTTTCTGATCTGCTCAGCTTGCAGGGGGAGGTAGCTGTGTGAGCTGGGACAGCTGTGCTTTAGACAAATGGAACTAAGCAAATCCTCAACCTGATTGACATTGGCTAAATATCTACCTGGTAGGAAAGACAAAAAACAGCGGGAAATGCAAATACTTGCTTCCAAGAGAAAACTGTTGTCAAAAAAAACCCCAAAGTGCACATGTACTTCAGTGGTGATAAGTTAAAATTACAGGGGTTTGGGAGGTTTCTTGCCCCCCCTTCTTTTTTTTATGAGAATTCAAAGAATGAGAACTGGAATTTCACGTGTGCTGTGGAAAGGCCCTAAGCTACAACCGTGTCCCATTTTTCATTTTCACAGTGGTTGTGTTGAGTGGAATAGCCATGTACCTTGTATTTGTTAGACAAGCTCTGTTAATGTGGTGCTTTGTTCTTCATATTCATTAAATATTTGAAAACTCTACAACCATGCTATGTAACCTGCCCTCTCATCATCTTGTTGGTGTATGTGTCAGGAATTAATTTTCCTGGTGTCTTTAGGGAGGCCAGGCCATTCACATATCTCTTCTGGGTCAAACCTTTTAACAAATAACTTACCCAAAATTTTACGTGCTCAAAAAAGAAACTCTGACTGTAAAAGAAACTGTTGGATTGAAGAGAGGGGTAGTTGGAGAGATGTATTCTTGGCAAACTTGTGGATCTTCCTGCATTCTTCTGGGTAGGCCTATCTGTGGGCAGCTTAAGGATTTGAAAATAGCATGAAGAGTAAAGGGCAAATGAATGACACACAGCTGAGGAAGGAAGAGATTCTTGCCTTGTGAATCAGGAATGAGCTCCAGAGGGAGCAGAGGTATCCTATGGATATGGCTGCAGCAAGACATGAGGTTCTTTTACATTTGTGTTTGTAGAAACTATTGTTTGTGGACAACTGTGCAGGAATGTTGTACAAAAAGTACAGTTGAGCTCAGTGGGTATGTGAGCGTACTGCTGCTGTCCCCTGCTACGTTGCATTTTCCAAGAACAATCTAGAAAACATTGATTAAAAAACATTAATAGTTAATAATACAATGCTCGCTCTCTGTCAGATTTATCTGTCTGTTAGATGTCTGAGCTGGCTTTGGAACAGTACAAGTGGTTCCTGCTCTCATACCCTCCAGGTTGCTGTTTATAATTACCTTCCACTCCATTGGTATTTCATTAAACAAGAGACCTACAAGAGCTGTGATAAAAGCCTGTGGCTATGCTGTGCATTTTTGAAGAGCTTTGTTGCCTTTGTACCTTTAAAATAGCAAGAGTTGTTGGGGAGGGGAGCAGGGTCTCTTTGCTTACTTACGAGGAGGGCTGTGGGGGTTTTTTTAAATTAAAAACAAACAAAAACCTGCACCAAAACCCCAAACAAACCACCAACACAAAGCTGCATGTATTCCCAGTTCTCAGTAACAATTTATATTGGATTAAAAACATTCTTATTCACTATTAACTTGAAATTATAAAAGTGGCTACATTTTAACTAATCAAACACACTTGAAGAGGTATGTAGAGCAAAGATTTTTTTAATTGTCTATGTTGAAATCCAGTTACTTTTACTTTTAGGTCAGTAGATGTGACATTTTACATCTGTTTGCAGGAATATTTAACTAAGTACAGATTTATAACTATTTGCAGTTATAATCACACCTAAATTAATATACTTCCCTCACTGTATTTTAATTAATATAATAATTTTAAGGAAATACAGGGTTTCAACAAGATGAAAATAGTTGTATTTCTGTATTTTTCAGTCATAAATGGAAGGGAGTACTGCAGTGCTGTGGGTTTTTTCTTGCTAGTGTTTTAGCTGGTAGACTAAACAGATGCTTTGACAGAGTGACATTGCATGAATATTTCAGGTTTATTACCACTTTATGTGGTCTGTATATTTTTTTTTTTTGCGTACAATGCAGTCTCTTGATCTGATTCTTTGCTTGTGTTGTGTACTGTAAAACAGGAATTAAGGGCACATCAGGACTTTTCCAGTACCTTGCCAGCTATGGCCTAGAGTTGGTAGTATTTTATCTAAGGCACCATGGCTTTCTTTTTACTGCCTTGCTAGAGTGACACCATTGATCTTGTAATTCCCGTTATCCCTTGTGCCACCTTCTCTAGTTCTTTGTTTCTGAGGTATCTCTGGGGCTACTGGTAATTATATCTGCCTGATTTGAAGAAGAATAAAAATTAAGATTTGGGGTTGTCTTTCCTCCCCACCACCCTATCCCCCTTCCCACTACAGCATTCCCTTACCTTTTCTGTGGGTGTGCTGGAAGTCCTCACACCGCCCAGTCTTGAGCTAGACTGGACTGTAGCAGAGTGTAAAAGGTGAATTAAAAATATGTGGCAATAGATCTCTCTGTTCCTGTTACATCCTTATAACGTGGGTCCTTTGCGTCTTAATGCCTGTTTGCTGTGTCTCAGGAGGCAGTGGAAGCACAAGAAAAAGGCAGCTGTCTCCTCTGCTGTGTGCTCCTTGCCACAGGTCTCAGCTACTTCTCTTATCTGAGCACTCATGGTAATGCAGCAAATCAATTTATTGAAAAACTAATCCCTTGAAGAAGAAAGGGAAAAAAAAGCCACTTTCAGAGCACTTTGTTCCTGGGTAATATGTGAAAGCAAAAAAGGTCTATAGGTTAAGAAGTTTGAGTTTCACCATCTGATTCTTGATTTCCCTAGATTTCACCTGTTTGAATGCAGGTACGTAAGAGCCTCTGCCTCTCTGCCCTTCCCAAAGTGAGCCCTCACCACTGTGAACCATATGATTCCACCAGCAGGAAAAAAGGGGCATAATTTTGCTGGAGCAGCCAATGAGGGTTTCTTTCTTTGAGGTTTTTTTGTTTGTGTGTGTGTATATTGGTTTTTTGAGTTTGTTTTTCTCAATCTTAAATCACAAATTTTATCATTATTCAGTAAAGTAGCTGTAAGTGTGGTTGGGCTAAGAAAATATTCTTTAATGTAAAAGAGTTTGACGTACATCATTTACTGTACAAGTAAAATGTAATCCTCTGGTTACCAGCGGGCTGCAGAGTAGAACAACTGACATTTCCTACTGTTGGTGTGAAGTGTATGGTGTCTGCAGAAACCAGAGTGGCTGGGGAATACTTATAGTGATCGGGAGTCCTTGACCTGCAAGCCAAGGTTCCATTTCAGTGTTTCACATCCTTCATATGGTGCCAGTTGTCTTGCTGAAGACAGTCCAAAAAGCAGTGACTGCTGCAGTCCAAGACGGGACTTCAAAGTAAGTGCAGATTATGATTCAAAACATGGGGTTATTTTTCATTGTGTTTTCTTATCTTAAACTCAGTGGAGGAATGTCAAGCATCTATGAATATAAACGTGGAAAAGTTCCGTAACATCTGCCACTAATTTCTGCCAGATGAAAATGGTAATTTTGATGAATATTTTTGTTGATGATGTTGATACATTGGCCTAAATAAATTCACTTGCAGACTGTGAATATCTAATTGAAAATACATAATTGTACAACCAAATTGTTGAGTTAGTGCTCACTTAAGATTTTAATTGTTTTAATTTGCTGGAGAGTTTATGGTTTACTATTTTAGTGGAAAAAATTGCAATGGAATCTGGCATTGGTAAGGTATTAAATGAAGAGAATGGTTAGAGATTACATATTTGTGCAGTCAGAGTTTAGGACTGGGTTATATTGTTCAGTTATTTTTGAGTGGTACAATAACCTTGTGAACATGACCTGGTGTATCTCAAACAAACGAGACTTCACAGAAGGGTTGATCTGATGTCGCCAGTGCAAATTCCTGCAATTATCAGTGCTGCTCTCCCATCTTGCTTTTTCCTGCACTGTTGTGGAGTGCTTATGACATCCAAGGAAGAGCAAGGACAGTGTCTTGAGTGGCAGAAAGGCTGTCAAGTCATGGAATGCTTGGTGTTGTATTTTGTCAGGAAAAGGACTGCATTGGAGAAACCAGGAGTGTGGACAGAGAATGTGTTTATTTTCCGTATTCTTGAGAATCCACCACAATTGCTGTTTCATAAGGATGCCCAGGATAAGAGACTAAAACATTTAAATTATGCATAGCAAAAGTGCAGTTCATCTTAGTGTCACAGACAGATGCTTGTTCTGTCCTCATTTCCTTAGATATGGCTGATTTTTCTAAATTTCTTCTAGTCCTCCTGTTTATGCTTCTGGTCATCCCAGTTAGAATTGGGTTTTGAAAGTTGGTAGTGAGATGGATGAGACTTGGCTGGCCCTTGGTGTGGTGCTGTGTTCATAGAGGCTTTGCCTTGGTTCTCTTCTGCCAGGGTACCTAACTAAGAGATATGATAGCTGTGCAGAAATGGGCTGGCAGTAAGCTTCAGTTTATTCAGCAGTGTGAGGCAGCTCCATCCCTAACTAGAATGATTTCATAAAGTTTTAGAATGGCTTGGGTTTGGAGGCACATTAAAGGTCATCTAGTTCCACCCCCTGCCAAGGGCAGGGGCACCTCTCACTAGACCAGGTGGCTCCAAGCCCCGTCCAGCCTGGCCTTGAACACTGCCAGGGATGGGGCAGCCACAGCTTCTCTGGGCAACCTGTGCCAGTGCCCCTCACCATTTGGCCCAAATCAAATCTGCCTGCTTTCGTAGTGAGAGTTTGTGAGGCCATTGATACCATAGTTCACTTTCAACTGCCAGACTGCTAATAGGTCAAAATGATAACAGACTTTAAGGGAGTCAGTTTTCCAAATCCTTCTGGGACCAGCTACAGGCACTCAGATGGTAGTCAGAAGGAGAAGAGAAATCTGTTTATACAGAGGTGCTCTCCAGTTTATCTGTACACTTGGGCCAATTGGAAAGACAAGTTCCCGAACAAGAGTTGTTGATAACCTGATAATGATTTGCCTGCTAGGCTAAGCAGAGATCTCATTCTCCCTAGATAGCATGACTTCCAAAGTATTTGAATACACTAATTCAGTGTTACTTCAACAACTTGATCTGTCACTGTTACAGCTTTATTGTGCCTTGGTGTTGAAGTTGACAGCAAGAGGTTGTTGTGATGACGCTGACAGACACAGGAAAACACGGCAGCTTGTGGGGATCAGCTGTAATGTGTAGAATCACAGAATATGCTGAGTTGGAAAGGACCCACAAGCATCATCGAGTCCGACCCTTAGTCCCGCACAGGACCATCCCCAAGAGTCACACCATGTGCCCGAGAGTCTGATCCAAACAGTTCTTGAGCTCTGTCAGGTTTGGTGCTGTGCCCACTGCCCTGGGGAGCCTCTTCAGTGCCCAACCACGCTCTGAGTGAAGAACCTTTTTCTAATATCCAACCTAACAAGGCTATCTGTAAATATCATTACATAAGGGCAGTGATATAGGAGTGTGTGTACTTGGTTTTAGTTTTAAAAAACTAACAAAACTGGTGTGAAAATCCAGTAGTAGCGGGTATTTGGCCTGGGTGTCACAGGCAGTTTAGGTATCACAGGTATTTTTAAGATATGCCTTGTAACAGACAGAGCAATCTGAGTCTTGCAGCCCTTGCACTCATTAATCCTGAAATACTATTCCAGAACTATAAATGTAAATTGGCTCCTGTTTTGATAGCATATCTGGGGATCCTGCTGTAGTTTACCTGGGACATTATCCTGTGATATTTGTATTGCAGTGGTGTATCTGAACATGTGAATATGTTGTAGAAGATGTATGAATTTTCACAGAAACCTGATTATTCTTGAATATTTTATATAACAGACTATATTAAATAACACAACAATATTGCCTCTTTCTACAAGTAATTGCAATATTAATAACAGGTACTTCCACATAGTCAGTGTTAATAAAAATATACATTTTCAGAAGAAAATGAATCGTGTCAGCAGAACAAGTGTGTGACATGAAGAAATATTTCACTATGTAGTGACCACTGGTATTAGAATTTTCATGAGGCAGGGAGGGCAGTTTGTTTTATACTCAGAGAGTTATTCAGATGATGTGCTGAGGGAAGGTAGGCAAGAAAGGAGGAAGGCAAACAGGCCAGGACCTTGGCATAATACTTAGTGTAACGGCTCTCTCATTATATTTTTCAAACGGATGTTAAGCTGGACTCAGTATAAAACCTGCCATATAGAGCCTTCTGTATGTAGAACTGATCTGGTCTAAACCAAAGGCTTGCCCTTTTGTTGTTGTTGTTGTTGTTGTTCTTTTTAATACCTGAAATAATTGGTAATTTGAGAAGGGGTTTTTTATATTTATTTTGACAGAGCTTTGAATAAAATCTCAATGCATTTTCACTTGTTTGAAATGTCATGCATTTTGCCTTCCAATTTTCTTGGTATCTAGGGGAAGTTCCTTGGATGATCTCATATCTTTATTAAAATGTATGAAATAGTTGTTTACACCCAGGACTAGAAGTGTTTCATATTTCATCTAGTCTAATTAGTGAATGTGAACAGGAACACTGCAGCTTGCTTTCCCCCTCCCCTATTTTATTGTTGTTGAGGCATATCATATTTTAAAATTCAAGTAAAATACCTTTATGAAAATGGCTGTGAGTTCCTAGCTAGCTATAACTGCTTTGAAAAGCAGCTCAGCCAGGTTTGCCCTGGATGGGAGCAGCATAAAAGCAAAATGATTTAACAGAAATTCACTGAAGAGCTTAGTTCTGAGTGGCACCTAAACCTTTATGTGTTGTAGCCTTTTCATAGGTTTATGAATGTAGCCAACAGATTTCAAAGTAGGATGGCATTAAAAATTAATTGTTGCTGTTGAGACATCTTGGTTGCCCAGACATTTTGGGTGTTAAATTCCTATTGCTTAGCAGCATTCACAGCAACTCTGTAACTACCATGGAGATTGTGCTTTCTTATGTTCTAGGTCTTCAGTGAAAATACTGGGTTTCTTCTAATGAGATCCAAGTGAAACCAAACCTTGTAACTTCCAGGAGAATGAACTGTGGCTGGAAATCAGAAGTTTAAGAGTCAGAACAGTGGTAAATCACAGATGATCACATTTCTGTGACTTGGGTGTTTTGAAATGGTTTATTGTATAATGAATTGCTGTGCCAACATGCCATGGAGCACAAGTAGTTCATAATGGTCAGTGTTGTAAGCAAAGCCACTAGATAATAAATGATCAGAGAGGGAATAAATAAGATGATCACAAATCAAAAAAGCTGAGGTGACTTTGCTGAGGAAAGTCAACTTAGGAAATTTCATTACAGCATGTGAAGGATGTTTGGAATTTTTTGAAGCTGCTTTCTTAAAAGCCAGATGCTGGGTCAGTGAATTTGTAAGGTTGCTCTTTTCAACTAGTCAGATTTTGTCGGCTGGACTAGAATCTAAATTTAGCATTTCAAATGATCTTAGCTTTGCTCTTCTGGGCTGTGGCAGCCTGTGACACTGACAGCTCCCTGGCATGGGGAGGCTGATGATGTTGTATTAACTGAGTTCTTTGCACATCATTAAGTATCATTAAACCTGTAGTTGTTGTGGGAAGCCTTTTAGTCTTCCTACCTTCGTGAAAACATGCCTTGCGCTGTCACCCAACTTGCTTTTCATGTTCTGAAGTTCAGTGTGCATTCCTGTTTGCATTCAGCACTCTGCTTTCATTAGCCTTATTTTGCAGTGGGAAGCTGATGATGGTTTGTTTCTCACTCATGTGATCTCTGCCAGCCCACAGAACAGGGTCTGAGGTGTGCTATGGGAAGCCAGATGCTCTCTGCCACTGTGGAGCCATCCCTGCTGCTGTGCAAGGCCTCGGAAGGTGGCTGTAAATCTGCTGCCTTCAGCCTTCCTCTCAGAGGCTCGGAGAGGGAATGATGTCGCCAGCATTCAAATGACAAATGAGTCTGGTCAGGCTGTGTCCTGCAAGCAGCCCAGACAAGCCACTGCAGTTTAGACTTCATTGCTCATGCACTTCATATTTCTTGGAGAGTATTCGTGGGTGATTTGATTCCTCTTCTAGCTGTTGTCTGCAGGTCCTTTGCTGTCACTAACCCCAAGTTCGTTGAAACAGCCTAGCAGTGGAAATAGTTAAAGGTTTATGAGAGCAAAGAGGCTCCCTGTATTTCAGTATGGCATAAAGGAAAGTCTTTTGTGTATTGTAAAGGATTTCAGAATTGGGTATAAAACAAAAGTTGTTTTACCAGGAGGAACATTGAAGAATTCTGTAGGATAGGTTTCTGACAGAAGAACATGCAAGTTTTGTGTTATTATGACAGTGAGAACTGAAGGCTGTGCAATACGGAGCCATTTTTTAATAGTAAGAGTAAGCATAATTTAAAACTGTATTAATAAATGTCATAATTTCAATCTTAAAGACTGCCTGTCAAAATGTATAACAAAGTTAATTATAAGGAAATCACTGTACTACAAATTATAGTTTCTGTTATTAAATTCCTCAATCATTTTAGATTGCATCCAGATAAATGAGAACCAACATTTATTATAACAAATAATTTGCAAAGAAAAATACATCCAAGATTGACTTTGAGGACTTTCAAGTGGATATAAGATAAAACACTGCAGCATAGAGCAACACATAGTCAGTGACAGTGTGTATATATCATGCTATAAGGTTATCATCCTTTTGTCTGAAGTTCTTCCTTTCTCTCCCATTACTCCTTCAATCATCTGTAAGTACATTTTTTTCATTGTCATGATAGTAGGAGTGAGCGTTTTTGCATTTATACCATTGTCTGAGTTATAAATACACAGGGTATCGTAGCATAGGCAGTGTAAAAATGACTTTAAACAGTGTCTGAGAGTTTATTTTTAATTTCTGGAATGAATTTATTCATGTATCTATAACAGTAGTTCTTCTGCAGTAAACTTCATAAAATACTGAGGGTGGGGGAGGGGGTGGTGGAAAGCGTCTTGTCCTGTTCACTGAGATAAATACTTGACTCTTGGTAAAACTCAGAGGCTCTTTGGACTTGGAAACACTGGGAAGTGGGGTAGTATTAAATTGCTCCTGATAGTAAAAGTTAATGATCTTTTTCAGTGGGTTGACCAGAAGTTTTGAAAATTATAATCCAGAGTTGCCATCTCAAAACTGACAAGCAGTTTAGAGTGAAAGTTTTGTTGAAGATGATGGTGGCATGGTTATTAAATGCTTGCTGCTTCTTTGAAAGAGAAACTTTTGCTCTGAAATTGCTATTTGTAATTTTTTTTTCTTTTCTAGGCTTTAGAAGGCTTTTTTCTTAGTTCAGAAACCTACTATTTTATATCTTTAATTTTAAATGTCTTTGTAGATTATGTTCTTTAATATACTGACTTAGAAAAATAGTTTCATAACAGTATTCTGAGGCAATCTAAAAGCATAGGTCCATAATGGCACTTGTAGAATGGTATAGGACACCAGTGAGACATTTACAGTCCCATTTTTAGTCCTTGTGGCAGTGGTATATTGATTATACCCAACTACAAAGTAGTAAGAAGGGATGAAGGTATTATGAAGTACTTTGTTTGCAGTGCTGTCATGGAATGCTCCCATGACTTGAGGTGTGTCTGGGCTTTCCCATGCAGTAATGTCCATTAGGTTATGTCAGCTGCCTTCCCAGCACGCCAGCCTAGTTAGGGAAAACTCAATCAGGGCCACTGTGCTGGAGAGGGAAGAAAACCAATCCTACCTGGCAGCTGGTCTGTTCATTCCTGTTTGCTCAGAGCCGAGGGGGGTGTGACTGGGCAGGCTCATGTGACTTGGGCCAGAGGTCCAGGTGGTTGGGTTCTTCTGTGGGGACTCCACCTTCAAAGGGAAATCAACAGTCATGAAATGGAGAATTATGGAAAACCTTTGCAAAGGAGAGCTTTCATTTTGACTCCTGTTAAACTGACATTGCCTTGCAACCTAGGATGTTAGAACTTTAAATCATCTACCATGGGAAAGATCTGAAGTTGTTTCCTGTTGTAACTTGGGATGTTTTTCTTTTCCCTATGAAAGATCTGTTTTGTGGAACCTTACAAAAGTATGATAGCTTTAGTAACCCAACTAAATTTTTTGCTGAATATATGAGCACTTTAAGGTGATGTGCTGTTGTCTAAATTGAAAGCATAATAAAGGGAAGCAGGGATGGTTAAATATATCATATTTACGGCAGAAGTGATGTCTAATGGTTCCCGATTTGCCCTAGTGAATTTTGAAAGAAAAAGAATATGTACTGAAATATTTGAGATAAACAATAGAAGTGTTTAACTCTGAATTTGAGAAGGCATTTAAATGAAATTTATGGAGCATAAAAGGTGTTCGTTGACACCTGCCAATAAGATGAAAACTATGTAGAACAGATTAAACTGGTAACAGTAATTGTAATACTTGAAAGAAATTCTTGGAGAAGTGAGTTCTCAGCCAGAGGTAGGATATGCAAAGCTTTGGGAGACAACACATATGTGTAAGGCATTGAATAATTTCAGAAGCCTTTAGCAATCCTAAGAAATCTTCCTTGCCATTTCAGCTTTTCCATAAACCCCTTCATTTAATTGGCTGACTCACGAGAAAGAACAGTGTTTCCAGGATAAAAAGATGGCATGCCACAGAGTCATTGAGTAGAACTACCTGGTGGTTTCTGCAGGCACTACTGATGCCATTCTTCAGTTCCTCTGCTGCCTCCTGGGGCTCCAAACAGGATCTGATTAGTGCTGCCAAAGCCTTTTGCTGCTCCTCAGCAGATCTGTAAAAGGCAACACAAACACAAGCCATTTTGTTAGTATATGCTGGATGCTTGCTTCCCCCAGAGATTCTGTAGTGCATTTTGGAGATGTTTTTTAGAGCTAAAAAGAACGGCATGAGCTTAGAAAGCCTTTGGGATTTGTGCTGCAGAAATTGGTGTATTATCCTTCCCGTCTCCTGAGGTGAGCAGGGCAGTGGCTTCCCTGTGCCTCCTGCTTGAAAACAAAAACTTAGAGATAAGAAAAAGAATTTCATTTAATTTAATGTTTTCAGGTAACACACATGTGTGTTATTCCCACAGTGTGATGGGATAACTGAGACTCTTTAGTGAAACAGGAAAGATGCTACTCCAATGTTAGGAGTGTTAGAGTTTTGGACTAAGTAGTACTGGATAGGAGGTGTTCCTGAGGATGGAGTTGGATGTGGGGATATTAGGAGAATGAAAAATATGAAGGACTAAACATTTGTTCCTAGAAAATGGGTCAGAGCAAAACTATGTTGATAAGTGAATATACATGAGTGTTTATTCTTTCAGGAAGATTTTTGCCTCATTCTTAATCCTTGCTTTATAAAAAGCTCTTTGAGACTTTCTTCACACTGGTGAAAAATTGCATTGACCCCAAAATAGTTATTCATTTGTGTAGATTTATTCATGTGGTTGAGTCATTGCAACCAGGGGATCTTAACTAGTTTTGGTTGCATTGAAATTTATAATGAACTTTGAAAGAATTATAGTGACTATTGATTTTTAGCCATTACATTTACAGAAAACTGTAACTGCGGGAGTCACTATGCTTGCAAATTGGCAGGCAGAAATGTTTGCTCAAACAAGTAAAAGGGAAATAAAAGGGATGGCGATGACCTGTAGCTTCCTAAGGTAAAACATAAAGGAGTCCCAGGAGATGTAATTACTAAGCAAGCTCTTGGCTTTGCTTTGTGATCTTCCTGATTTTCACTACTGTTCCATTAAGTGTGATCAGAAGGATAAGAGGTACAATGGAGCCCCTTGTCAATAGGGGACTTTGAGGCAGGAGTTATTCAGATCACGCTTAAAATCAGATCCCACAGTAATAGTAATGTAAATGTAATAAGCTATGCCTTATGTTATATACATGGTTTGTTACGCTTACTCTGTTGTGTGGGGGTGTGGGGGGTGCTTCTAAAGGTGCAGGATAACAAAGTCAATTTAACCATAAGACTCAGATATAATTTGCCAGGCAGGGGTGAATTGCTGCTCTGTGGCTCACTCCCTTCCTTTTTCATAGACCAAACAAATATTTTCATTCAGCTTTTGAAAAAAATCTCATATTTAATTCTACATGACAGCAACAGTGGGAGAAATTCTGTTCACGGTGATATTTCTAATTGCCAGTAATGGAGTGTAGACATACTGCCATAAGCGTATTGGTGTTGCTGGCATGGGATTTAACAATTTAGAATAATTAGGGCAAGAAAGTTGACTGAAAAATTTTCTTGTATATTTTTAAGCTGTTATTACTGGTAGCATATGCCTTAGAGGAAAAAATCCTAAGTGTGAAAAATATATTTTCAAAGATTCTGCAGTTTTGTTTCATGATTGAAATTTCTTACATAAGAAATTAAGCACTTTGCTTTTGTTTTTGTTTTTCACACAACCAACAGGAAAAACCCCCACACCCAAAGAGATAGAGATAATATAGCAGGTTTGTTACAACCAGCTTCTCCATGTTGATTAAAGAAAAGGTATTATGAAAGGACTAAAAACTGTATTTTGACTTCATCCAATAGCCCTTCCTCCAGTATTGGAAAGCTGACCCGGTAATTTAGACAAGTGTCAAGGCATATTATTTGAATGTTCTTGGGTCTTGGCCCTGCTGTGAGCAAGGAATGAGGTAAAAATCTCAAGTAGAACATTTGATTCTGTTTAATGCTGAATGTCCAAATTGCATTGTTATGCTCAAAATCTTGTTGGGAAAAATGACACACACCTTATATATAAAGCAAAGAATTTATTGCTAGTATAAAAGAAACCTTCACAGTCTAATAGAAGAATCATTATTAGTCCACATCCATTTACTGCTGGAAAAACAAAAGAAATCAATGCTGCATACAGAACTACATCCCCCTAATAAATAACACAGGTAAAATTGTTAATACGCACACGGTGCTAACTGGTTTCAGTTCCTTTCCCTGGTGTTATGCTCGCCATTCCTTGTTCCTCTGAAGTTACCTGGCAGGCAAACTACATACGGGGTACAAAGGAAGAGGTTTTAAAGCAAACCCCTTCATCTGTCACAACTTTTCTGGTTGCTGGTTTTATCTCTTGTGCAAACAAACATGGTTTATTTCCTCCATGGGGGAAATGGGAGAAAATGTTGTGTTGGCATCTCTTTCGATGGTGTTCTTGTTGAGAATAGATTCCTTTCTGGGTTAGGAGCAGTGATACGTCGATCAGAAGTCCTCAGGAGCACAGAGATTTGTGTGCTATAATTTTTCTTGATGCCTAATCAAGAAAACTTAGGAAGAAAGCTTGAGCCTGGGTTGTGTTTAATTTTTCCAGTAACAATTCCTTTTATTGTGGAACACTTCTTGTTTGAAGGAGTATCAGCAGGGTTAGGAGCTCTGGGTGCCACCTCTCTTCACAGTGTCACCTGCGCGAGGGGCGGGGGGTGTCACCTGCGTGAGGGGCTCCCTGGAGAGACCCCTCAGGGCACGGCGTTCCTCGGTAAGGAGCGCTGGGAGCGGCCTCAGGGCACCCCCCCCCCCCCCCCCTCTGTCCTCAAGGTGTGATTCCTTCCTGGTGTTTGGTTATTTGCGGGTTTTGGGCAGTTTCGGCCAAAACCGGGGTTTGCCTCAGGTGCTGAAGGGGCAGCCCCGAGACTGAGGGCAGCCCTGGGGAAAGGTGTGCTGGCGCGGCCGGGACTCGGAGCGTGAGGGGCGGGGAGAGCGGGCTGTGCCGGGGCGGCGAGGGGAGCAGGGCTTTGGGCAGGAACGCCCGGGATCGGGAGGGGGCACGGCTGGAAAAGAGGATCTCTTGTCAGGGAGGAGCGGGGGGAGCGCTGCGGCACGGGGCGGGCTGCGGGGCTGAGAGCCTGCAGGAGCGCTCCCCTTCCCGAGCGCCTGCGGGGCTCAAATAGGGCGCGCTCGTCAGCAAAGCTGGTTACAATTCACATCCTTGACTTTGTTTTTTATCAAATAAGATGGATACCCCATGGGAAATAATGTGGGAGGAGTGGCTTGTGGGTAACCACACATCCCATGATAAGGATTTCTTCTGAAGCTGGACATAGTCTAGCTCTTCTCCGTGTTCGTATTTCTGGACACTCTTCCCTAAGAACAGACATTAACACGTGCCAGAAGGTGTGTCTGAATCCAGCAATGTAAAACACCGAGATGCACTGCAGACTGACTGTGCATAGAATTAACAAAGAAAGCAAAAAAGAAGCAGAGCTAAGATGGCTCAGCACTCTGTGGCTATGGAGTGCGCTGATGGAACATTTTATCACCAGTGCTGCAGCGGGATCAGTGCTGGCCAATAATCCTGGCATGAGGGATTTTTTTTAGCTGTGTTTTTATTGACTTAAATAACTTGAAGTTAATCAGATTAATTCTTGCTTTTAACTGCAAGTTGTCTTCTTTCAGATAAAATGTATTTTTATATATCTAAAATATGTAATAGCATAATAAAACAACCCTAATCTGTGTATAAATTAGTTGATGAAGAAAAACTGTATACAGAATATCTAATTAAGTCAAACAGCATTCATATTTTTAACTCTGTGCTCTAATTACAGAAGTAGCTGCCAACTATTCCAGTATAAAATGAGATGATGTAGTAATATTTTCAGGAAAAAGTAATTTTTTTGCTGCACTAGGAATCATCAGCTTTATCTTTGCCCTTAATTAATTTCTAGCAAATGTAAACCAACAATGAAGACTGCAATACAGATGGGGGAACTGCATATGCTTTACTGCTTTTTAGTTATGTAGCAATATAAATCACATTGGGAAAGGTCACTGTCATTTGTAGTGCACCATGCTCATCCTAGCAGGAGTGGAAATTGCCAACAAATACAGCTCAGATTCGGTGGGAATACAGTTCATTCTCAAAATGACCTGATAATCCATAAAGTTAATCTGCTTTTATTTGTTTCTACCTATGTATTGTCTTGCCCATATGTTTGCCTTCACAGGTGCTCGGTGTTTTGAAGGTACTTTGTTTTGTGATATCAGAGGTGATGGTTGGGTGTCATAAACCATTGCCTCAGCTAGAGGAGGTTAAAATGGTTACACCATTCATTAGAAGTGTACAGGAAATACAACAGGGTGCGAGTCAGGATTGGAGATGTAAGAAGGTTCTAAGAGAAAAATTTCGAAATTCTCTCTGCTGAACAGACTTGGGAGAGTGGGTTTATCACCAGAAAAAATGCCAGATTTGTTTAGAGTAATTATATATGTATTTATTCAACAAACAGTTTCCTCAACACCATTAGGTGTAGTTTTGATTTGGTCATAGTTATGATCTAAAAATCCTGGAACTGATAAATGGAGCAGGATTGACTCCAGCCAACAGATGCAGACTTAGGCAGTGTCTGATTGTTAGGGGTGTAAATCAGCATCAAAAAGCATTAACAGATTGAGGTGAATTAATTGTGCACTATGGTATTGAAGGGAGTGTATGTCATAGCTAGTATGCTGAACAGTTGCCCCAATTTTTTGTCAACTTCCACAGCTTTCTGTGCATTTGGCTTTCGGAGACATAACTGAAAACAGAGCCAGGCAGCAGAGCTGAAGAGTGGACTGCAGGGCTGCTGTCCTGGGGTGCTGCCCTCGCTGCTGACCAGCAAAGAGCAACTGTTCAAACACAGCCCAGTAAGTAATTCTGTTTGCTCCTTCCTCTCAATGCTCTGGCAACACACACAGCTTCCTGTAGCTTTAGATCTGCTGCAATGATTAATCACTTACTGCATTTGTATTTTGAATGTTCTCCTTTTTGTGAGGTGTTGGTGCACTGGAACCAGCCCTAAAAGCACGTAACAGCTACTAGACTAAAGTTCAGCATTTGAAGCTAGGTAGGCAGTTGTGGGTTATTAGAATACATATGGGAAGGAGTGACGGAGTCTCAGTGAAGGAATTGTTTGAAACTTCAGCAATTAGCATCTAATACTGTCTCCTTGAATTGCGAGGATTGTCTTCTGTCAGGTACAGAGATGGAACATGCTGTGTAGCGTAAGTTTACAGCAGACATGAAAAGCAGGAGTCTGCTCAGTGGAATGGAAGCAAAAACATCTTGTCAACTTACTTTAAAACAATTATTGGAGCTTTTCTTTATTTTTCTCCAACTTTTTCATTTCAGTAACTGAGGATTTTACACTGAACAGTTGTGTGCAATTACACCATGGCACTATCCAATTAACCACCCAAGGTAGTGCAGCTCAGAGAGATTGCTAAATGATGTGCCCCAGCAGTGATCTGCACTTGTTAACCAGGGGCTGGAGCAATGATCTTCTGGAGTGGTGAATCCATTTCACAGAGCCTGCATGCTGGTTTAACAACTACAGTTTTTCTTGGTGTCCATGTGTGCATTCTAATGATGTGTGTATTTGTGCCTAATTACTTCAGACTAGAATGTTCCTTCTTTCTGCCTGGTGCATATACATGTAAGATGTGGAGGAGGCAATTTCACTTCCTTTCTCCTGCCCATCTGACGTGGAGGACTCTGCTTCTGAAATTCTTTTCCAGTAGAACAGCAAATGTTTTATCTACCTTGACCCTCCCCACTCCTTTCCTGATTCATTTTGCTACCACAAGGTCAATTTTTTTTTTCTCTTGGGAAAATAGTGAGCCAATTATTGTGTTGCATACAATCTCACCAGTTTAAAATCTTCAGAATCCTCTTCTGAGTGTTCCGCCACCCTTTTGGAGGAACTCCAACCTCATTCTCTCATTTTCTTGGCTCTGCGATATTAAGTAATAAGCAGCTATCCTTATCCCCTCCCCTCCCCAAGCCCAACTGACCAACCAAAAAACCAAACAGATGAAAACACCCTGCCCCTCAAACCCCTCCTCCCCCCAAAAACCCCAAAACAACCCAAAAACCAAAACTAAATTAAAGTCAGAATTGAATATGATTATATGTAATGTGAGTACTCTGTCTTTATTGACACAAAGTTCAGCTCAGGGTGGTAAATAAATAAGATTCCTCATGATAGATCAGTGAGAATTAGACTCTATGGAAAGAGGGATGTCAAGTAAGGCAGTGAGCTTGGAGATCTTTTGTGTGTGTCCCCCCCAGCTCTTCCTTTTGTAGCTGCAGGGGAAATGGAATAGCTCACATCTTCCAGCATTTGGTGCCAAGACCTTCTACATCTATGCAGATGTAAATGAAATTTATTTTAGAAGGAGCTCTTCCATGTGCTCTTCAAGCTGTTCAGTTATTCCCATTTCTCTTGTCTTCTGCATCAGATTTCTTGTATTCCTGTTTTTCTTTTCCTTTTTTTTTTTTTTTTTTTTGTTAAACTGAGATGGGAATGAAAGAAATCAGTAGAAAGCTTCCTGTTTACTTTAGTCAGCTTTAGGTTGTAACATAAAGTCTAAACCTAGGTTTAGAAAAGCAGGCATAATTAGGAGACTTGACTATTGCAAGAGTTGCATGACAGTCAGATTAGGATATTCTCTTCACATACCCACACTTCAATGAATTTCAGAAACCAATCATTGATCTTACAGGTTGGCATGCAATAAAAATATTTTTATTATAAAATGAAGCATCTTGTGATGATAAGTACAGTAAGTAATTTTTTTCTTTACTTTGACCTGTAACAAATGTAATCTAAGAAACAATAATTGATGTGATATATATCACAGAAAGCACGTAATAGGGAAAGAAGGCACCAAATAAAATGACATGGCTGATTTATTAGGACTGAGAAATCTCCCAACTGCATTTCTTGTGTCTTAACATATCTCTACTTAGTTTGGAAAGACTGTAGGAGCTGTAGTGCTGAATCAAGCAGCCAGACTTGATGGTAGTTATAACTGGTAAAATATTCCTGTTTTGTTATGATGCTGGTCATGTTTCCTTGCAAGCAAAACACTTATTTACAAAAATACTTAAGTTTCCTGAGATGAGAAACTGTACTAACTGATTTTGAAAGGGGGTCAATGTTCTGTCAGCCTTACAAAATGGTTGTCTGTTGACAGTGTTCTTGGACAGCTGGCCAGTTTCTTCTTAAAAGAAGTTGAAGCACGAATCAGTATGCTATATATTTCTTTTTCATGAACTCATTAACTAAGCACTTCATTTAGCAACATACCCCTTCCCTAACTGCATCTGTCAATACAGGATGTGATAATCTGTGTTTGTGCCAACAATATTTTTGTTATTGTTTTTTTGGCATGGTAAACTGAATCACTGCCTTTTGCTTCAAAAATGGAATCGTTGTCTATGTAAAGGAAAGATGTACAGAGTTTCAGCTTGTGTTCCACCTACAGAACTATTCCAGGGACTGAACAGCCCATCTTTATTGTTGAGTCTTTCTTGTTATCACAGTGGATCGTGTTCAGTTACCTACTGCCTGATTTTGCCCAGCAATTAAGCTTTATATTGCTAACAGTTTTTAGCTCCAGCTTTGGGATGTTGGTATAATTGTTGAATCTTCCACATAGAACCAAACCACTTCCTGCTATGAGCATTTAATTTTTCCCCTCTTCATCACATTCAGCCCAGCAGCTTCCTTTGGGAATAAAATGAGTTCAGAGATGCTTCCTCTCGGGTCCTGTGAAAGGTCTTAACAATCAGTGCGGAGCGACAGGGCACAGTTCCGGCATCAAAGGATGCAGTCAAACAGATGCGGATTTTTGAAGTGCGCAATGTACTGTACGTAAAAATGGATCATTTTTGAACATCAGTTGGATTAGACTAAGACCAGAGTGCCCAATTTTCTTTTCCTTTTGCTGAGTTTTCTTCTGAAATGTCATTGTAAAGCTGTGAGAGAAAACCACAGGTTTGCTTCAGCAGAAACTTAATGGTTTCTGGTTGTAACAGAAGCCTGGCACAGTCAGCAGGGATGCAGGGACAAACTAGGAAATCTCTCCTTCCTCTAAGCATTCTTGAGGCACCTTATTTTATGTACTGCTTATCTATAAACATAAATATTTTCAAGTTTCAGGTAACACTGGAAAACCCCTTTTGCTTGGAATGCTTTTACTCTTAGACAGTTGCCTAAATACATCCTGCTCAGATTTTTGTTGGTTAACTTGCTGTTACCCAAAACACACTCGTGACAGTCTGAGCGGTCTGCCTTGGATAGATCACCTAAAATGGATTGAATTGATTTTTCACTTTGAACCAGAAAGGTTACTCTAACCTTTTTGAGGTAGTGGGTTCAATATGTCAACAGACTTGTTTCTTAGGCTTAGGGTTTTTTTTTTTTTTTAAATTTCCAAAACTGAAAAACCTCCGTGGGGTGCATAAGAAAAGACTCTAGGATGATGTACATGATGGAAGTTAATAACTAATCCTTCCTTTTAGGATTTTGTAATACTCTTCTCTTTAATTGTGTGGGTTTGGTTTTTTTAAATGGTATTACTCAGTATAAACTGGTTTTGTAAGCACTATCTCTTATTTAATAGAAAAGTTAGAATGCTGCTCAGTCTGGAAGTATTTTATTAAACTTCAAGATGTGATTCATGATTGTTTTGTTGTATCTAAACCAAGTCCCCATTGCTTCTGCTGACCTTGTGTCAATTCCAGAGTGATTTCTGACTGGTTTAAATTCTGGCAATTTAAAATTACGTATTAGAACATGTGTAGTCTTTGAGAGCAGACTTAAAAAAACCCACACTTTTTAAAACACACAAAAAGCATTAAAAGTGTAAATGGGTTCTACAGCCAGTGGAGACATTTTTGTAGGAATGCATCAATATCTACTTACAGCAATCTGCTGAGATTATTCATGTATTGAAATTGTACTTTCAAATAATTAGATATTTATCTGAAAAGCTCTGGGGGCTGGGGAGGAGAGCGCTTCTATAAGCCTGAGGTTTTTATAGCATTTGCAGTCCATTAGTAAGAAGACATGTTACTCATTCTTTTTCAGTAGTGGAAGATTTATATCTTTCAGTTAATTGCTCATACTTGTGGTTTTAAAGTGTATAGAGTATTCACTTCAGAGTATACCTTTAGACATATATGAATAATATAAATTGTAAAGCTATACAGAAACTCCAGTATGTGTACTGGGAGGCACAACTAACATGCCCATTTGTGAGCTGGAGTGCGGAGTTCCTCAAAAGTCTCCTCGCTGTGATGCTTTACTACCGAAACACCCCAAATGCATGCAATTTGCATCGCACCAAGTGAGCTTTAAGGCCAAAAAGAGCTGAGAGGTGATTTTTTTCTTTTCTTTCTGCTAGAACAGTTGCAGGGAGCTGCAAAGCACAGGTCCTGTGTCTGTGTCATGGCTGTCAGCATTACAAATTTGCTAATTAATAAGTTAAATATGAAATATGCAGGATTTAATTTCAAAATACAAAGGAAGAAAAATGACAGCCTCCTTCTGCAGTGACGGTAGTTACTAAATTGAAGAGAAGAAAAGAAGGACTTGTACAAACGCAGTACTTAGTTAGGGACATGTATAGTCACTGATCCTTTTTTATGTAAGATAGCACAGCTGTATAATGCTTTTAAAGCTTTAAAATACATAAAAATACAAAATTGTGATGATAAAAAAAATATTTTGAGAGCAATTAGAGCCGAAGTAACTCCTGTTTGTTCTTTTGGAAATTTTTCAAAGACAAAGTACAAAAATTATAAAGAACTATTTACTTCGGAAATAGTTACATCACAATGTGAAGGCATGTATTTCTTCTGGTCTCCTTTATTTTCTTTCCTGAGATAATTGTAGCATTTTTTTTTCCTTGCAGCTTACAGTTTCTCCTTCATGCAACTGCAGTATTGAAAAAGGTCTAATACAGTAATAAATAGTGTGTTTTGAGAGCTGTGAGATTTGTGGCTCTTGTGAGTCTCCATCAACAGCTGAGTTCCACAGGCTTCAGGGGACTGGCCCACACAGCTCTGCCCCTGGGCTCTCATGCCTTTCATCTAGGCTTGATATTTTAGATTTTCCAAGAAGGTTATTGCCAACACCAAATTATTTTAGGGGGGCAAGGGGGAAGTTACAGGTTTGGTTGGTTGGTTTTTATTAGCTCAAACCAATAATGTAGAAATACTTGAGTTACTACTTAGTGATCTAAAAGCGATGCACGAGTCTGGGCAAAGCCAGTGCTATGCAGCAGAAATGCAACCCTGCATATTTCTGCACAGTGATTTGAGCAGTTTCTTAATCCTGAATTGAGCGAAAGCTCCTTTGAATTTGTGGTAGTGCTCGGTGTAACTCGTGGGGCACCTTCCCACTGGGGAAGAGTAACACATATACAAGGAAAAGCAGGAAAGTAAAACCAGTGCAAACTCAACTCTTCTACAGTATGCTGATATCTCTCCCCATCCCTTCATCTCTGAAGTGATCTGGAAAACCTTGTTTGACCAATACGCCTTCAGTGTGATTCATCACCACAAGTGGTTTTGTCTGTCATGAACAAATCTGATAGTTTGTAAATTGCAGGCTGTGAGAGAAGATTACTTTTGAAATATCTTTTCAAAAGTAAATTGTTCCATTCAGAAATCTTTTACTTATAAAGTAAACCTGTCTACAGATAATTCATTTTTTTTATTCCCCTGTTTGAAATAAAGTCTTAATATTTCAAGACCATAGTCACCTAATGCATGACTTCACTGAAACTAGTTTTCATTTCCTCCTGTCCTTTTGCTGGGTGAGCAGGAGTTTCTTCCTTCATGCTTGGGATGTGCTGGAGACAGTTCGTGTCTATTTACTGTGAGGGCTGGGGGAAACCCTGTAGAGCAGATCTTGCACAAAGACAAACCTACTGGGGGGTGAAGGATGAAGTGCCTATTTTAGCAAAGCTTTTTTGTGTCTTTTTTTTTTTTTTTTTTTTAAATAAGATCCTTTTTTTCCTGAAATAAATTCCAGTCCAGTTGGAACCTCTCATGTCTGATAACTTCTCGTTGCAGTTCACTGCATTGTTCTTTAGGTATTTTAGGGCACTGCTTTGCATGAGGAATGTATTCCAGCACCAATTTTCTTCTGTATCTTTAGGTTATATGTGTAATGGATGGATGGATGGCTCAGTGACACATACTGGAGAGTTTGATGCGAATCTGGTCAAGAGTGGTTGTTGCCAGCTGAGCCTGAATTTAGCATAGGAATAAGGAATTGTACTTGACAGAGTGATTAATTACACCTGATATGAATCAATAATCCTCTGCCAGTTTCTCTATATATCCTCTTTGAAAAGATGGACCTACAGTACCCAGAGGATTTTGTAGTGGTCATTAGATTAGGTGTGGAAATGGAAAGAGGTACATGTATGTGAATGTGCTATGAGAAACTTACAGTAGTGATGTGATCACATAACTAAGAATTACTTAATTGTGCTGGAGAAAGTTAATTGCATCATTTGCCACAAAATAAAGAACTATACTCCCAAAACCAATCTTTAACTCAGAATAGCAAGAAAACAACAGCAATAATAATCTACTTTTTTAAAAGTTAAATGATTAATTAGACAGATAATTGAATTTTTTTTTTTTTTTTTTACTAGCAGATAACTGATTAAAAGAGAGGAAAGTATCCCTAATGCTAACTAGTTCAAGTCTTGGCATCTGTAATTCAGAATTACTGTTACGCCAAATGCAATTGCTTCTGTTATTTAAGTGGGGTTCTGAGGGAAGAAAAATTGCTGTCATGATGATAGAGTTTAAAATAGATATGTCTTTGTTCAATTGAGTTTCAAGGGTATACTATTTCAAGATTCTAGGAAGGAGAAATAAATGAATGATTTTAAATATTGTGCTTTGCATTTAAAACCCCCCTCACATGGATATTTCACCATCAGATCATGCCTTGCTATATGAATGATGAATCCTCTGAAAGAAACTTTCTCTGGATATTTTTAAACTAGGTCTCTAATTTTGGTCCTGCTGTTGAAACTTTGTTTGTGTGTCTTATTTTAGCCCTATATTCCCTAAACTGTTTCCAACTGGAACACACTGGAGAGAAATGTAGTGCCTCAGAAATAGGATTTAAATTTATTTGTGCAGTCATGGGCAGAACACTGATATGCCAGGGAGCATGTGAAAAGAAAATGCTTTTGTTAAAAATCTGACTCCAAGACAGCAAAAAAAATATGCTTCTTGGATTTCTTTGGTGCTCCTTGAACTCTTCCACCTCCCTGCATGGAGTGTCATCAGTCAGTTAGAGACCACTTGTTCTGAGAAGAGAAAATACTCTTCTGAAGAGTAACATTCCTGTAGAGAGCTCCTACACATCAGTAGTGCTGTCTTT
Organism: Acropternis orthonyx; assembly: GCA_035583155.1. NCBI lineage: Eukaryota > Metazoa > Chordata > Aves > Passeriformes > Rhinocryptidae > Acropternis > Acropternis orthonyx. The sequence continues at coordinate 368,282 of JAWWEU010000160.1, forward strand.
CTCCACTATTGTAACAAGAAAACACTTTTTTTCTTTCAATAGAAGGTCAAATCAAATCTCTCTGCTCCCCCAAGTGTTCTGTGTTGTTTGTTCTGAGTTGCATAGCTGAGGTTGCCTGGCACTTAGGTCTCTTTGGGAGGTATTCTGCTAAAGCCTTGTGCTATGTGAGATGCTTCCCATTCTTTTCAAGTGAGTAGGGCTACCATATATATTCAGGCATTGGTGGTTCTCATGAGCAGATTAACACTGTTTTGGGAGTTGCAAATGCCTTTACTGATAAAGTTGAGTTTTAAGGTAGAGATTGCAACTCTTGCTTCACAAGAGTGTTTCTCCTATAGTTGTGTTGTTGTTGTGGTCTAAATGAGTGGTGTGCAGGATAAATGAGACAGCTGGTTCCCACCTGTTTACAGACCTCGTCTGCTGATAGAAACCATCACACAGCTGCCCCTATGTTCTTAGTGTGTAATATTCATAATTTATGGCAGTCCTTGGAAACATGGAAATGGTGACATAACGTGAAGGGCATTAGAGAATTACAGTATGGATTCTGAAATTTGCCTTTTAAAATTCCTCTGCAAGTTTACTTGACCTCAGTGAAGCTGCTCCTGACCTACACTGGTGTAACTTCAGTGCAGGTCTGGTGCTGTTATTGTACTGCTGGGGTCAGATGTAGTCTACTTCTGACATGGTATTGCAGATTCCTACACAGGCAAGAATTGTGTCTGAAATTAGAGACATTTTAGAAGACTTACTGGATATTTGTTTCTCACTTCAGACAACAGTGATTCATATATTTGTTACATAACTTTTGGGGTTTTTCCCATTTAGTAATGCAGTAATTTAAATACTGGAAATGCCCAAATTCCTAAAATACTTATTCTTTTTTTTACTTTTTTTTGGACAAGATTGACCTGTTGGGTTTTTACTGATTTGTGTATTTTAGATATTTTTTTTCCCCCAACATTATTCTTGGTATTACCTTCCCTTATTGTTATATAAAAGATATACTTTAACTCACACTGCAGAATTTCTGCTATTATGGACATCTGTTTGTTTTATAGTACTGTTTCCCTAGTTTCCCAATTCTTAATCATGTTGGCTTAGTTCTACAGGATAGAATAACATTAAACACGTTTCCCCCCCCACCCCATTCTGTGTTTTTAGTCCTCTGTGGCTTTTGAAGTGTGGACACTGAGATGCAGGAAAAGATGTGTAGGCAGATGGATAGTTTAGTGACTTCATAGACTTTCAGGAGTCACTGTGCAACCTAGATTAACTCCCTGTGGCTAGCCGGCACTTTAGCCTTGATCAGTTAAACTCCAATTGTCATAGAAGAAAAACAAGGGTTAGGTTTGTATGAAAGTATCAACCTTGAACAAATGTATTAACAATATTAGATTTTAGGGCTCTCATTTGCAAAAGCTCACAAAGTTTTCTTGTTATTTCAGAACAACAGCTTGTGGAAGGTAAGAATGCCATACTAAATCTACCAAACTCAATAGGCTTGGATGGGGGTACTGCTAAAACAAGACCAGTGGGGTACTTGAACCTCCTTCATCTGAACTTTGAGATGGATTCAGCAAAATCTCCAGAGAGAAATGAAGGGGGAAAATAATTGTGCTAAAAGGCAGAAGTTGAACACTCGGGGGGAAAAAATAGCAAGTGAATTATTTGGGCTGTTACTTAATCAAAAGGAAAAGTACCAGGCAAAGGAAAGCAGAAACTAATTTGGTTTTGGTGCAAGTGTAGTGAGTGTCCAAAGGAAAACTGCAGAATAGGATGAAATTATTTTATGTGGAGAGAAATATGATGCAGTGGGGTAAATGAAGTTTGGCTAAATATAGAAGCAGAGTTAAGGTATGGAAAGACCAAGGTAAAGTATGGAGAAAGTAAAAATTGGGAGAATAAATGGCAAAATAACATCTGCCCGGGGTCTCATACTGCTGCTGAGCCTAAAAGTGGCTCTGCAGGTACTTTGTGCCTTCTGTCATGTGCCTTCAGCATCACAGGAGGGTAATGTGTTAAGCTGAACTGCAACTTTAATTATGTTATAGGAGTGGCAGGAGGTCAATAATATTTGTAATATGAGCATTTGTGACAAATCAGTTGTATAATGAAAGCAATTATAACGTCATTAGAAGTCTGATAACCCAATAACTTTGTGATAATTGCTTCTCAGTTACAGGAAATAATTTACCACAGGAGATGCTGGAATATTAGATAGGAACACTAATGGCTGTAGTCATACCTGAAGCATATGTGCCATTTAATATCAAGTTTGAATCCCATCATTCATTTGAACATTGTAGATTTTTGACAAGCAAGGGCTTTGTTTGGAAAGGCAGTTAGACATACAAATGGCTGTTTGGGTCCCCAAAAAACTTGAGAAATATTACTTTATTGTATCCTATAATAGAAAGATGATGGGTGTTGCTTTGATATTTAGGTTTGCTTTTTTTGTCAGATGAGCATGTGCACGAGTCCCAGGGTGTGAGGAGGGCTGTGAACAAGTGGTTGAGGGCAGAGGATAAGAATGAAAGTCCACTTTGTTGGCAGCAGTTTAGCAAGGGCACCAGGCTGCATCCAACGTGAAATGGTACCACATTTCTGTTCTGAAAATTGACTATACCTTTAATTAACTTCTGAGATACATTCCCTGTCCCACCCCCACCCTGCCCCCCTTCATTTATTTAATCTGTATAGCTGAATGAACTGAGTCCTGAGAACTGTGCTTTTGAAGCAAACAGTAGGTTGTATTATTAAACTAATATGATAATAGAATGGGTTGGGTTGGAAGGGACCTGTAAGATCATCCAGTTCCCACCCTCTGCCATGGGCAGGGTCACTTTCCACTGTCCCAGGTTGCTCAGGTTCCAGCCTGATCTTTGAACAGTTCCAGGGATGGGGCACCCACAGTTTCTCTGGGCAGCCTGTGCCAGCAAATATGATTATATGATTTATTATTTATTTAATGGTCCTGTGTGAAGAAAGGACAATCATGACCTTTCAGAAAAGCTTTTATGCCAGACTTTGAACTATAGTAAGAAAAATTAATTTTTAGTTCTGCAAATTTAGTACTGTCTTTGCTAGCAAGTATTTTTCATTGTATCTATTGTGGTATTACTGGAATTTATAAAAAAGGATATGATGCTGAAAGCAAAGTATGTGAAGAATAATTTGCCTGCAGTGTTTCTGAACCTGGTAAGGGAAATGGGTGTGCATATGCTTGACTTCTTTTTCACTATGATTATTCTGCTGGCACATGATCTCAAGGTTGCACAGAGGTTGTGTTTTTGCTTTGTATTAGTCAGTTTTGCAGGTGGTTGTTTTGGAGATGCTTAAAATGCTGACCATGGCCCTCTTCAAACTAGATATTTTTAAGACAAGTTTAATAGTAAGAGAGAAAAATAATACTGAAATTACAGTAATATCTTGAGAAGTAACAGAATTTTGACTTATGGGGAGTTTTAGTTATCTTCAGCTGATTTTGGGTTGTATCTTTTTGTAAGTTAATTTCCAAGTGCTCAGGAACATGCTGGAGAGGAGCAGTTGCTGGTCATCTGTGATTCTAGCACACTGATTGGAGTGTCATGCCACAGGGATGTTTCATTTCATTCCTCACCGTAAAGGGGGACTTGGATCTATAAAAAAATGAATCAAATCTCTATGGCAACGTGTTAATCCTTTTGTGTAAATAGCATGCTTTCCCCTTATTTCTTGCCCCAAGGAAGAACATCCTTTTTTATATATGTGTATGTGCATTTAGATGAGCCCACGCACACGTATTAGCCATTTAAAATTAAAAACATTAAAGAACTGAAGTTCATCTTCTGTAAGAGGACGAAATATAGTAAACAAACAAGAGCAAATCCTGCCAGAGCTCCTACTGGTATGCTGTGACACAGTGATTCAGAAAGGTTTCTTATCCCAGCATTTAGTGGGCCAAAATGTTTGCTGGTGTTTACATTTAGTATTGGCAAAGTACACGTTGCTCGTGATTCCTCTGCTATTTGTGCTTTTGCATCTGTGACATACCCTGCTTCTTGCTTGCTTTCTCCCCAGCCTCATCTCCAGATTTTACTGTTGTCTTTTCCCATCGGGTGGCTAATTGTAAAAAGTGAATTATTAAAGCCCTGTAGAGCCTGCAGAAACCCACTAAAAACCCTGCTCCCCCAATGAGGATTTTCTGCTTTGACTTTCAACTGAGATTTGTCACTTAATCAGCTTTTAATTTGATTAGCACGTGACATGTATTGACTTGGTTTCATTTCAGGTTCTCAGTTAACATTTCAGGAAGTACCAGGTCTAATTTATCCACATAAAACTCTAACTTCATCAAGCAATTTTCTTTCTAACATGACCTGTTAATCTCATCATGTTAGTTGAGATGCTTTTCCCACATATACATCCTGGTTGGCATTAATTATATTACCATAGTTTAGTTCTTTGTTTATCAAGATAGAACTAGATTGTAGTTTATTCATGTGAACTATTTCATAGAGTGGAGAAATAATAAATTTGAAGTTTCTGGAAATAAATCAGTTTCAGTTTGTTTTCAAACTAGTTCATATCTGGGGGTTAAAGGCACAGGTGCTGTCACACTTGGAATGGAGGACTTAGTATTAAATGGGACTCAGATTGGTAATGGGCATGATTGTGACTTTTTTTTGGTGAATAGTAAATCTTTTTGTGTTTGGTGGAACATTGTTCCTGGAAGTTGCAGGCCCAATTGGGACTTTCGGCACTTAAGAAGAAGGTAAGAGGCTCATCTTCTCTCTGCTTTGTTACTCTAGATGCAAAATGTTTGTTTAGACACAAATTCATGTGTGGTTTCCTTATGGTAATACTGAACTGAGAGATGCTTACCGGTTTTTCAAAGTTCTGCGACAGCAGGTGTGAAACATGAACTGCATTCCTTCATAGTTATCCTCATAGCATGGAATAAATTAAACTGAAAACTTGCAAGTAGCTTCTGGTTATCCAAAAAATTGCGTTGTATCTCTCCCCACGTGCCCTGCAACCTCACCCAAGCACCCCCAAAAAAGTCTTTTTATGTGCTTTCTATTTACCTGCTCTAAAACAAGTAAAAAATTGTTTTATGTATGTCTCTGGTATGCCTTTTTAGATTAAATCAGCATGTTAAAACTCTAGTGAGTTTTTGAGTGGAAGCATTACTTGGATCAAAAATTAGTTAAAGAATCATAGTACAGAGTAACTGAGTGGGTAAAGCAGTAGCCAGATTTTGAAGGTGCTTCAGCCAGTAGAAGGTTTGAGTATTCTAGGCTGGCCGAAATGACGTTAGTGAAAAGAGAGTCTGGATGCTCCTTAAAATGCTTTCATGAAAAAGTATGTTTTGGAAGCTCCTATGTCAGTTTTTGAACCATTTCACATTGGTTTCCTCCTAACACTTTTAAGGAATGCAAAAGTACAATGCCACTCTGTCAATTGAAATGGAAGGCGAGTCCTGTTCGTTTTAGGTGCATGAATAGTAGTGCTTTGCCAGAAAAGTGATGTTCACATATAGCTTTGAATAGGAAGTTTCATATATGCTCATACTCAAATAGTCCTTCCTGTGTGTGATGGTTTTTTCTCTTCCCTTCTGTCTGTTGCAAAGTAGTTAATTTGCCAGAGGTGTTGATTGTGACTTCAGCCACTCAGGCCAACGTCCATAGTAGCAGGGGGCATTCTGAGACCTCTCCTCCTTGCCCTCCAGCTGGCAAGGGTTTATTTGACTGAGATTATTTTTGCCTAACTTTTCTTAAAACTAAGGAACAGCTCCCAGCAAAGGGTTGCTGCACATCCTCCCGTGCATCCTGTGGCAGCACAGTGATGAAAATGGTGGGGGCCAAGTTGGAGTTCAGCGCTGAACACACAGTTTCTGCCTGTGGCAAGGTTTTTTGCACAGCCTTTTTCTGCCTGGAGGTTAAATGTCACATTTAGCACCTATTCCTTATTATCTAATTCCTGATGTTTTATAAAGGTAGCATAAGGCACTCTAGATTCTATGAGCTAAAACTGACATTAACATTTTAATTATGTATAGTATTAGCTCAAATACTTATTATAGTAATATGGTTCTGTGTTTTGATTTTATTGCTAGGCCATCTTTCAGCCTGTCTTTTTAATGACTACAGACTAATTAGTGCTGTCTGCTCACACTGCTATTGGATTTCAAAAGACAATGCAGCAGGAAAAACTTAATGCAAAAATAAAGCGTTTATGTTTTGAATTAAATGAAAATAGCAGAAAATTTGAGACTTTTAGATTAAGGATATGTAACTAAGGCTGCATGGATTTTTTTATTCTTTTAAGCCCTACATCAAATAGGTGTTAACGGTGGGTAAGTTAACCACACACCTTCTCCCTCCTCTCCCCTCAGTAGGAGCACCTTCTCTTTAGTGCTTCTAATCCTGATCTCTTGGGCATTTATTTGCTTGGAACTGGAAAAGCCACTACCACTTGGTGAAATTCTTTTGACAAAAAATGACAGGAGCTTTTCTAGAAATAGATTTAAAAAAAATTTAATTGTACTCTATTTATTTCTGCTTCCTATTTGAATATTCACTTCATTGAAACATGAGCAAGTACTGGGAGTTCCCTGCCTTCAAAACTCTTTTCCATTCCTTTTCTTTTCAGGGAAGTAATATGTGGGCCTGAATTAAGGGCGGGGCAAACTTTGAATATAGAACCACAAAATTATGTAGACTCTAAAGTATCTCCAGAAGCCATTGTGTCCAGTTCTGCACTCAGTACAAGACAATTTATATGATGCTCTGTAAAGTCACTGTTCAGCAGGAAGATTGATGTTTCTTTGAGCTTGTGTCTTCATTGTTTCTGTGTTTCTCTTCACTTTCTGACATAGGATTTGTTGTGAGCAAAATTGTTTGAGAACAAGAATTATGCTTTGTATTGGGGAAACCTGCCTGTTTTTTGGAACCCAAGAATTGATCACCTGGCTTGTCACAGTATTCAGTGGCAACCTAACAGAGCTGTGCCATCCTATGTGCTGTATGACCGAGGGCAGCCACCCGCTTGTCTGGGGCTTGTCTCCTCTTTTGTCACCTGTAGAGTCTGAAGGGGACTGAGCAGCCTTTGAGTTGGTGCCTTGCAATCAGACATCAGCACCCAGCCTGCTTACTGGGAGACTTCACACATTTCTCTCACTCCCATCTAGTTCTCTCAGAGTGGTTTCATACAGTTGCTATAGCAATCCACCTGTTTGTTCTTCACTGGGCTCTAACCTTATGCTACATTGAAGTTTTATTACATAGAGTATACTATTAAGAAATACTTGGTATGGAGTATTTCAGGATCTAAAGTTAGATGATGTGACACATGAATGTTAGAGAGTAGTTATGTATGATCTGTACTCACACCAACCTCTGTTCAAACAGTCATGACATTTAGGCAAAGGAATCCCAGTATCCTGCAGTTTTCCCTGGAGACTGATGCCTGGGTAAGAGGGGCCACTCTGCACAGAAATGTGAAGGGATACAATTCTGCTGTGGGAGATGTGCACCATCAGTTTGGACAATGGAAAGAAATTCCCTGTTTCTGTTATTTGTCCTTGCTGTCCACTGTACCCTTCTTATTTCCTTAGTAATCATCACACGGTCTCCTTTTTCCCTTCGATGATTTTAAAACTATACAGTAGTTTTTATTGTACCCCTCATAGAAGATGTAACCAGAAAAGTAGAGAATCTAGGTGTGGAGTTCAAGTAGAATGACAGATGATGATGTGACTAACATTTCTATTAAAGGCTTGGGGCATGTTATTTACAACTCCTTTGGATGTTATACTGTAATTAATACAAGGCAGCTAAAGGACACTCTTTGACAAGCTGATATAGCATATTGGAGCAATGGACCTCTGTTTGAAGAGTCAATTTATTCACACACTTAGGGTCAATAGGAGCTGTATCTAGCACTTCCAGAAATCAGATCAGTGAACTTTACTCAATGACAGTAACTTAGTCTAGTTAATGTCAAGACAACAATTTTGGTTATCTAGTGCAAGTCACTGGTTAGAATTTGTTTTGGGCTTCAGATCATTTGGATGGGTGATCCAGTCTTGCATGTAAAAGTGATAAAATTTTGTTACCAGGTTTGCATTAATCCCTACAAACTCAAAATACTTCTGGGGCAAAGGAAATACTGCAGCTAATCTGAATGCAGGATTTCTTCATGTTCTAAGCTATGAATTGCAGAAAACAAGTCCTTGCCATGGGCAGGCAGAGAGAGACAGAATTAATCACACCAGTATCAGTAAAGAAGAAGCAATTCTAAATGCATATGGATAAAGAAACCATCAGCAACATTCTTGGCTGAAAATGTTTGATCTCACCATACTTTTTAGTATTTTTAATACGGTAGCATAAGACCTCCTATCTAGTTAATGTTATCATATGTGAACAGAAATTTTGACCTAAGAGCTGAAGAATGAATTATTCGTAACTGAATAGAGGCAGCAAAGAAGAAAGTTCAGCCAAAGGTGAGAAAAAATGTGACCTATTAGGAAGGGAAGAGGAGATAAGGGTTCTGTTTCTGGCCTGCTCTGTGACCTTGGGCAAGTGACTTTATCTTCAGCTTCCTCCATCATTTCTCCTACCATTTGCATTCTTGGCTATTTAACCTCTCTGAGGCAAGGATTGTTGTCTTGTCCACTGGGGCTCTGATCACAGTGGAGGCTTTGGCATATGACTGCACAACAGGGAAGAAGTGGCAGAGTTTGGGTGTGCCTGTGGGAGGATGTTGGGAAGCTGAAAGAAGTAGAATAGGATAGTTACAGCAGTAGTTTATCCTTCATCCCAGGAGTACCTCTGCACACCCAACACTGACTCAGGAAAATGAATGCCTGTGGTACTTGTGACGTTAATCGACTAGCTAAAATTGTAATAATGTATTTCCTTTCAAGAGTCATTCTGGCAACCTGACAAACCACCATTTAGCTCTAGCAATCAGTTTGATGTTCATTCTGAGCAATAGACTTGTTGATTGCTTTGAGAACACTGAGGCTGCAATTGTCAGACTAGAATAAATTAAGGAATTGAAGCGCAGAGAGACAGAATAGGGCAATGAGAGGTCACTGTTGCCAAGCTTCTTGCTGACTTTGCACCATTCTCCTTCTGCCATTGAGGGGTTTTTACATACCTTATTTTTGCGTGTCATCTCTGTTGTCCTATTACAACTTTGAGCTTTGTCTGCTTCCTTGCACAGCTCCCACACAGTCTCCTTGTGCTCCTTTGCTGTTGAATCCTTTGCACAGGACAGCTCTCCTATACTAATTTCTGTCAGTGTTCTCCTTATTTCAGTGTCTCAGAAGAATGCAGCTGTTGAACATGTGTTGGGAATAAATGGGAATAAACTGTTTTATATTTATAAGAAATCTTATGCCTGTTGAATTCTTAAAGAGTAGGGATTGGTTCCAGTAAGAGCCCTTCAGAAGCAATTAACTAAAGCTTATTAAAATCTGTGTCACATATGAAAAAACCTGACCAAACAAAAATCACCAAAACGAAGCAAATATAAACTCCTCTGACTTTCTCTGTCTCTTGTGTGAAAAATTACCTTTTAAATGATGCTTTAACCTTTGCTCTTTGTCTATATATATAAACTATAAGCAATGTAGGGTATAGACCTCTTCTCCCCTCTCTTAGGAGAGTGACAAAGCACAGCAACCATGTTGTGTCCCAAACTTCTTTACTCTTACCCTTTTTCCATTGTCCGTTTTATTTGTGCAGTTGCTTATACATAAGAACTCTTTAGAATTCCTTTTTCTGAGCTCCGTTCAAGGGAAAATATGGAATGATTAATCACCACTTCAGGGCAGAGTGCATGAAAACACACTTTCCCTAAAACTGTGCCGGGTAACAAAAACAGCAAACTGGAAATGTAGTTTTTGTGAGGACACACTGAAATTTGGTGAGAAAACTAAAACCCTCATTTTCAGTCAAAGCAGTTAGTTTCTCTTTTCACAGAGTAGCTGTTGTATGTCTCTGTGGAGGTGGGAAGACACTAGGGAGAAGGCTGACTACTTTTATCTACAAATCTTGTATTTAAATATAAAACATTCAAGTCAGATACGGGGATAAATTCAAGTGTCTGTAGTACATGAGTCCACATATTTCCATATTCCCTGGAGAGAAATAAGTTTCTTTTTCAGCAGTTTCCTGCCATTTCTGCAGAACTATTAGGCTGATGTTTCTCCTGAGTGAAGAAAATTTATTGGTGTAATTTCTTCATATACACTTAATATCAAAATACCAATTCCTTCTGCAGAATGACCTCTTAGTACATTATTTTAGTGCATTGCTTCTTGCCAGCTATGGCACAAGATAGAGTTATCTTAACTGTCTGTCCATACTGTTAATATTATTTTCAATGTTTGGAAAATACAGCTGGGGAAGTGAAACAAATAGGTAGAAAAGGGGCACTTTATTTAATTTCTATTGTGAGACAATGACTGGCTTTAAATTTAACTAGTTTAAGGATTTAAATTAGTCTTCATGCTTTAAAAAAGATGTGTTACGTGTGAGGGAAAAAGTATTGCAATATGTTAGAGATCCAAAACATTGTCAGAACCCTTATTTGCTTTAGTTATGGTCTTTTTATGGTCGAAATGCAGGCTGAAAGTGAATTGAGATAGTTAGCTGAGGTCACATCTCTTGGACCTGGTGGAATGCATGTTCTAGCAAGAACTGAGCATATGATGATGTTACAGGGCATGTTTCTGTGTTCAGCCACTGGCTACTACTGAGTTCTGCTTCCAAATTGTTCTTCTCCCTCTTTGATAGTATCAACAGATCTATTTGTGAAGCTTATCAGTGGAAGGGAACTTGGCCATTTTCCTGGCAAAACTGTTCTCAACATTGGAGCGCACGGGATGGGGCAATTGGATGAAATCCACATGGATTTGGAAATGGCTATAATTGTTGTTGTCTGCAAACAGTTGTTTAGAAGAGAGGTACATTTTCATGTCAAATGGAAGGTGGGCAGACTGGTGTTACAGAGGATATTTAGAATGAGAAATTTGCCCATAAGACACAAGAATTCTGCAAAGAGTCAGTGTTGTTCCTTCAGGCTTATCAACCTTCACTGCAGTTGCTAGTTTTCAATTTGTGCCTTCTATCCCAGAATCTAAACTGAACTAATGTGTAATAACTCCACAGAATCCCTTGTGATGCTTACTCCTATTTTGGATTGAGGAATTAATTTTTCAGTATCAATATTGTTAAATTACTTTTGGAAACTTTTAATAAAACCTGGTTACGGTTATGTCACTCAGGTTGTCACTCATGGTGCCCAGAAAGAACTCTCTTCAGTTATTCTCACAAAAGAATGTGTGTTTCTTTCTTTTGGGCTTGACTGGAATGTGAAGATTAGGACTTTGCATCCAGTTGGAAGCAGGAATTTTAAAATAACTTGTCCACTTACACATGAGGAAAATGAAGCCGGAGTGGAGATCTGGCTCTATTCTGCATAGTGTATGCTAATGTATTCTTCTCAGTGTAATCTTTTACCTTGCCTAAATAAACTTTTAAATGCATATTTCTCTCAAGGTGCTCATAGAAGTTTATGTTAGTCTGCAGTGTGCAGCAATTCCCAGAAAAATAATACGAGGAGAAGTCACTGTGAATTGTGTTGTCATAAAAGCTAGAATCACTTATTTCCCTTTACAATTTAAAACATTGCACAAGACTCTCCAGGGTAGAGATAACATCTCCAGCTGGCCTGATTTGTGCTACTAAAAGTAACAACACCAAAAAAAAGTGTTGCCTTTTATAATTTAAAATTGAATATATACCTTATTACCAGCATAGGAGGAATGCATTTCACTGTAGTTCTCATGATGACGTCCATCAGGAGGAAAAGAAGGAAAAAAGAAACAATCACAGAACATCCTGGATCAGAAGGCAATGAAAATTAGAATTCAGTGAAAATTAACTTAAAATGGTTCAAGTAAAAGCAGTTGTTGTGGAGGCTGACTGTATGCTGCAGCCTTTTCAAAATTAGCCTTTTAAAATTCTACCTGTTTTCACATTCTGATTTGATTTTTGTGGCTTTTTTGTCCCTCTGAACAGCTTTAGTTGTCTCTTGCTAAAAGATGTGAAAATATAAATCATCCAAAAGTTGTAGGAATTAAGAACATGTCCTGCAAACCATGTCATCTAGATGGGTGGTTTGTGCTTGTGAGAGGCAGTGATGTTTAACATCAGGGTGGGAAGGTGTCTGGAGGCACAGTTGGGTAGGACATCTCTCCAGAAATGCAGCAAAGGCTGCAGGGGATACAGCCTGCGGTGCTCCAGGCAGTGGGGCGGTACCTCTAAGGAGTTCTGTGAAATCCTGAATGCTCCTACAGGTAGAAGGGTAAAAGTCCACACCAGCATTTAAGTGTCGAAGTCTCCCTGACTTGAATGAGATCAGACTTAGCTCAGCTGGGTCAAAGCGAGTGTAAAAGGATGAGACAGGAACGGATGCTGTTCCACGGCAGTGCTCTGTTGTGTCACCACTGAGAATGGAGAGGGGGATCCCCGTGCATCATCTTGGTGACCCTTCTGGGGCTGTGAACAGGCAGCCCTGATGGAGGTAGTAGCTATGGCTGAAACTGTTACCTCTGATTGCTACAGCACCAGTGCATCCCTTTAGTTTAGGGTTGCTGGTCCCCTTGAATGCCTGGAGATGTGAGTGCGTTCCAGCCTGAATTCCCTGAGGATCCTATGAACTCCCAGCCGTTTCAGCACTAGCTCAGGCACACAAGTTTTCTTCAGCCGGCACTGCTGTGGGGCTGCAGTTCTGGCAGAGGGGTGGAACACACAGCAGTTGAAGCTCACACAGTGGTTTGGTGCTGTTGTTGTGCAACAGGGGAAAGCCTTCAATTAATTTGCTGTCTTAATGGGCCTGAATTAATCCAGGGTGCAACTTCATTAGCTTCAGCTGACCCTGCAACATCATTAAAATTATACAAAGATATTGATACTTCTCTAATGCAGCCAAGAGTTTGTAAAAGGAGTCACACTAATTCTTATATAATGGAACTAAAAATCTACATATACTTTACTCTCTGTTTTGTAATATTCTCTCAAGTAAAGCAGGGACTATTTTAGCTTGCAGTAGTGGGTTGATACATGTATCAAACTGACTGGCCCTTTTGCAAGGAGATGTTAACTGCAGTTTATGTAGGTAAGCAGAAGAGGAAGAATTGGAGAAAAAGTGAGCTCATTAACCAGTAATGTTCTAATGGCAAACCAAAAAGTGGGTGCGTTCATCTGTTGGAAGTAGACAAAAATGTAAATTATCTTTTGCCCAAATTAGAAAGGGTTTTCTGTTTACCTGTAGCTGCAATGATTGTGCAAAGGGGAGCTGTTTAGGCAGAATTTTGAAAGAGTTTTGGAACTACTATTTCTAGCAAAAGAAACGTGTAATGTGTTTCCTACTGAGAACACATTTGCTGTTGTATGTCCTATGCTGAAAAGCAAGATAACCTGGTTGGTTGTTGTATCTAGACTTGCTTACATTTATCCATATTATTTAATGCTCCTGCAGCGTAGTCAGAATCGTAGAATCATAGAATCGATTGGGTTGGAAAAGACCTCAGAGATCATCGAGTCCAACCCTTGGTCCAACTCCCATTTGTTTACTAGATCATGGCACTCAGTGCCACGTCCAATCTCAGTTTAAAAACCTCCAGGGATGGTGAATCCACCACTTCTCTGGGCAGGCCATTCCAATGCCTGATTACTCTCTGTAAAGAATTTCTTTCTAATACCCAGTTTAAGTTCTCAATGGTCTTAAGCTATATTTTTGCTAGGATTTGTTTGTTTGTTTTAAATTCTTCTTTCTTTAGAAGATGTTTTACTCAGTCCGTATCTAAACTTTGATCAGTGCTGCTAAATTCGTGTATCTTGGAAACTACTCCTGCTATTTCTGACATGAAAAAGGCTTTTATATCTGGAATATTGTCTGCCTTTTCCAGGAGTGCTAGTGAGTCTAGTGAAAGATGCTACTTTATGTAAGACGCTTCTTCTGTCCATGTGTTTAGTCTATTACAGCTGTTGTAAAATATGCTGGAGCAAAATATTTTGGCAGTGTCCACGTAATGTGCTATTGTTTTTTCAATTAATTTATGTTTCTAAAATGATCTGCCATGAAATAAACCTGAGTCCTATATCAAGGTTCTGAATGGTGAATCTATATTAGTTTTACTGAACCTACTGGAAAAATATTGAGTCACCCGAAAAGTGTTTTGAGCCATGTTTATTTGATTGAGCATCCTTTTGGTTTGGTCGGAGTTTCTTGCTGTCATCCTTCAGGTCTGTCTTGCCTTGTGAGTACCTGCCTGACCCTGTGAGTGCTTACAGACCCAGAGCAAAGTAGAGTCTTTAAAAGAAACGTAAGAAACAACTCTTGAAATGGGTATTTCCAGAATAACAACGTAGTTGGGTGCTTCTTTTTCTTGACCTTGCAGACCTTGATGCTGGCTTAGCTGTGTAGGCTTGAATGCAGCAAAAGCAGGAGAAACATAAAAGGGATTTTGCCTGAGGCTAGCAGTCTGTTTAAAGAGGATCTGAGGGCATGCTCAGTCACTTTAGGTGGTGGCATTACTGAAACCAAAAGGTTAGTGGATCTGCACTAACTGCTGTATAGAGCGTGTTACTTTTGAGCTGTCACAGCCTCAGACAGCTCCTGTCCAGAATCTGTGAGTTAGCTGTAAAACTGTGCTTGACTTCTCCAGTTCCAGGATGGATATCGGGTTTTATCTGTTTTTTCCCCTTCCTTGTCAAGTCAGAGATCTGGATGAGTGGAACACCTCACCCTAGTCATAGAATTGAGGGAAACAAGGAGATGTTCCCACTGTGTGTTTAAGTGAGTCTGTGCCAAAAGCAACTAAGTAAACTCCTGATATAGGACTTTGGATGTCAAGGATGTGCCACCACCACATGCCTGAAATGCAGATTCTCTTTTGCCCCTTTCCATCTTGAGGCAGTGGAACCAGCTGTATTTGCAGGAGGGTACATCTAAGGTAAGACTTATTACTTGCTTTTTTGCTTCCTGGCATCTAAAAGATGTTACGTTGTGTTTGCTGCTTGTCAGAGCCCCCTTCCTGGCTTTGCTGAAAATGTATTCTGGGTGTTTCTTCAGGATAGCTTGTCCTGGAGTTGGAGATTTGGCCATGTCCTCTCAGTGAACATGGAGAGGCTTTTATTCGGCTGAGTAAGCAGTAGTTTCTTGCAAAACATGCCTTGAAAATGGCAAGAGCAGCATACCAGGCTGCAGAAAGACTAGGGTATTGAGGAGGGAAAATAAAAGTCTGCTGGGAGGACTGTAATTCATTAATTCCACTTACAGCTGAGAGAGAGGAAACATTGAGTAAAGACCTGTCTCCCTTTCTTCTCTCACTTAACTGCTTCTGTCCAAATAATAATGAAAAAGCAACTATTCTGTTACTCTCTTTTTCACTTTTACTGTTGTTTATGGAAAAAAAAAATTACTCAGCTCAGTATGAAGCCTGCACATTTATTTCCATCAGATTTATCTGAGATTCTCCCCTGCCCCCCTGCTTACCTGGCAATATAGGAAGTGCTTTGGTGG
Organism: Acropternis orthonyx; assembly: GCA_035583155.1. Taxonomy (NCBI): domain Eukaryota; kingdom Metazoa; phylum Chordata; class Aves; order Passeriformes; family Rhinocryptidae; genus Acropternis; species Acropternis orthonyx. The sequence continues at coordinate 383,870 of JAWWEU010000160.1, forward strand.
AAAATCAAGACTGCTGCACTTTCTGCCAGTCTGTAAATGGTGCGTGACAACTGAGCATAGATATTTAGATTTCAAATACATTTCTCTGAATACCTTGCTACTCCAGACTCTGCTTCTTGCTTTCTTCCTGTTTATTGTAGATTACATATTTGTCTCGAAAAGCTGTATTCCAACCATTCAGTGAGTTCACTGGCATTTTTTGTAAACACTTGTTTTATTCGTGGCAAAAGAATGAAAGTATCAATGACTATGACTGAATAAAAAGTTGTGTTGAACATATAAGAACAGAGAGCAAACATTCATAAAAGAAGAGAAATAAATTTGGGTTTGTTGCATCATAAGGTCATAGGATAACTCAGGTTGGGAGGGACTTCCAGGGAACTCTAGTCTAATCTACTTCTAAATGTGTTATGGAGAACACAGAACCTCTCTGGGTAACCTGTTGCAGTACCTGACAATCCTGGGTGTGTGGGAGATCTTAACCTATCTTGTTCCATCTCCATTGCACTGTGTGATAAAATAAATCCCCTCTCTCTTAAACTTGTTGCTTGTCATGGAAACACAGCACTATATTTGCTCTGACTCCAGGGGGCTGGAGATACAGTACACGGTGGGCTCACTTAGAGTTTGCAGCTGCTTCTTACTGTAGCAATGTGTAAATCTTTTTAAACCCTTCTGGTGTTGTGATTAGTCGTTGTTGTTCTCCTTTGCATCTGGAAAGTTCACATAAATTTGTGAGTGTCTGATAAATGATATCAGTGAACTGATCCAGCTCAGAGATAGGGAAGTGTTTCACTAGGATCAGTTTGTTGTGTGTCTAACGGCATGAGGGTGCAGGGATAAGGAACTCCTCTAAATGGGCTTTTCTATTAGTAAAGGGGTGAGAGAAACTCTAACTACAGACTGGAGATCTGTAAAGACTCTGAAGGAAAACAAAGCCTTTGAAAGGAGTGTAATGCACGAGATAAAACTATGGCTGAGTGCAGCCTCAGAGAACAGCTCAGAGACTGGCAGGCTGACATGGGCTTTGGATACAACTGCATCCTCTGTGAAAGCGGCTGGCTCCAGTGGAGTTTTTGTAACCACACTGAGCAGTTTGTTTTCTGAGGTTATGGTGGAGACAGCACTAATATAAAACTCAGTTTTGTCTGCAGATACTTACCTGTTACCATGGAACAAGCTTAACTCACAGATCAACTTCCATTTATGGATTCTGATGAGCCTTCTAATGAGAAAGAAGAACATTGAAGCCAGAGGTAGTTCTGAGAAGCTGAGTTCATTATCCTCTGTCCTTTCTCAGTGTGTCTGTATGAGACCTACCAAGGTTTAAATCAATGGGCTCTCATAAATCAGGCCCAAAGCAAGAAAAATTTCAGATCAGGTTTGTTCTGTTACCGCTGAACTGAATTCCTAATGAAATTCCTGCATTTCTGACTGGAAGTGAATCATTTGTGATAAAACTATCTGAGATACAACATAATCACTCTAAAATGAGCAAGGATGTATTTTGGTCTCTACTAGGTAGTTCTGCTAAGATAAGATGACATGTTGATTCTAGAAATCATTTACTGTGAAAGTGTGCACAAAGCAGTGATTGCTGTGGTTGGATAGGTGCCTCATGTAATGGAATAGGTATGTCATTCTCAAACAAATGGAAAACCCCAGAGGAACCTGGCAAGGTAGAACAGTGGCGATGCTGAACAGAAACTTCTAGTACAGCCTGAGTAATGGGGTTCTGAATTACTGACAATAGTTCATCTGAGAGACTAGTGGCTTGATTTAGCACTGGTATGTGCTGCTGTAGGGTAGTTCAGTGGGTCTTTGTGCATCTCAACAATAGAATAATCTCTGTTCACCTGAAAAGCAAGAGGAGGAATGGTATAGAAATAGTTCTGGAACAACAAATGTATAATCCTAGCACTGTTTTTAGCCTAACAGTATAGGATCATCTCCCTATTACTCATTGCTTTTTGTTTTGTTTTCCCTCTGTAGATGTTTGATACCCAAAGTAGTCATAAACACTTTCCCATATAGCTTGAGGGTCAAAAATTCTCCTTAGTTATCAACAGCAGCTGTGCTGTTCTTGTGTTACTTCTGTGCACAAAGGAACAGAGCACAGGAACTGATTTTCATTACAGTTCCTGAAGACAGTGCAATCTTGTCAAGACTTCAATTAGAATTAGCTTCTGAAAAAGCCACATATTGTGGGTAGGAAATTGGTGCAACCTGTGAATTGCTCCATAACGAATTTATAATGACAATTTTTAGTTGATACTAATAACTATGTCAGATAGTGAGACCAGTGTACTAGATGGGCATTTAGAAGTCTGTCATGTGTTACTGTTGCTTAATAATGCAAATTTGACAGATTCAATGTAATGATCAAAAAGAAGAATATGTTTTTAATGCCCTATGGTATCAAATGTGTCAGTATTTGTGCCTTAGGTGGTTGTACTAGGACTAAGGACTTAGAAACAAGAGGAGAAAATTTTCTGTGATCCAAAATGTGATTTAAATAGGGTTATACTTCTGGTAATGTTCATATAATTTTTAAAGTGAGTCTGATGGATTTGGGAGGTAGCTGGGGACAGAGGCTGCCATGACATGAATGAAGGGACACTGCCTGTCTGCATGGTGTGATGGGGCCAGTTGGACTCTTGCAGGCAGATGTGCTAAGGGCAGACCCACAGCTCAGTGTTTTAATGAGGAGCCAGCACCATTTCTCAGCTACAAGTAGTGCTTTGGCTTCTCATCTGCTGCAGGACGCGATTTGCAAGACTAACATCTGCATCTCATATATTGTACTAGGGAATTGGAGGAAAGCTGTCTCTGGGAATGTGTGAGTTGGTGCTGAGGCACAGTGGGAGATGCAGCCTAATGATCCTCATCCCCTGTGCCTCCCACTTGCAGTCTGTATCTGATTTTGCCTGGTCACACCAGTGGCACTAACATGGTAGTTGGAAATTTCTGCTTTACAAGGGAGCTGCCTGTTCCCTGATGCTTTAACGCCGTCAGCATTCTGAGCTCACTCTGAACATGGAGCAGCTGTGGGACAGCCATCCCTGGGTGAAACAAGCAATGGCTTCACAGAGCAGTCCCTGGAGTTGGGCATGAAGGTGCAGCAAAGCAGTAACACTGCAAATAATTGAATGCAGATGAGTGGATGTCCTGAGTATCGTGAGACAGTGTCACACCAAGCTGTTAATCAGACTGAACTAAATTGGAGTGTTCAAGCCCTTCACAGAGTATTGTTGTGTTCTGAAGGAGCTACAGTCTCACTTTTGGCCATAGAGTGATGTCAATCATTCTTACCCAGAACATTATTTATTTGATTATTTACTGGCTTGTAAAAGACTTATGAAAGGAAATTGTACTGTGGTAAAAGTCAAGGGTTTCTTTTCCTTTTAGCTGGGAAAGCAACAGAGCAGAGTCTGAAATTCCATCCTCTTCAGGTTCCCCCTCTTCCTTGTACCTAAAGCTGATTTGATTTCTTCAGAATGGGTCTTAAAGGAAGTGTTAGGGAGGCAGATTGATAATAGAGCTTGTGATATCTTTCCCTTTGGTGCAGGCTGCAGTATTAGTGCTTTAATTCCTTGGTTCTCTCCTCAGGTGACTGTACCATGCACAAATGGTACCTTTGGGAAGGTACTGTGCACTTCCATGATGTGCATGTTGAGCTGTAACAATTGTGCTGCTGCTGAAGGGAGATCAAGGCTCCCCCTTGTAACTGATAGATCAGGTCATGGAAAAGTGCAAGAGAAATAAACATGCTGATTACGTATTTGCGAGACATGGTCTTTATCCTTTCCTGCCACCATGACATTGTTGGATATCTGGTTTTATAAATTCTGTTGTCAGCAGGGGTGAATTGAGCATAGCCTATGTCCACGTATAATCATCTACAGAGAACAAAAGTGAATTTTTTTTCCTGCTAAATTCCTGGAATGCGTTACATCAGTGTATTATTTGCCTCATCAGGAGAGCCTGTAAACTATGACATACATCATCAAAATACTCTTCCTCTGATGATTCATAAAGGAACACGGTGTATTAGAGGTAGTGTATTTTAAAATTGCCATGCACCACCAGAATAATTTATACTATTTTTTTCTACAGAAAGAAGAGCAAACCTGCATACATTTTCTACTATATAGAACTTACACCAAAGTTCACAATGTTAATGTGTATTTTTATATTGCAAAATCTATTCATGTGTTAAGTACACACTGCACCAGAGGTGAGTAGTGTAAAGCTGCCTTTGCTGCAGAACTGTTAAAACCATTCCATTCATCATATTCTCTTAGGCAGAAACTGCATGGGAACTAAACCAAGCATTATACCTGGGGTTATTCACTTTTTATATGACAGAGAGGAAAATAAACATGCTTTGATTAACGCCATTACTAATTTGTGCAGTCATGCCATCACAGAACATTTGAGAGAGAAAGCAGACAGGTTTCTCTCTCCCCCTCTTCTATCTTGTGCTTCACTGTGGTGACATTGCTGAAAATGCCTGTCCTGTGACCAGTTCATTATCTTGCAAGGAGAAAGCTGGGTGAATTCTGCTGACTTGCAGAGACAGACCTTTCTGTATCAATCCAGGTAAACAGGCTTGTGAGGAAGCTGAAAGCAGAATTGCACCTTTTGCAGCTGTTCCTGTTTAAAAGTCATGTTCTGGAATAGTAGCATAAGAATGCTTGCTCTTGGATTTGGGCAACTTTATTGTGAATTGTGGGGGGAAAAGGTAGATCTTTTATCACAAACTAAGCAAGTTATTTTGCAAACATTAGCTTTGGTGCTATTACTTGGAAGCCTATCTGAGCATTAGGACTATGTAGATTTGAGGACTAAGTCTTTGGAGATCATAAAGGAAAGATAGGGTTGGAAATCTGGGGTCCCCTGCAAGAAAGTTAAGGACGTTCACTGTGTAGGAATCTGAGGTTTTAGCAAAAAAACCTATGTTGCTACAAGAGTGGGATTTGGAAAGGTAAGAACTCTATATAGAATCACTGTAAAAATTGCTGAACTGCATAAGAAAATAAAAAGGAAAGAAATTGAAGGTCCTTTTGCTTACTGCAATTTAATGTGTTTTTTTTTTCACTTATAGCTACTTATAAATTAAAACTAGTTATTTAGTCATATAAATGTTTCCTTCTGTTCTTCCTTCCAACTTAATTTCTTGGGGCTTCTTTGGAAGACTGTCAACCCAGTATTCTTTCACTCTATGCCTACCAATTCCTTCAGAGGATTCCCATAGATTTGTGTGCTGTGACTTCCTTTAAACAGTTCATGCTGACTCTTTCCCAATATATCACAGCTATCTATATGCTCAAAAATTGTCCTTATAATAGTTTCTATCAGTTCTCCATCTACAGGCATTACTGAGCATTAGTGTGCACTTGCTTGGCTCCTGAATTGTTTTTCAAAATGGGTCCTGTATGTGTGACTTCTTGTGCTCGGGCACTTTTAAACAAGAGACATCACAGCACTGTCAGCTGTTCAGTTATTTCCCTGCAGATTTGTCCGGAAGGCCATAGGTGAATACCACCCATGCCCAGTGACTTGTTATTGTTTAGAGTGTTCAGAGCAAAAGTTCTTATCTCTTATTATAGTGTCTTCCAGCAGCCCTTTGGTTTGAAGGGGGTGCAAAAGTACTATGATATGCTTTATACCATGAGGGCATCCTATAAGGGAATATCTTAAATCTGTCTTACAGTAAAAAATTAATTTAAAATTAACATTTGGATTTTTTTTCTGTTTTGTTTTTTAAATGCAATAAGATTGTGTCCCTGAGCACTCCTTTTATACCTTAAACAGTAACTGCTTCTACACATTCCTTGACATGTGTTCTATTCCTTATAAGTTTGAAGAAGTATGTACACTAGGTTTTATTAGTCTTATAAGCTGATCTTAAACCCCCTTCTGTGTCCTTTGCCTGTGTTCTTACATCTAGCCTTCCAGTATTTATGATCCTGTGTATTTCCTTTGGACAAACTTCAGTTTTCTGATAGATGCCTTGTCAGTATTTTGGCCACAGTTTAGCCATGTCTGCTTTTTGGTGTGATGTTTGTAAGACTTTTTTGGTTGCAAAGGTAAGCATATACCTTGAGCCTCCAAAGTAGGGCCTTACTCATAAAAGGGTTTGGGTTGGAAGGACCTTCAATGGTCATCTTGTTCCACCCCCATTGCCACGGGCCAGGGCACCTTTCACTAGACCAGGTTGCTCCAAGTCCCGTCCAGCCTGTCCTTGGACACTTTCAGGGATGGGGCAGCCTCAGCTTCTCTGGGCAACCTGTGCCAGGGCCTGCCCACCCTCACAGCCAAGAATTTCTTCCTAATATCTAATCTAAGTCTAACCTCTTTCAGTTTAAAGCCATTCCCCCTTGTCCTCTCACTTACAATCCTTGTCAAATAATAGAGTATATTTACAAAAGAGAGAAAATAAATGAAAGTATTAAATCCAGAGTGATATTTACCTAAAAATAAAAAAAAAAAATCAGCATCATTCAAGCCCCACAAAATTAATGTACCCCATTGCATTCCATAACAGTTAAGAGTGATACTTCTTGATCCACATCCATTCTTTATCTGCTTAGCAGGCCTGCTGAAGAGTGTAGGACTAATTCTCAAGTAAGATCAAATTAATCTTGTGTGGAACTATTAGCTTTTTGGTGTAAAAGCATCGCCCTTAACAGGGTTATAATATAGTGGCTGTGGTCATGGTCTTTTTTTTAATCTTTGGGTTGGTTCTGTAACAAATACTGAAAAAAAAGAAGAAATTACATTTTTGGGATTTTAGGAAAGGTTAACTGGGAAAAAACCCAAACACAACCTCTCACCAGATCAGCTTGGAGAAGAGTGTTGTTGTATACCATAAGCAATGGAAGGATTAAAATCATAAATTATGGTGTCCTTGGAGAGAATCTTGAATGCTTTAATGACTTGGCAGGAAAGTCATCTAGTACACGTGCTTTATTTGAATATAATTTTGAATAGTGCTTGTATTTTTAAGAGAAATGGGATTTTTCTCACCATCTGAAAGGGGACAATGAGTTAAAAGTCCAATGGCTGAAAATTCATGCAAGTGCTCTGTTCATGTAATTTGAATTAATACATTGCAGCATTAATACATTTACTCAGTTCACCGTGAATTTCTCTAATATTCTGACTGAATTTTAATATGTGAATTACTTGAGACTATAAAGAAGAAGCTTTCCTTAGTCTCTCATGTTCATTAAACTTGCGATGAACTTTGCAGTTATGTCACTGCTGTGCTGCCTTTGCTTCAGTCAGGGTAATGTTTATGTGCATATAAGCTCTTAACACAGAGCTTAGATTATGGAAAACAAATCCAGTCTTGTCAGTTGTGCACACACCTCATTGCTCTGTCAGAGCAGCCTCAGGAAGCTGTTTGGTGGAATGCATTGAGAGGAAAGCCCTCACTCCAGACTGCTTGGAGCTGATGGATGTCCAAGGACTTGTCCTAGGAAACGCGTGTTCATCCAGTTTCCTTCTCTGTAGCTTCGGATCTTGCTCATTTTGCTTCTCCTGCATCAGGAAGTTTGGTAAAAGAGCACTTAAAAGCACATACTGTACCAAGCTGACAGAACACTGTGGAATGGTCTGCAAACCTTTACTGTAAATTGTATGTTTTTATAAATTATGGCCAATGACAACACTATTATGCATCTTTTTTAGGGCTGTTCAATATAATGATTTGTAGGTAATGTTATTTGTCATCTTTTATTTTTTACTGATTAGGAATAGATCTGATTTAGATTATCTCCTTAGGTTCTCTAGTGCTCTCAAGCAACGTAAAGGTAACACAGTAGTTTGGGAATTTGCTATTCAAGTACAAGTTTTTCTCACTCCCCAGAATTAGATGTTCTTATTTTCATAAAAGATATTTTTGAACTAGCAGTGTTGCTTTCCAAATCTGTTATGTCATTTGACATATGCATTTAAAAAAATTACTTACACTATTATTAAATGTTATGGAATTGTGTGGAAAATCAGTGTAAAACAAATTTGCAACATAGTATTTTAAAGTTATTAGTTTTTATTTTTATGCTCCTTAGCATTAGGTGGCACTGTTTTCCAAGCTTACCTTTCACAAGTGAGTCTGATAATTTGAAAGCTGAAATTGAAATGCCATCAAGTAATGGAGGTTTCAGTATGTTTATTGTAAGATAATTTAATTAAAATTTGGCAGTGTGAATTGGAAATGTGTTGACCACCATCAGTGGGAAATACAGAGACTTTCTAAGTTAATGCTGTTACAGTTTTGGATATATACAGCATCCCATTGATACGCTAGACTTCGTGCCACTCCAATACAGCCCAAAAATGGGGCCTTTGGATTTATCTTGAGGCACCTGTGGCTGGTACAGGAATGACTGATACTAAACCAGTGAACAGTTCATCTGCATGTTACTTGGTTCACTTTGGGGGCTTTTTGTTTGGCTGCATGTGAGTTTTTTGTTTTGGTTGATTTTTTTTCTGTGGTGGTGTTTTTTTCCTTGCAGTCCTTAGGGTTCCCATAGCAGCTTTGCTTCTTTCCAGTGAAGCTCATCTGTGCCGCCTTTAAAATAATTTGCCTGTCAACCATTGCATGAGTTGAAGTTAGTTTAGGATGCTTTTATCAGTCTACTCAGTGACAGCAGGGAAAAAAAGCTCCTGCAGCTCTGCTGAGGAAGAAGTGTGCTTCTGAAGTCGCATGTCCCTGCTTGCCCTTTGAGGGTGTTCTCACTCATTTCTCTTTGCCTCTCTGCCTGGGCAAAGCAGGAGTGTCCTCCCCACCGCCTCATCCACAGCAGGAGCCGCAGGCGTGTGCTGCTGCCAGGCTGGAACTGGGCTGCAGGAGGGCAAGGCTGGGAGGGATGCTAGGGTAAATACAGGCTGTGCCCAAAGCTTGTGTCATGGTTCAAGGAGTGGAGCTGGCCAAATATTTCTGATCTTCCCAACAAGGGAACCTGCTCTGAAGGCTTTCTACATCCAAATTCCATGTGCTGTGTGCTGCTTAGAAAGGCACAATGGAACCTGAATGAGTGTGAGCAGAGTTTTAGCAGTGCAGTGCTGTCTCCAGTGGGTGGGAACTCTTGGCATCAGGCATATACATTCTGTTGTTCTGAAGCAGGACTTGGAGCCTCCAGGGATCATCTTCTGGGCTTGCTGGTCCATGGGAAGATCTGGATGCATCCTCATGTATTGACCACGCTGTTGATATCAGAATAAACACAACTTTTTTGTGGATATTTAAGAATAACATTTAGAGTAGTAATATCAGTGTGTGGCTGAAGTATTGAATAAGAATACTTTGAGTGTTAATGCAAATTCAAATACTACTATTTTAAGAACATTTAATAGCATGAGTTAGAAAAATCAATGATTTCTTCCATTTTATTATCAAAAAGGTTTAAAAGCAGAATGATTTTTTCAATCAAAAGTCCAATTTTACCTTTGTGATTGTTAATGTATACAGATTTTCATCCTCTTTTGAGGTATCTTTTTACTCTCTGATTTAAGTAATGGCAAAAAGAAAATTACATTTTTATCGTGGCATATATTGCAAATATCTAGAGACCAGAATGATTGTGTTGAGACCTGGGTGGTTCCATTTCTCACCAAGAGAAGTGATTTTGCTGTGTGAAAATCCCTCCTTTACTTTTCAAATATCAACCATGTTTATTTTAATCAGTAGAGCTATGCAGGAGCATGAATGGTCTCATTTGCTGTGAACAGCTTAGGACGTGGCTGGAGGTTGAAGGGATTTCCTTCTTCTAGGGCTGCAACCTTTATCACTCTGCTTTCCCACTGTGACTTTGCAGTCCAGTAAGAGCTTTGGTACAGATTTAGTCAGTGTCTTAAGTTCTGATACCATCTGGGGATAATGACAAGGTTAACAAGCCATCTTTCACAAGATGTGGTGTTTATTTATGGCAACAAACAGTATAGAGATAATGAATGTTGAGCCAATAAGCAGCTCCCACGTGCTGGCTGTTCCCCACTACCTGTGCAGTCCTGCCGTGTTCATGTGCGTGGGTTGTACACCACGGACAAACTAAAGCTCCTTCTCCAGCCGGTCCAGGTCAAAAAAGAATCGTGCCTGTCACTGGAGCAATATACCCAGCACAGGGCAGAGGATGCGACATGGTCCATTAATCTTGGGGAGCCTCTTACCCTGCCTTGGTCACGCATGGCTTTCTCCTGGCTTGGAGCATTGACAAGGCTTACTTGTAATTGCTTACAAAGCACAAAACAAAGGCATCCCTTGATACACCAGTTTATCAGTTTGTCTTTTTTGACTCAGTAAGCATCTGCAACAGGGGTATCCATTAATTCAGATTGTCTTTCATGTTTAATTGACTTCCTTTGGTTCAGGGTGTCTGTTTCCCCTTGCAGGGGTAAGAATTCAACAGTCCTGTCACTTGCTTCTGTAATTTATATTAATTAGCTTCTCCTTTCCCCTCAGACTCCAGTTTGCACAGAGAATTAACTTTGAGCACAAGTACAGATGATTGTAATCCTTGCTATGCTGAATATTAAAAAAATTGATCATTGTCTAGGGTATCAGAGGCCCCTGAGTGTATTTGTCATGTGAATGCTCTTAAGGCTCTAATTGCTCTAATATAATAGCTATCCAGAGTAATAATGCAGTATTAAACTTCTCTTTTTTAATACATGGATGTTAATTCACTGGAGTATATTTCAGGTACTGAATGGATGATATAGTACACCATCCTTTTTTCACCCTCATCTGTGTGTGCATACTGCCTTTATTGTATGCCCTGCTCAGTAGGAAATCTCCAAATACACCAAAGTATTGGCAGCTGTTTCATAATTCAAAAATCTTCTGTACTGCCCTAATTTACTTAATAAGTATTAGTGTCACTTGTTGGCTGTTAGGTACAAAATAGGGTGGGAGAAAATAATGTTGCTCAGTGTAAGCTGTTGTCTAGTAAACACTTGAGTGTTGTTAGTAGACAATGCCAATACAAGAAAATGCCCAAAGATATACAAACCAAAGATATAAACCAAAATGCTTTGGAGACTTTCTCCTAGTTGCAGTAGACTACAGACATTTTCTGATGTGCCTGTGATACCCTGAGGAAGGTAGTTAGCAGCAGTCATTCCCTTACCTAAAAGACAACAGTCTATAGTTATGTCAGAAGGCTTTGCTTCCACTAAAAACTTAAACTTATGTTGGTTTTGAAAAGGTTTTTCTGTTCCAGCATACATGGGACTGTAAGGAAATATTTAACTGAATCTGCTGAGTAAAGCCAAATAGAGTCTGCTGGCCCCATGTTTCGGAAAGTTCCATAGTTGTGCTGGCAAAGACTAGAGGCCTAAGGTAGTTGCTTCATATAAGTCAGGAAAGAAGCTGACTTAAATTTATCACTCCACCCACACATGTGATGTTTTCTCCCACCTATCGTAGTTGGTGGGTACAAGAGCAGTTGCTGTGCAAGTTGTGCAGGATCCTGAGAGGAAATGTGTAAAAGTTGCACATCTGCTCCCCTGCAAACCTGTTTAAGATGAGGGATAATCCTGCAGTTTCTGATCGTGTCTGCCTGTCTGCTGTATATTTGAAGAAAATCTGTGGGAGTGGCTTTAGCTGTGGTAGCCAAACATTCCTCAGTTGAGCATGGCCTTACAAAGGAAGAGACTGACACTCTCCCAAATCAGAGGAGTTCACTGGGTGTCTTGGTAGGCAAATTCTTCCTTCACTCAGTTGTGATTAACATGTAACCTTTAAAAGGACATTCTCTTCACTTTCCCATGCTGTTTGTTTAAATTAAACTGACTGCCAATTATCTTCTAATCTGTTACATGACATATGACTGCACATGTTCTCTAATTAATAATTTGGGGCAATTGAATGTGGGTCAAAAAAGCATTTGATATAATCCCCTCTAAAGCCTTTGCATATCAAAATAAATAGAGAATTTTAATTTACAGACAGCTTGCAATGCAGTTCATTGAGCATGAGAAAAACATGCCAACAGAGAGGAAAACAAAGGCATGTTTCAAGTTATGTTTCTCTTTCGTACAGGTATGTGGCTTTTTGTCAGCATATATAAATATGAGTGTTAAAAGTGCAGGTCAAAATTTTGGCACTGTGTCTTGGGAATAACTCAATAAATTTATGTGAATTTTTTCTTAGGGCTAAATGACTGATCAGAGAGCTTGGATATAGATCTGCAGTTTCTTAAAATCTAGATGTATTTGGCATTTGGTGGCTTGATTGTGTCGCACCTGGGATGTTGTAACTCCTCTGTGGGGGGTTTGGTTTGGGTTTTTTTTTTCCCCTTTGAGAATCAATGACATTGTCATTATCAAAATTCAGATCCTTGTTTGGCTCTTAAATGGAAAATTGATACTAAAACTCCTGAAATTTAATTTAATTCTGAAGGTGATTTTATAATCTCACTATGTACAGTTGAATTAGAAATGTACAACTGTGTTTTGTTTTCTGTTAACCGATTAAATTGATGTATATTTGCTTTAGGTAGTTAATAAGTCTCAATGAGGCACTGCTAACGGGTGGAAATGTTGGTTTGTAGGGTAATGGGAGTTAGAAATTAATTTTTATTCAAGACTTTACAACTCTTCTTGCATAAACCACTGAAAATGTATCATAAGTTTCTTAGGAATCATATAACTACTATTAAAAAATGAATTTCCATATAGCAGAGATGAGCCTACTTTAGTTTTGAAAGAAAACACAAAACTATTGAAACAGTGTTTTGTTCCCATTCGTGTTGTGATTTATTTGAGTAACAATGCTGTCATTAATTTTAGTAATTGATGCACCCAGAGTTTTATGCTGTTAGTGACAGTTCATTTCAAAGCCATGCATAATGTTAACTGTAAGATCACAACATCTCAGTGGAAAAAACTCTTTTTTAATGCCCTGAGGGTTTCTCAGCCACTTCCAACTGTACAAAATGCAGCTGTACCAGAATTTTCTTTTAGGTGAAACAATCCTTCTCCTCCCACCTCTGGTGTGTGTTTTTCTCTCAGGGCTGTTGCTTGGTTTCTTACAGATAAGAACTGTCATTGGTGCACGTTAAAAATATTTATAATTTTTACGTGTGCATAATTGGGTATATTGGTGAATGCAGAAAACAGGTTTCATATGTGCTGGTCAAGAATTATCTTCCCCCTTTTTTTGTGCATGACCCTGAGAGTGAGCCTTAAGGAGCTGTCATGTTGTGGATGACCACAACCCAGAATTTGCATTAACAGCCAGTATTGTAGCCAAAACAGAGTTAGAGTTTAACAAAAAGTGAAGTAAATAAATAAATCGTAGTGGGTTTTTTGCCTGTTTCTCTTCCTTGATTCTGTATCTTCTCAGACATGTTGTTGAAGGCCAACTGGGAGTCAGGTGGGTTTGTGTAGTGGAGTTTTTTTGGGTGGTTTCTTTTTGATGTCGATGCAACAGTGATATTCACTAAGAGGTTCATTCCGTTCCTTTTATTTTAAACGAGTTTTGTCAAAGTCCAGCACAGAACTGGTGGTTGAAAAGCAGGGGCCGAGAAGGACACACTGAAAACATTGGGAACAGTTGCAGAAAGGAGCAATAGCAAAGGGCCTGGATTCAGTGGGAGTGTCCTTAGTGAGTAAGAGAGATGTGACCACAGCGTTCTGTCACAGAAGATGAGGAGGACACATGTTGTGTGGTTTTTGCAGCAAGAGCAATTTTCCTAAACCTCCTTGGGTGAATTTACGTGGCAGTCAGGTGTATGTACTACTGTTTCTAGGAAAGGCATATGGGTGAATAGAAACAGGCTGGGGAAGTGGAGAAACAGAAAAGATAAAAGGTTGTGTCTACTGTAACAGGTACATTCTAAACAAGCCCCACAAACACGCTTTCAGATAGTTGTACGAGAACAAAACCAAGTAAAAATACAAGCATTGTAAAAAATAAAATTGCATTGCAACAGAACCAGTCCATTAGATCTTATAATAAAGACGTGTATGAAAATGTAGAAGTAAATTGAAAACCACATAAATCATGAAAATACGACAGTATAATTCTAATACTTTTAATTAAACATGTAAAAGTGATATAGAAGCCTATCAGAGAGGATATGCTCTTGAAATGAAATTAAACCATCTCAGTTTTCAGTTGTTTTTTAAATTAATTACTTGCCTGTGCTGTGGGATCCCTTCCTGTCTGTAGGGTGACATCTGTTGGAGCACCATGACATACATCAGTGTTGCATGCTGAAGGAACCCTGTTCTGTGTGCATGTACAGAGAGGCTGATCTTCAAACATCTCCCCCTTTAAAAATTGCTGTATACTTGTCCTTAATTTTCCATATAAACCAATTTGCATTTTTCCAAATCACCTTCAGGAAAAAGTAGTAGCACCAGACGTGCTTGGGCCTTGTCCTCTGGATTCCATGTGTGTGCCTGTGGTAGTGCTGGCTGCATGATCTAGTTGTTGCTGAAAACAACAGCAGGAATCTGGTGCACTTTAGTTGTCAAAATGCTTTAAAAATAGGTTATTGAAATCTTAAATAGCGTGGTTCAGGAGTAATATTTGTATTTATTGTATAATTTATTATATTACAGTTTTGGTGCTGCTCTGCCTTAAGGGGAACAAATTCAAAGCTTAACAGCTTGATTCATATTTGTTCTTCTCTGTTCCTCCTGTATGTGAGCTCAGTCTCTTGAATATCAAGTGGATATGTTACCAAATGCTTTTAGCTGCAAAGCATTCCAGCACACTGCATGGATGTTTCTGTCCAATAGCTTAACCTGCTTCTTTGCCCACACTCCAAAGGCAGCCAGATGGTTCCGTAACGTACGTCAATACTTGGGCATAAAACTCACTTCAGTGGCGCTCTACAGTTCCACACAGGCGGATCCCAGTGCAGTGTTTTCAGAATAGTGATTACTTCTGAGGAAGCCAGTTTGACAGAATGTGTTTCATGGAGGTAGTTATAGCTTTTTTGATGGATGTGCATAACATTGTAAGGCTGTTTTCCTCTTGGATTTTGTCTGAGAAAATGGTTCAGATAACCTTCCCTCTTAACCGAAATCCCACTCAAAAAGTTCCCTATTGCCCCGGCGAATGGTTCCAGTGCTCTGGTTTAACCATGTATTGTAGTGATAGACACAGAGACACATGTTGGACGCGTGAACTCAGGGTAAGGGTTCCAGATAGATGGTCTTATTGCAGGGCTGACATGTGGCTGTCAGCACTTGGGTAAGGAAGATGGGAAAAGGGTGGTCAGAACGATCGAGTCATTCAAGTCAATAGCTGACTGGAGTGCTAAGTGGCAAGTGTTGACAAAGTTATTCATTGTGGAAAACAGGTTTTTTCCAATGAACTCTGCTCCAGTAGCATAGTGGAACACTGAGTGCTGAAATATTGTTTGTAAGGTACAACTTCAGTAGTTTTCCTAATCAAAATATTCCTTCTCCTGCCCCCCTGCCCCTTAATAAAAGATTGTCTTCCTCCCATTAAAAAGTTGAAATTGCTGTCAATCCGTGTCCCTATGAATTGGGGAAGACAAGAAGATGCATCAGAGACAATAAGAAAGCTGATTTAGCAAAAATATCCAATGTATTTTTTATAAAGTTTGCAGGAAGGTGTTTTGTTGTTATGTGATCTTTGAATGTAAAGCTTAAGAAAAAAGTATCTCTAACTTAGGATGCTGCCTTGTTGATGTGGTACCAAAGACAAACAGATTAAAAGGGTGCAAGTATGTTGGCTTGCCCCTTGCCTGTGGTATTGCCCATATAATCACTGTGCCTCCCCAGCATTCTGCTTTCTTTTCCCACGCCCCTAAGCATAAAGAAAATATGAAAATGTTTTCATGAATCAAAGTCATCTTTACTAAGTGAATGTCTGAAAAGCACCAGCACATCAGTAATATAGTGCTCCTGAGAGCTGGTGAATCAATAATGATAAAATACTTCTTTAAAGGATAATACAACTTTTTAGACAGTTCCAAATATACTATGCCTTTTTTATCAATACAGACTGAATAACGGTTCTAAATTAAATTACAAAATACCCTGTACTGTTGAAACCTACTCATCATAGGTGTTTTGGATCTGACCTTATATTGTTGGTTTTTTGGTGGGGTTTTTTTTTTTTTTGTACTTGGAACTTGGCATGAAAAAAAATTTAGAGGCCTTCTTGTGATCACCACCTAATGACTTCTGAAATGTTACCTGAAGGAATAAGGGAGCAGAATTCAAGACTTTGTAACTTAAACTTGGAAGTATAAGTGCTTTCCAGAGCTTGGATTCTAATCACAAATTGCATCAATTTAAACTACTGCATAAGGATGTAGGAGGGAAGAAATTAATTTTTTACAGAACAAACTTGTTAGGGTGGAGTGGGGGAGAATGACTCGCTCCACTTGAATGGAGTCAGTAAAGAAAGTACTTATGGAAACCCTACTGAGGTTATATTGTGAAGCAACTAAGGTGAAAGTGAGAAAAGGCACAGAATTTGAGATGCACGTGAAAGACCCATCTGTAGGAGCCTCTTCGGATACTCCAAACAGGTATTTTGAGAAATAACAAGCACTTGGCAGTTGCCACTGAGAGCACCCAGTACCTTTCATTCTGAATTAGAAAGACAGGGAATGTCCTGCTCTGAGAGCTATCTGTGGATTTACTAGCCTAATTTTAGATCTAACTTATTTTTTAACAGATTATGTTTTACTGTGTGAATTTAGAATTATAAGGACATTTACTGACAGAGCACATGCTGCCAACTATGAAATGAATAGGCAATTAAAAGGTTTATTTTTATGTTTCTAGTGTGGACCATAACATAAAGCAGTAGCAGTGGTGTGGACGAAGAAGTGCCTCAAAACAGAGGTGTATCATGGTGTTGCCTCATATGAAGACTCTCAAATGTTGGTCCCTTTGTGGGATTTAAATCAAGTTTTTAATCTTTTACAGGTTCTTCATAGGAATCTCTAGCACTCTTCTGTGTTCTTTGTAAGCAGAAGTAGTTATCTGGCATTAGTATAGAAGGGGGGAAAAGTCTCCAAATCATAGGTCTTGGCATGTGCAATTCCACTAAAATGTTTCTCCTAAGGCTGGGTCCTAAATTTGCTCCTCAAACAACATGGTGTCTATTTTGGGTTTAGGTTTCCTTTTCGTTTTCTCTATAGCTCACACGCGTAGGTTTGCTTGTCTGAATGTTTGTACAGCTCTGTCTGGCTTAATGGGGTGAATTAGGTTGGAACTTCAACTGGCTGCCTCATTCCTCAGCAGAGGTCAAAGGACCAGACAGAGCACAAGAAGTATGTAGCTGTAGTATATTATTTTCTGCTAAATATTTCTTGTAATTTTAACTCGACAAAAAGGCATTTTATGGTGATATAAAAGTCTGCTTTGGGGGTATTTTTGATTCTTAGTAACACTACAGGTTACAGTGCCCATGGTTCTTCCATGTGGTACGTGCTCTGTACTGCAGAATGCTCCAGTTTGTGCCTCTCCCCAGAGTGGAGTGGGGTACAACCATCCAAATGAGAATGCTACCTAGACTCTATTAGTTTTCTAAATTAAAAAAGGTAAAAAAAAAAAAAATCCCTAAATAAATAAAACCACCTTTGCTAAAGGAGAGGAGATAGAGTCATTATATATTGCTTTGCACTCTGAACTGAAAACAAAGTTTCAACTTTGTGCAGAGCACACCTTTGGGGAGGTAACAAGCAGTGCAGGCGCAAGGATGGACTGCTCTGCGGCAGTTTCCAATGTAAAATATTCCATATAGACCCCCAAAGCACTACACATAGTCTAGTATATTGTAGAAATACTTTGCTTAAATTATGGGGAGGTCCAGATTGAACCCACATGCCTTCAGTCAGTCAACCCAGATGCTTAATTTAGGAGTAGTATTGATAATCTCTTCTTTGTGCCAGGGCAAAGAAATAAATATTTCAGTTCAGAACATTGTTCAGTTCAACTTCAAAACTATTTGGCAACCAAATGCATTTGAATTCTGACTTTGCTTCTACTGGAAGTGGCTCTGTTGTGCTTAGTGCTGGCTGGGGTTAAACCACGACACAAGATCAGAACTCCAGCTGAAGCTTTTCTCTCTACAGCATTGTGTTCTGCTGGTGAAGACATTGGCTCAAGACCATGTTCATTAAGTGATCTCTGCTTAAACGAGGTAGCAGGCAACTCTCCTTTGAGTCTGAAGACAAGTACAGACCATGTTCCCCACATCAGGTGTCTGATTTAACTTAGACTTATTGAGGTGATTTCTCTGCAAGAAACAATGAATCTGTACAACTGCATACAGGCCAGGTTTAGGTAATACTTACAAACTGCCCATTTTTCCTAATACTGTACAGGTAACAATCCATTCCACATAAGAGAATACATGCCTCGTTTTTTTAGGTTTGAGAAATAAGTAGTTAAATTATTCAGATAGTTTTAAAATCCTTTGTCACATGCTTTGGTGCAACCGTACAGCCTTTCCTTTTTATGTTCCCTCCTTTTTTGGAATGGAAATATATTGTAGGCTGTATGCAGATGATTTTATGTGTTGTTTATTAAGTGTGCAATAGAATTTCTGAAAGACGTATAGTAGTGCTAGGGTACATCAAGTTGGAGTATTCTAAATTCTCTAAAGTAGTTTTCGTGAAATAAAGTGAAGTTTTCATTAAAAAGAGAAAAGATTGCTCTGTGGTGTTTAAGTGATGGTTATATAGTACTGAAGACTTGTGTTTATGTACCTCTGCTCCTTTTGTGTTTGTCACAATTATATTGTATTGTGGAATAACTAGCAGACATAGGACTTTTCAGTGGGTAATGCTGCACTGTAGTACATATGAAATTAAGTACATGAGTAGGATAGATGATCTTAAAGTATCTTAAGTAATTTTATTCTGATTTGGTGTGTTTTAAGAAAGGAATAATGGTTCTGGACATCTGATGTAAGCAAAGGGCTGAGTTATGTGGAAAAGGCCACCTCCCCTGGAGGGACTTCCAAACATGTCCAGATTTCCTTAACTGCTTGGTTTAAAAGAATTTGTGACAATAATTTCAAATCTCAGTCTTTTAAACTTTGCTTAATGAACTTGTCATTGGAGAGTGTTGTTACTGGTGTTAAATGAGTTCTACAAGTTTAAACTGGACTGTTTTGCCTGAGATGTAGCAGGAGCCATAGGCTGGAGTGCAGATGGATGTAGGTATTGTCATCTTTCTATTGCCAGAGCACTGCATAGCAGAGTCGTACAAGAAAAGTCTCTTAGTATGTGCCTGTGCAGTGTAGCCACACTGTCCAACTGTTCTGTTCATACACTGAACACTGTGTCTGTCTTCATATATATGCATTTAGTGGAATAGCTTGTAAAAGTAGTAGAACAGAGTAAATGTTCTGAATCTGTTCTGCTGCTCACCTTTGCTTGCTAAGCTAATAAGCAGTGTATCGGGAGGATCAGTTCTCATTGTGAAACCAGGCAAGTGTGGTGTGAAAATCAAGATTTAATCTCCGGTCTTTTCATTTACAGCATTGTTTCTACTGATACATGACTACTTACCGAGACACTATTATTTAGCTTCGTATTTCAATAAGTATTAAATAAGGGCGATGTCTGGTGCATTTAATGAAACTTAGCTGATTTCATTCACATTTTGCAGGCCTTGACTTGCAATAAGTAAGCTTGCTGCTGCAACACTTAATGTAGCTGGTGGGTGGTGGGAAGCAAATTCTTACTGCTGTTGAAAATGGAAGTTTCTGGACACCTATAATGATGACTTCTATCTTACCATGAGGCAGTCAAAGAATATGGCATTTGGTAATACTTTTAATGGCTTATGGATGTGGAAATCGGTATGAGTTTCTTGTTAGATAAATGAGGACAAAATTATTTATCACTTGTGTTCCTAAAACTACCCTTGAGATACCTTTTGTATCAGATGCAGATATACAATACTAGCAATATCAGTAATGAGGCATTTAGGAAAAAAAGTAATCTCCCTGCTACTGTGCTATTGCGTTATTTTTAATGCTGCACAGAAATTTTTGGAGATGACATCCAAATAGAATTTTAGAGATAAAGATGAATGACTTCCTACAAGCAGGCCTGATTTTTCATTAAAGCTTATGTAGGCATGATGATGCTGGGTGAGTGGCAACAGAATTGTGACTAATACATTACAAGAAGCCAGGAGACAAGATTTTATAGTGCACAAAAAGATATAAAAAACCCCACAGTAACAAAAATATAAGTGAAAGGTATTGCAATTATGGTAAACAGACTTAAGTTTGAGGGAAAAGTTGTTTTTCTCTTTTCAATTGTTTGTAAATACTGAGATGGAAGTTTGAAAATTACAAGCCTCTGATAATTTTTTTTCTGTGAGTTTCCTCTATATAGGTAAACCCTAAGTTTGGGGGGAGGATATATTAATTTTGTATGTTGTTTTAGAGTTTGAATTGGCTCTACTGTTTGAAATGTGCCACAATCTGGATATTATTTCTAAATACGGATTGTCCAGCTGCTTTGATGTACGTGTGGATAGACATTGTTAGGCTGTACTGCAGTGTGTTTTGTGTCTTTCCTATACCCAATGTACCATTGAGGACACTTGATGCCTGCTATGTCATGTAGGATTTGAGTAAAAAATGTACTTAAAGTGGTAAAGGAGCCTGTGTGGTGGTTGGTATGACAGAGAGTCAAGGAAGAATACAAACTACTCCGTGCTGCAGCCATGTCTGAGTATTGCCCTGACCTGCACAAAGGTTACCCATCTCTGCACAGAGCTCTGCCACGGGCTTTTCTCTGCCCTCCCCCTGCTGGTCACTGCCCATTTTTCTGACTGTATCTGACTATCTGAATGTTTGACTATATACAAGTGCATTGGGATCACTGAAAAATAATCTACGTGTAAAATGGTAGATTTTGTCCACTGGTTGAATCTTCCAGCCTTTCCGGAAGACCGTTTATCAGTAACACTTAAAAGACTGTTTGTAGTGGATTAAGCAAAGATAAATCCTCTCTAGAACAGTGAGTTAGACCCCCAGTGGAGCTTTATTTCATTGTCCTTTTAAACTTTTACTAAGCTTGGAAATAAAATGTGATTGCTGCCTTTATTCTGGTACATCCCATTCATTCAAACAAAATGTTTTAAAATAGTTCATAAACTGCCTTTTGATACGTAGCTTCTCTTGTCTCTGTGAAATAGCTAATTATTTCCCCTAATGATATGATTTAATAGTTAAATGTTTCAGTATTAATCTCCTGCCATAAAAAAGATTTCTCGCCTCCACTTAGGGCTCTCAGTTGACTTCTCTGAACTAAAATAAAAAAATCATTCACATGGGATATCAACAGAAGCAGCTGGCACTGCCTTCTCATTTGCAGCTTTTAATAACTAAGTTGATTTCCTTATCAGACATCATCTTTCATGTGTATGAAATCCTAATATCTCCAGTTCTTAAGTACTGCTAGAGTCAAATAACAAGATTTTTAGCAGCTATGAAGTCTTTGACAGTTGAGGCAGATAATTAAGGTGTCTTGATTCCAATTGTCTGAGAACTTTCTCTGCAGTCTAGCTCAAGTTGAACAGATGAGAGAAGTTGGTGTAGATTTTATTTCCTGGCAGTGTAGCATCTAGTGGATAAAAATTCACTTAAGAGAAGCAATTTTCTCAAGTGTCCCTGTCATCAGTTTCAGCAGAAAAGCTAAAAGCCAACTGAAAATACAGACTGTGTTTTTCTTCGGGATGAGTTTTTATGATTTATCACTGAGTCACGCTGAGGAGACAAAGGACAAATAGCAAGTATATGTGGAGCTGCTTGTTTATGAATCTTGCACCTTCCTAAGCACTCACTAAACTGATTGTGTAATGCATAAATGTATGTTTTCGGTAAACCGAAACAAACTGGATTAGCTTATTTTCTGGGAGTGCTTTTCCTACAGAACCTGCAAGCAATGTTTGACACTGAAAGGATTCCTCAGAGCTATCAGATATGTATATATGTATATACATATTTTTCTATATACACACCATTTCTCCTTTTCCCTGTAGTTTCTCAAATCTGAACATAAAATTCTGTGAATATGACAGGAAGTTCATGGCAACTGTTTAAAAAATAATACATGAAAAATGATCCATCACTACAAAAATACTTACAGGCAGTTTTTCTGGAGCCAGAGTTTTTTAACATGTTCTGTATTTTGAACTTCTTTATCCCTTAGCATACAATCAGTAAACAGGACTAGTGTGGGAATACAGCCTGAAAGCATGTTTGAAGAATCTCTTAAAAACAAGACCATGCATGAGGATCCCAAAGTACTTGGGTATTCAGCTTGAATAGGTTAATTGGAACTCTGTGTCAATCAGCTTTCAAACTAAAATCTATTTGTGTAAATGCTTGTCGAGAAATAGGAAATTATGTCATTATGAAAGACTGTTAAATTTTGGAGGATTTTGAGAGAATTTGTTCTCTTCCCTAGGCATCTCTTCTGCGAAGCCAAGCTACTAGTTATGGAGCACAGCTGCAGATATGACACTCTCTCCTAAGATAATAATGATTTATGAATTAATAAGAGCAAAAGTTTGAAAACACTGCTGAATTTTCTGTGAGCAGCATTCAGGTTTTGATCTGAGTGTACTTTACAGGGGTAAGGATTTTTCTCTGTCAGCTGCTTCTTGCTCACTCAGAGGTGCTAGTTTCTCCTCTGCACAGGCAGAAGGTGTACAGCACTGCAAAAAGAGCAGTGTTCAAGTCTTATATGCTACGTGCCAAAGGCATCAGTAAAAGTACTTGCAGTCTAATTTTGTTACAGGTGCATAGTGGTTGTATGTATTTCCAATGCTGAAACAACTGGGCTTGAGGCAAGAGGATGATTATGAAGTGTGTCCTAATCTTGTATTCTTTCTAGGCTGGAGGCTGGCTTTGGGCAAAGGCTGACTGTGTGTGTCACTATAAGCTCAGACAGCCAAACTCACACCTGTCTTTACATCACTACCCAAACCACCCCCTACTGCATTTCCCTAGAATTCATGACAGACGCTGTGCAGTGGTTGTCATGCCTAGGATAGCTGCATCCTAGCACCTTAGAGAGTCCCAAATCTGGGACTTGGAATGGCTTGATTTCTTAAGGTCGGCAGTGCTCTTTTGATGGCAGCAGCTCAGGAGCAGGTCAGTGTGTCACTGCTGGGTATTGCTGCTGCTTTTCAGTTCTCATGAGAAACAATAAGTCTTCATAACAAATAGTTATGTTCAAGGTCATGATTGTGAAAAATATGTATTTTTGTCATTCCCTGTTAAACTGTTAATCCCTAAACTTAGGCTTTGTATTTGTGGCATCTGATAATTGCTTGCTTGCAATTAAAGTGAACCCTGTGGTTGGTCAGAATTTCAAATATGTTTATCTTTTACTTGATTCCATAATAAGTTGATTACTGCAGTGACATTTCCTTAATACCTTGCTTGCATCTGTTCTTTAGGTCTGGGTGTTGATAGGCAGTCACCTAGATTCTCACACTGTTGGAAGTAAATTTCTAGTTCTTTGATCAGAGAGATATGAAATTCATTGGTAATAGTCTTTGAAGATTGGAGAGCTAGGAGGAATTTTGCATTTTGAAGTCTGACTTAACCGATATTTTTCTGCAATCAGAGTGACATTAAGAGAGGGGAGGAAAAAAAAAAAAAAGCCAGGGGCTAAGAATGGAACACCTTTTATGGAGATTTAATGACTTTCAATAATCCTCACAGAAAAGTCTTTTCTGCCATCTTTTACTTTCCCTTTGTCTTTATTTTCAGCACTTTAAACTCCTCTTTCTGGTAGTAATCTGTTGAGGTTGGAAGTCTTTGCTATGCACTGTTATGGAATAAATGCTCCATCCATTCATCCATCTTTCTGTAAAATACAGAAACCCTCCTGTAGCTTCATTCCTCCCAACACCCCCCATTCATACAAGGAAAGGAGAGATTGATGCTTCGCTGGAAATTCTGGTTTGACCCTGGAAACTAACTAGAGAAAGTTGGTACTGGCCATCTTTCTCCTTGGAGACATATCAAGTTGTATGCATTTCTTATTGTGTCGGACTGCGCTCATTTCCAGAGTGCAGATCTCATGTATAGGAAGACTACATTTCTCTCCATGACTCAAATACAAATTACAACAATTGAACAACAAAATTGTTAGGGCTAAGCCTACAGAAATGCACTGAGAGCTTACAGGCTGCAGCAGCAGTAGGCATATTAAGAGGAGATTGTGTTTGCACTGTTTTTTATTGTTCTTGATGGATTATATCTCCATAACTGAAGTATCCAAAGTGCATATATCCTTATAATGGAGCAGCAAACAGAACAGCTGCTAGATTTCACTTTTAAGTTGTTTCAAAAAGAAGTCACTTATTTATAATGCAATTATTTGAAGCTTTCTTCTCTGGCAGAGTGGAAAATAGCTATGTTGTTAGAAGACTTAAGAATTAGTATTTGCAGGATCCTGCCTATTTGATTGTCCTCTGCTGAACTGCAACGTGGGTGAGCAAAGAAAAGCATACAGCTCTATATGTAGCCTTATGGTTTGACATCCATGTTCTAGTGCTGTTGAAGAGCTACTGTAAACTGCTGCTGGGCTGGTTAAAGAATTAACTAGTTACTCATTGCTTATTAACATTTTGCATATCCAAGATAGAACAGTTCATTGCTATTCAGCAGATGAAATAACGAGTCCCACTTTTCTCTCCCACATGAAGTCTGTGTAATTTTCAAGTAGAAAGATGATTTGTTGCTATATGTGATTGATAATTCAGTCTCCTTTGCAAAGAAGTGTTTCAATATCTGTTAAGTTTTAATTAAATACTACCTTTTTGTTTTTCAAATAGTGTTTAACATGGCATCTTCTGGAGAATGTTTCTAGATGGAAAAAACTAGGGTTCCTGAAAGACAGCTGAATTAAATCTTTAAAGGAAAAATGGTCAAACTGCTGAATAGCACTATGGCTCAGGTTTGGGTTGGTGGCACTAGCAGCTTCTGGGTGTGAATGGACACAGGGAAAAGGGCACTTGCTAGGGCAGTCCTCACTTACTTGAGTTGCTGGTACACCTTATTTCATAATCCTTCAAACTTTAAGTGACACATTTGGCCCACTATGCAAATAGTTCAGCTTTTCTTCTGGTCTAAGACCTCCAAAAATGAGTATTTGGCATTTGCAATGGAAACAAAAGGTTTTATGAACTGCTTTTAAACAACTGAAGCTTGTCAGGCAGCCTCTAGATCCCTCATACACTGTGTGCTTTACAGTGGTGGCTTAGGCTTCACCCTGCACCTGTTACACAAACTATCATAATTTTTTATCCATCTAATTAAACAAAGATTACAATTGGGCTGATGGAATTTTCAAAATCAAAATCTTAGTAATTTGATTACATATGTATTCTAATTGGCATCAGCAGAGTTGCAAGAGGGAATGTCTGAATAAAAAGAATAGCTATTTCTAGATTAAGCCTGTTCCCAGAGTTTTGCTCACAGCTGACTCATGGCAGCTCAGGAGTTTTTATAGAGAGTAGCACCTAAGTAAAAATGTCCCTTTAATAAAAGTCTTAAACTAATACTTTTTTTTAAAAATAGTTTACAGATCTCTAAGCAGTATCTGCCTTCTATGCAATAATAATGGTGGTTGACTTTCTGTGAAATGGAAAGATGGATAAACCAAAGTTTTTAAATATGAAGTGGTTACTTTGCTTAGTTTGTTTAACCTCTCCCCTACACATAGATATTTATTGTGCTTTTTTGTCAATACCATGACATTCTTTAGTGAACATTGTTTTCGTTTTGTGGAAGTTCTGGTGGGGGTATCATTTAGTACATTAGCACGGTCCCAAGAAAGCACAATATGAATTAAGAAATATGAGAGAGAGGAAACAATTTTACTTTATTTTTTTTTTTTGGCACTGAAATGAATTTGGTTTTGATTTTTGTTGAATTAATAACAATTAGCAATTCAAATAATGGTTAGCTATTCAAATAATTCTGTGTATTTTTATGAAGCAGTCCTGTTGTAACATTAGAAATGGGATATGGTTTGGTCATGGATTTCAGCTTAATGAAGAGGAAGCTGGGAATGCTCTGCTGCTTCTGTCCATCTTCCCCTTTAGGTAGGTCATTGTCCTTCGTCAGCCTGTTTAAATCCATATTTGGTGGGAGAGCCATCTTCGCTGTCTTTAGACTTTCAGAATATGGAAATGAGGAGGTGAGCTAATCATCTCATACTCCTCTTCCGAGCAATAAATAGAAATAGGTGTTTTCTGAGGCTTGTGTATTTGACCAAAATGAGATGAATCACAGCCCTGACAGAGGTTTTCCCCCGTCAGATTACTTTGAACAGCTAAAAAGACCTTTAGGCATTGTCATCGTCCTTCTGAAATGCCCCAAGTGGGTCTCTGGAAGTCTTATTTCCCTTCAGCATGCAGGGGACTCTGCACGTGTCTTCATGTCAAATTTGGGCTGACTTAGGGCAGGAGCAGAAATAGGGAGTCCTAACCTTGTGCTTGGTCTTCCCACTGGTGTGTAGTGACTCAATGGTGTCAGAGTCAGATCGTTTCAGTGATCAAACCCACGCTCCCTCAAAACCCCACAAGTTTTCTAGCAGATCATCTGAGTTGTTCAGCTTGCCCTGCAGCCAGCTGACCTTTAGATGGGATGGCAGGCAGGGAGTAGGATGGTCCTCTGTGGGATTAGGCCATGTAGGGGAACAGAGCTGTCCTGTTCAGCAGACAGGTGCAGTTGCAGGAGGTGACCATAAAATGTACTCTTAGGTTCCTGATTTCGGTCCTCAGCATCTCACCCAAAGCACATGTGCAGCAGATGGTAGGCTCTCTGAATTTGCTATGCTAGTGCTATATTTTGTGTGCTCCAAGTAAGAGATTGAGTGGGTGAGCATCAGAAGGGAAGGCTCCTTTTCACCTTATTTGGGCTCTTGTGTTCTGCATTTGGAAGCATCTGTGTGTGTCTGGGGAGGGGGAATGCACGGGCTGGAAAGAAGATTGCAATTCCACTGGCAGATGCCTGAAAAAAGCCAAGGAGCCTCTGTGCAGTGGAGAATTGGGAAATGGAAAGGCTCCTTTCAAGGAATCAGAACTGTTGTACAGGGAGGTGCACCAGGAGAGAGGACAGTTGGAGGGTTTTTTTCAGGCTCTGCAGGTTATGGGACATGAAAGAAAGGTGAGAAGAACCACACTGGACTCAGACTTTGCATTGAATGTGTTCTGCTGTTCAACTCTGCCCCCGAGCCTCAGGGCTTTGTTTGTACTGATGGGGACCTTCAGAAGGTTTTGGAGTGTTTTATTTTTTTCAGTATAGGGCTACATAAACCTAAAGCTGGTGTTGGTTTGTGGTCACATTCCCTGTTCTGGAAAAGGAGGCTTTGAGTGCTGTAGTTCTTGACCTTTAGTATATTGTACCAAGTGTCCCAAATACCCACAGGTTTTTATCTGTTTTTTGAGCGAGTAATTAGAGTAACTGTTTCCCACTAGGTACTTTTTTAAAGGTATCTGCTTCTTTTTGTTAAATACATGGAGAAAATCAGCTGAAATTCTGTGGTTTGTGATGTACAATTCTGTGCTGTACAGTACTGCAGGATTTACAACTCATTTTGTACTTTGTCCTTCTATAGGGTATGTGAATCAGATAACAAGCTTTGTAAGGTAATATTTAAGGGTAATTTCATTAAGCTAAGGTCAGTCTTTTGCAATTTAAAATACCTGTCTTAAAGCTGAACTCTCGCTGGCAAACTCAAGATGCTGCTGTTACAGGTTTAGAAGATACCAGCCCTCCTGTCAACTACAAACGGCTGGGAGCCTGTGATCTTTGGCACTGTGTTTGGGTTTGTAGCTATCCAATTTTTCCAGTTCTTTTGAGGACAAATGAGTGTCTCATTACTGAAAAGAGCAGCTTGACACGTGGCTTCATTTATATTACAAATCTGGCCCCCTGAGTCTTGTACATGTGATTTCTTGAGGGCACTGAGCAGCAGCATCATTCAAAGTCATCCACAGCTGATGTTTCTATTCTTCATATAATAGAGCTGTCAGCTGGAAACCTTGTAAGTTTGGGAAGAGGGTTAACTGGAAGAGCTAAAACTAGATATAGACAGCAATGAACACTTCCATCATCCTAGAAAGCCCTACAGATTCTTCTTTGAGCAGTAAAGGAATTAAGTATACATTTGCAAGTTGTCAGAATCTCTCAACAGCAACAAAACTCATAAAAGCGTCCATTGACTTTTCACAATTTTATCAGCAAGTATTTTTAGTCGGTGCCGAGTTTTATACCGTTTATTTCAGCTGTTTGTAAAGGTTGCTTTAATGATCCAAGCAAAAATGCAAGTCTTTTGCGTACATTGCCCCTTGACTATCTCTTTGATCTCTTGGAGCAATAATATTTTTGGTAATGAGAATAATTTGGACTCTCTTTTCATTCAGAAGTTTGAGTACCAGTCAGTAAACCAGTTTAATCAATAGTTGTGTGATGATGCACCCATCAGACAGGAGAACTGTAGAAAAAAATATCAATATGGATGTTTTTGGACTAAAGCTAAATACTTGCAAAAGAATTTATTTTGGAGTGAGTTTTTTGTTTGTTTCTTGCCAGTGCTTAAGACCAAAATATATTTGAGCTTTTGAAATCAAAACATGGACTAAATGTTAGAAGCTGTGGAGGAGAGTGTCTGTGGAATAGACTATTCTGAAACTTGTTCCTGTAGAACTGAAAATTTGGAAAAGACCTGTGGATGTCACCTGGTCTAGCTTCCCACTCAGATTTCCTGTGTTTATTAGATGTAAATTGTTGTAGAACTTGTACAGATTTACTAATTTCTAGAGTCAATTTATTCTTACCCTATCCAGACCATCCTTCTTGTCCTTTATGTCTGCAGCTAATATCTCCTTTCTCAGTGACAGTGGGTGATACAACTCTCTCAGCTGCTATTCCTGCTCCAGCCTGTCTCTGGGGTTTCAGACTTTCTACTGTTCTTTTTTTGGAAACAAACTCTGGGTTTGTTTGCTTGCTTTTTAAATTCATATTTATAGCCAGATGGGGAGGGGGTGTGAGTGAAATTTCTAAGTGATTTCAAGTACGAAATGGGAAATAATTGAGAAGCTGAAATTTTTTTTCGCCGTTTCTAGTGAAAAGATCCTTTTCAGTAGAGAGCTGATTTTATTTATTTCTTTAAACAATTATATTGATAGAAAATACACAGGCCAGGAAGGAAAACACCCAAACCCACATAATAAATTTTGTCAAAAAATCGATTTGTTTCAACAGAAATTAAGCAGTAGTTTAGTATGTTCCTAGTAGATTGTAGCCAGAGGGAGAAAGAAATGACAACATGTTCAGTACTGCTGATACTTAAGCAGTAGCGTTAACTTTAATCGAGGCTAAGAAGGTGCACAACAAACCAGGTGTTGCTTACTCTGGAATAGGTTTCTTCTAGTCGGTTGCTCGTGTTTTACTTTTCTTATTTTATAGATGCAAACATGTATTAGTATAGGGGTTCAGTCCTCATCATCTCTTTCAGAGATTTATGCCATTTCATGTTGGAACTTGTATGGAAATCTTTTGTGTCTAAACACAAAAATTCTTTTTCAGGTTTTAAGACCAAACTAAGCTTAACTTCTTATTAAGTAACAGTACAGCAAGAAATGGTTCAGCAAGTACAAATATCTGTGATAGGGTGAAGTTCACTCTTGATGTGGAGGGACTGTGAAAGATGACAGCTTTGGTAGACATGGATGAGTAAAGCAAATAAAATGCAGACCTGAACCAACATCATTAGTCTTTTCTTTCCCCAGGTGAAATAGTTCAGGAAGCATCATATACTCTTCTGGCCAAGGGCATAACATTCACAATTTAAATAGAGGTGAAAAAGTGAGAGAGGCTCACACTCACTCCCTGGAAGACTAGTAATTTATCACTTGAGATAATTGTGTTTATTACCTAATGTAAAACAAACATATAATAAGGTGCTCTTGAAGTAAATGAAATCAATTATTTAAAGTGCATCTATGTTTAGATAGTGATTTATAAAATTCTGACAATTTTTTTTGCTTTTGATATACATAATATGGTATATATTTGTGGATGGTAGTAAAATAGATCTGATTGGACTCTACAGTTTCAAATAGAGATACAAATGAAACACCTTGAATAATCCGGGCAAACTGCTGTCCATGACTTTGAGTTTAGAGGCAATTAATGTCCTGGTCTGTTGGGCTACAGTCATGGGTGTTGATAAACACTGATGAAGGAAGCCAGGTCACATTTCTTCATTGCTCATAAAGCAGCAAAATCATGGTGCCCTGTGCAAAATGTCTGTGACTTATGGATAATACCACGCACTATCAGGAGGTTTTCTTTCAAAAATTTTGACTTACAGTTTATTTGCCTCTTTTTTTGTGATGATGTGTGATTCAGCATTTTTTTTCTAGGTTTGGGAGCATCAGGTGCATTTGGACACGAAAAGGGAATTTAATCTCTACACAGAGTGTGTGGGAACAAACTGAGAAAGAAAATAGGAAAAGGGATCAGGTTAATGTATTTCATGTGTAATGCTAATCTCTCTGTTATAATAAGATAACATGCAAATTGAATCCCATTTCTATTTGCATTTCCTTCCAAAGAACAGACGTGGATTCTGACTCTTGCCCCCCAGATTTTATTATTTCCCCCATATGAAGGACAAGAGCTCTGCAAAAATTCCAGGGAGACAGAGTGTCTGGCTCAGCAGTATTTGCTCATTCTTGCACCACAACATGTCGGTGTTACCAGCAGAGTATCTTTGCTAATGAGGTGGCTACTCCGGACCTTGCTGCTTGTCTCTTCCATAGCTTTTGTAGGGAACAGAAGAACCTCTTTTTCAGGCTACTCTGAAAATTGTCTGTTCTTATTGGTGGCATATGTGTAGCCTCAGAGCTGTGAGCAGAGTGCTGTGGCAGCCAGCAAGAGCCCTGACTAACCACCGGAGGGGGGTTTGGCCGAGCCACTCAGCCTGCCCTGCCTTGCTGGCTCTGCTGCAGAGCTCAGCCCCTCTGTGCTCCAGCACATCACAACTTTGGGGCCAGCTGCTCTTTAATCGCAGGGTCGGTCCTGGAACTACTGACCTGCTTCCTAGGGAAGCCCAAGGAACATCCTGAATAAGTTTATAACAGTGTTTTTGTAATGCAAGTTAGAGGTTAAATATAGAGAGAGACATTGTTCGTGACAACACGGGGAGAATCTGATAAACAGGTCAGGACAAAGTCGTAGTTTTGAAGATTTGTATTTTTGCTGTCTATAAGAGAAACCTGTCTTCATATAAGCCTGTTAAAATAGTATTAAGAAACCTCACAGAACCTTTAAATTCTATTTATTTGGATAATTTTTTGGTACAATTTTTCTTCTATAAACTTACAAATGCAAGTCATTAAACATGAAGGAAAAGTGTTTCTATATTTGATTACACAAGTGCTGTCACCCTCTCAGCCCACCCAAACATATGGACACTACTATATCAACAGGCAAAATGTTGACCTCAAAAAGAATGGTAATTAATAATGTGTTAACTTTACAGATACAACTAAAAATCACACTTTGCATCACACTGTTGCCAGTCTGAAGTGTTAAAAATTTTTACTGGCTGGAAGCATGAGAGTTTTCTTTTTTTAAACTAAAATCTGTTTGCCATGTCTGTGTAGGCATATTAGAGTTCACTCCAGTTTTCCTTTCTAGCCTTTTGGAATGAAAATTTCACTTTACTGTCTATGCTAATTCAGTATTGATCACAGGAATATGAGGATCAAATATTTTATAAGAAAAATTTGAGATATGTGTGGTTGCTTGGTTATTGGTAATGCTGAGATAAGGTAAAGCATATAGCATAAAAAAGAAAGGAGAGAAAACCTCAAATGTGTGTATCGCTCTTCTGAGAAATATGTGCTGTTTCTGTAGTTATACATCACGACATGCAAAGCTCTATTGTAACACCTTGCAAACAAGGTATTGTTCTTCATGTAATGAAATATTGGCATCTCAGCTCGGGTTTACTGTTTGTTCCTATGTCACTTTGTGCTGTGGTTACTAAAGGCTGTTAAACTTGGCACAGTGAGTAAACATGCTTGTGAAAATTTAGTGGAAATGATTTTTTTGCAGTATTCCCCCAGTGTACAAATGGTGCACAGAATGTTTCCATCCACACATGACCTTATTTCTGTTTGTTTAACCCTGGAACCATTACTGCATCTGCTGAGACACCAGCAGTGCAACCCAGCCCATTATGCTGGCATTTGTTATTTAAAAAAATGTGTGCTAAGAGGCATCATTACTGTAGATTCCAATCTATTCATGAGGTCAATCTTTTAATGATAGATCTTCTGGAAATGATCCTGTCCTCTGTTGAGGGTTTTAGTATCTTTGTGACGTTTAGCTGTTTAAACAAACATACTCGTTATTCCTTTAGATTTGATATGGTCTTGAATGTTGATTTGCCTAAAGAATTTTTATAACAATATATGTATCTTTATGTTGCAAAGAAACACTTGCTGTTTCTTTGATAGGTTGCAAGAATATTTTCAGTGTAGTGTAATGGCATTTCTTCACAGTCCAAAAGAATTGCTTTGAGAGGCAGCTTTCATAAGATTCTTAAGCAAAAGTAAAGATTGAGCACAAGCAAAGAAATGTATTAAGCTCCTTATTTTAATCCATCCTAAATCATTTAAATGTATGTATATTTGCACGTGAAAGCTGCTGCATTATCATTCTAGTAGAACTGTTGATATAAATAATGCCAGTCACTGTCTAGCTTCTATTTTAGCTGGAGAAGCCTCTCTAGAGAAACACCAATTCCTATTTAATTGCCTTAGAATTTTATAGATGGAGATGAACCCATTAATGAATCACGCATTGCTGTGAAGCAATAGGATTGCTGAAGTGCCATTTAGTCCACATTTGCCATCTTAGAAAACAGAGGACTGTTTCCTGTTCTCAGAGTAGTGGTTCTACATATGAATAAAGAGCCTCCTTGTTTGTGTTGGAGACTCACAATCCCACTTCTCTACTGTTGTGGGTCCATGGGAGGTTCTGTGTTGTGGCATGGGGTTTGTGTGACATGCTGGGGTGATGGGAAGGCTGCTCGTGTTGTCAGAGGGGGTGGGACAGCCCTGTGCAGAGAGCTCAGAGCTGTGGGTTGCCACAGTGAGTGAAGGGGGGCATCTGATTGCTCTAAAGCACGTACCAAGGAGATGCAGTGAAGCTTCAGCTGGGACAGGAGGGTGGGAGGTTGCCAGTGGACGGACATTCATGAGGTGCTCCCAGAGGTGCTGCAGCTGAACAAGGATTTAGAGACGGGTACAGAGAGGGCAAAGGGCAGCATCTGTCTGGAAGTGGAAATGAGAAACTATTTACAAAGAACAATTTAAAGAGGTGAGGGTTTGGAAGCTTCAGAGTATCCCAATTTTTATAGTATCCCATTCCTAAATATGGGAAATTGAGGGAATCCCATCTAACTTTCAGATCGTGTTTAAAATCTCCATTTACAGTGTGCAGACCAGAAAATTAAAATCACCTGCCTAACAGTTGTACAACTGCCTCTGTCAGATGTACAGAAGTGCTCTTATTTATTTTGTAATGTTAGAAGTAGCAAAAATTATTGTTGATGAAGAAGTGATTCTAATTACTCATTTTATGTAATCCATTCCTTATTTGCACATGTGAGCCAAGATTTGTCTCACCAACTCAGTTAGTTGGCACTCTGGATTTAGTGGCCTTGCTTCTTTTCAGGGAAATGGGAGGGAGAAGAAAAGTGTTTGCAGCTGATGACAAAGTATAACTTGGTCTTTAGTCAGCATGCTTTCTTCAGACACTAATGCCTTGAAAGAATTTCAGACTTCTGATGCCCTCGAGTACATCACAGAGGAGGAAATCAATCAGTTTTGAGGAGCTCTTAGATGGAAATCTTCCCCTTGATGACCAGGTTTCCCCTTCAAAAGCTGGCATCTCCACAGCAGAGCAATCCATGAAAGGCCGGCCCAGCAGTGAGGGGCAGCTGTATAAGTGCTCTACTGAGGGCTCTGCACCTGACCTAACATTTTAAAAAGAAAGAGGAGGGTCAAGAGGAGGAAGGGAACTCTTCAAAATCACTGTCCCAGAGCAGCTTCCAAATAGTCTTTCTTTGCCTTCCTGGACGATTTTTTTTGGTCAGCTTTTTGCTGAACCAAATGAGGGGATCCTTGGGTAAAGTTACTCAACCTTTTCTTTTTTTAATGCATGCAGAGAAGTCCTAGAATAAGATTCCAAAATTGCTCTAAAAAGCTTTTGCACTCAAGCTGAAAAAAAAACCTAGCACATAGCAAGTGACAGAAAAAAAGCATAAAATAAAGTGTGAAATGGAAAGATTCCCTATTTCAATTATATTAAATGATTGTAGGGGAAACAGAATACAGAGGATCACCCTTGGTCAAGGAAGAAATTTGGGAGTGTTTTTGTGCCCCATTAGCCTGTGCTCTTGTCTGCTGAGAGCTTGAATTGATAAAGAATAGAGAAGCTTAGTTGGTTAATTTTGAAGCTTACCAAAGCTGTGACTAGTATTTGATTGTTCTTCTCTGTACATATGCCATATGCATATGGCATAGCCAAGCTAAAGGTTCCCTGTCCCAGTGTGTGAGACCTCTGGGAAACCTGCAGTGCAGCAATCTGCCTTCTAACAGAACTCCAGTTTGGTGAGGTTTGGTTGTGATGGCCAGGTTGTAATAATCCTGGACTCTGGAAATGTGCTAGTCAATGTAGTTAGTGCATTAAAAGAGAAGGTCACACAACACTGCAGGAGACTTGTACCAGGGGTTTACTGACACTTGTCTGCTCCCCTGCAGTGAATAAAATAGCTTGGCAGCTCTGTAACTGATGGTCTGATGGGCTAATATTTTATACCATATTGTCTTTTTAAGCACTGCACATTCTTTTCCTGTTTTATTTGGTGTCTTA
Source organism: Acropternis orthonyx (assembly GCA_035583155.1). NCBI lineage: Eukaryota > Metazoa > Chordata > Aves > Passeriformes > Rhinocryptidae > Acropternis > Acropternis orthonyx. The sequence goes on from JAWWEU010000160.1 coordinate 418,824, forward strand.
AAATTTTTTTGCTTCAGCTTAAATCCATAATTGCAGTGCTGAGAAAGTACTGATAAAACAACTTGACTGAAAACCCAAACAAAACCAGTCCTTAAACTACTGCAAATCAGTTGTTACTGTAGTTCCCCATGGAACGTTATTTTGAATTCTGTTTTTCATTCTTTCTTTCAGGCTCCTTTGTATTTAGTGAGAGAAAGGAAATCCAACTGATCACACCTAGGAACAAGGTAGGAGTTTTTTTAATTTGTGAGGGGGTTTGGTTTTTTGTTTCTTTTGTAATCTGGAGATATGTTTTTTTCTTGGCCGTTTGTATCTTTCTAGGTTGAATGATATAGACTGGTCTTCAGAGTCCCTCAGTAGAGTGCTTTATCTGTCTGAATTTCCATCGATAAAATTCATTTTGGCTTGCAGTTGTTAGTACTTCCTGCAGTGAGAACAAATATCACTGCTAAGCTGTGCCCATTGCATTTTCCTTTTTGCTGAAGTTAGCATTGCGGTTTTGAGAGCAACTGTTCTAGATGGAACTAAATAGCATGGAATTTGAAACACATCCTACATATTCATTCTTTAATTAAGCATATCATTTTTACAAATTATATTTTGTATTTCCAATCTATGTATGTCCATCACTCCTTTGGTGGTGGTTGAATTACTTTAGTAATTACTTCCTTTGCTATTGAGTAGCTGAGCAATTAGTAGAATAATCATTCAAGTAATTACTTCTTTGTTGACTAAGAGCAATCGTGATAGTGAAAATCCATACATCTTAGCAAATCAAAATGTGAGAGCTTTTCTCATACAGAACTGATTCACCAGATTAAACGGGTTATATTATGAGGTGGATTGATTCTGTGTTGTAAATAGGTGAGGCATTTCTGTGTCTCCAAATACATTTTGAAAATATGTTTCAAACTATATGTTGTGTTATTTATTTGTATTTAGGTTAGGGGTAAGAAGGTAAGCATCTGTTTGTTCTTTTGGGAGTAGAAACATCAATGAATACTGAAGTCATTGAGCTGTTCTCAGATTTGGTACCATCTCATCCTCCCTGCATTTCTTGAAAATGAAGCATATGTGAAATTTGAAATTGAGAAAAGCTCAACAATATTTCCCTAATATATAGATATATATTAGACATATAAGTATAATATGTATATGAAGTATTACACAACAGAAGGCCCTATTCATTGGTCCAACAGACAGCGTACAAATATCTGGGCACTGCATGTACCACCTCAGATTTGTAGGGCTGTGCCAGCATTACTTGTGCGTTGTGGACCACAATGAACTGGGTGGATCTTGGATAGAGATGGATTCTGCAATTTGCTTTCCCTGGTCCCCTGCAACAGGCATTGTGCCACTGCTTTATTTGTGTCTCAGAATACTTTTTACTTAGGTCAGCTGTACAAAAAAGGCAGGCCCCTTGAGCTGAGTAGCCCAGTCATTTTCCATAATTAGAAACCCTTACATCATTAAGTATTGGATTATTCTTTAGAGTAAGACAGCTGGGTGCTGAGAATGTTGAGCTTGTGAGGCTCATGCAGTGCCATAGGCAGACTTAGCCCGAGGGGTTTCTGTGAGGGAATTGCTCATAAATTAGTGTATGAGAATTACTAGCACTCGGACCTCCACACCTGATTCAGGAGAGCTCTTCAGCACAAACTGAAGTGATTCAGAGCATGGGGACTACAGAAGGATGCTGTGTTGTCACTGGAGTGAGGCTTTCACATCAGCATGATGGGCCCTTTCTGTCCATATGCTTGCACTGTGCTTTTAGGAAGATCAAAGCCTTATTTCTAGTTTTCAAGTGTACTTAAAACATAGAAAAATTTAGCTAATGATGTTCCCCACCCCACACCCCATGTGCATGATCTGACTGAGTGTATGAGACAGTAGCCTTAGCATTGCATGGCCCTCAGCTGGCCGTGTAGTTTATATGCTGTGCCCTGCTTTCCTCATGGCTCCTTTGGAGAAAACTGGAGTTGGTTCTGTGATTTTAAGAATCATCCAACTTGCCTCCTTAGGCATCACGTATTTGAAAGCTTGCTCATGGGTGGGCTTTGAAAATGCTGTAGCTAATATAACAGAAAGAATATCACAGGAGCATGGTCATGATGTGAGAAGTTCACAGCACTTGACAAAATCTCTTTCCAAGAATTGTTTTGTGAGTGTTCTTCTGTGACTAACTCTGAAAGTGTGACACTTGACAATCTCTGCATTGACTGTCTGCCCTGAGTGTACTATCAGCTATAATGTCCTCACAGTTTATGTTGCTCTTTAAGCCTTTAACATATGGCAGATCCTCAATGGGATTTCATTCATGAGCAGATGTGTTTCGGGATTGTCACATGTAATAGGAAGGACTCCAACTGCCCCAGTACCGATGTAGAGGGGAAACATAAGTGTATTAATCTTAGTAACTGACAGGCTGTGAAAACCATACAGAAATCCCCCCAGATAATGGTTGGAGCTCTTTGCAGGTGTCACGAATTTGTGTCAAGTATTTGCATTTGCAATAAGGCTGGCCAGTAAGTTACTACATCTGAGTTATCTGCGTCTTGTTGATTAGTTTGGTCTTTATATAAAGACATTTGAAAAGGATTTTAGTGCTACAGACAGTATCCAAAAAACATATTTGGAAAAATCAGGTTGCTCAGCATTGGCTTTTGACTGGTGTAAACTGTACTTGGCCTTTTCAGTTCTTCCAGGTTTCCTGAAACAACTCTTTGGCTCTATTTTCTTGCAGTATTTTCCCTGAGTACAGCACTACTCTTACTTTGCTTTTACAGCTAATTGAGGTGGCTGGAGGTCAGCCAGTCTGACCAGAGAGCCACAGGCAATTGCTTTTGGAACCCTGAGGTGCTTAGCCCTGGAGATTCTCTGCACAGGTTATAGTATTGAATTGGAATTACCCTCCGTATATCCAAAGTATATTAAATGTTTGTGCTTGAAAGGAGAGACCGGTAGGGCAGGAAGTGTTTTACCTATGTTGAATTAAGATTGTTCTGATTGCCCACTTTGGCTGTTGGGGAAAGGAGTGAGAGGCCTGGGGGAATAGAGGGCGGAACAAAGGAAGTAAAAGTCCAGCAGGAGTGTTGCTTTCAAGAGCTGTGGCCTTGCAGCCAGCCTTGCCTTTGAACGAGGGCACTGTCCTCCGTGGATTGGGGCTAGAGGGAGAAAGGGGCCCCAGGTACCAACACACCAGAGCTGTAGTTGGCTGTATAATTTCACTGTATTATGGTGAATATAGATTCACTAGGGAATACTTGAATAGAGGTATCACACCTTGGCATTAAATTTGTAATGAACTTTAGTCCTTGGCTTGTAGCCCTTTTAGAAAGTAAAGCTACTAATTACAACTGTCATTTTTTCGCTTGATTTCATTTTAGAGAATACTAAAAAAAAAAAATTTAAAAAATTTGGAAAACCACTTAAAAAGAATTTTAAAGCATTAAAAAAGGCATTTCTGGATTCAGTGTATTTTCAGTCTTCTGTGGCAAAAAAGACCATATAATTAAATTCAGTTTCAAGAGGCTATAGAATTTGGTTGCATAGTTGCTCCACCACGTATTTTTCTCTGACTTGTTTATACCAATCTCAAAGCTTATTATTGAAACTCTTAGATCAGTGCTTAAAAATAGTAACTTAGAAATGGCTTTAAAGATAGATCTCTGTACATCATCTAAATAGGGTTATTCATAGAAATAATTCCAGAATCGGAGCACAGTGATTTTCATGAGTTTGTGATGAACAGTGATATACAGTTGCAACAACAGAGATTTTTTTAAAGTATAAAATAGTTTTCTATACAAATTTAATTTTCCAAGGCTTATAACTGTTACCATGATAAAAAGACCCCACCCAAAATATCAATTTTCTGCATAAATACTTGTAATAGTTTTGTCTGAAGCCTTGTGTTCTCCCAACAGAGAACTATAAAATGCACAGTATGTCAGCTCTGTTACCTTCTCACCAGTGGCAATAAATGGTATTCTAGAAACCTAATAAAGCTGATGATAATGGGAACAGCGACAATAAAAATCCCAGTAAAATTTTCTTTTGTTTAAATTATGATTTTCAGGGGGCAGGGAATTTGGCTAGAGAAGAGGAGTTTGTGAATGTGCAGGAGTGTCTTTTCAACAAACTGTTCTCGTCTGGGGAAAGAAGACAGATGTCAGTGTCTTCCAGCCCATCAGGCTATTTTCACTGGCTTAAAGGCACTTCTGCCTATTCACTTCCAACTGGGCATTTTTGGAATAAAGCCAATACCAGGCCACTGGAAACCAAACAAAACAATTAAATGGGAAATCTTGAGGTTGCTGCTTTCTAAGGCCAATTCTTACGCCCTCTGGGGTCTCAAGTCACTGTTCTGATTTGGTCAGGCCCAAGTTATCTCAGTCATCTCTCATTCATGATGTCCAAGTTCTGTTAGTCAAAGTTTCATCACTATATGCCCTTGGAAAACCAATACTCCATTCAAGAAAAAAACCTTGAATCTGCACTTGATCAGCACAAAGCTAATTCCTGAAACCTGAACAGCCCCTTTGTTTTGGGTAAGTCTGGTCCCTGTCTTGATCAGATCAGTTGCTTGATCAAAGCAGAGGCAAGACTTGCAGTATGTGGGTGCTGGTTTGTTGCATAAGCATGGCACTGTTGGAGGTAAGGGAATCTCCAAGTAATAAGAAGGTGTATTTTTTATAATATGACCAGTGTTTGTCATATCTGTATTTCATATCTGTATTTCCTGGCTCGATTTTTTTTTACATGTAAAATATATGTCATATTCAGTTTTACTTGCATAATATAAGATCAGCGTGTTACACGTGAATTCCTTGTGTTTCATGGACTCTGCCAACTCCATGAGACTCATGACTGATAGGATGGCATGTCTGCTGAGGATGGCTCAGTGTGATGGCTTTTTGGTTTTGAGTATGGTCGAGCTCAACATAACGTTTGAAGTCCTCTATGGAACTTGAGCTCAATTTTACTGTATGGTTTGTGAAGATGAGTAGATTTTTATTTGTTCTTTTTGTGGCTTTGCAGAAGCATGACAGTGAGTAGGAGTATAAACTGTATTGTGTCTCCAGCAGTTCACAGAAACTGCATCCCAGGATTGATAGCTTTTGAATTTCAAGGCACCTATCTTGACTCGGAAATTTCTGGAACTTCTCTAACCATATCACCTTTGTTCAGAGGAGCAAAATTAATCTTTTGATAGCGTGTTTGAATTTGCAGACCTACATTTTTTCCTCTCTCCCCTTCGTGTGTCAGGATTGCCTTGTGCAATTTCTAGTTTGAACCTGATTTATATTTTTTTTCTTTAGTAGTACTGGAAAATTAACAAAGTTCTTTAGCATTATTAATCTACTGGAAAGTTTTTTAGTGATCTTTTTTACTGGGCAATTCAGTTTTCAAATTTAATGAAGCATAAGGCAACAGGCCTGCTGATGTAAATAACGAGCTTTATATTCCACTTTTGTCAAGTTATTAAAAAAGGAAGGATTCATCTGTGCCTCACTGGGTAGGCAATGAGAGTCTTCTGAAACCTTTGCTGTAGGTTAAACAACTGTCAAAATCTGATTTTTCTTGGGGGTTTTATTTTGTTTTTTACACTTGTAATATTTATTACCTAATAAACAGCCTATGGCTATTTACATTTTTTAGTGCAAATCCTAAATTTGACAAAAGTATAGGGAGCTTTCCTGCAGTAAAATCATAGTTCATTCTGAAGGAAGACAACAACCCTTAGAATCACAGCACTGCTCTGCTGGGGCGTGCTGGAGCTCACAGACAGTGCTGTGTGTGTAACACTAACTTGTCGTGCTTGACACTTGTCTGTAATTGTGCGGGCCAGAGAGAACAGGGGGAGTGGAAGAGTAGGCAGTGACAAAGCCAGAGCCCCAGGAGAGAAGGAGGTTTGTAAGGTGTGTATCGTTTTACTTGCAGGGGAGCGTTTCTGCAGCTTTAGCACAGCACTGCACTGTGTGTGTGGCAGGCTTCCGACCCTCTCACAGTATTCAGGAGTGACAACAGAGATACATTCTGAGCAGAACAGATCTTGCAGCTCTGAAATTGAATAACTGTTTTTAGGTTGTACTACAGAAAAGCAGGAAACTTTCCTTGTCAAGGTTCGCCCAGGACAGCACTAAAGTCTCCATGTGTTCACCGTGGTGAAGTCCTCTGCACCTTTAGTTAGTGCACATAACATTGAGTTATCCATGAGCAGTTTATCTGGACTGTGCATGTTCCATGTTGCAGGTGCAGGATTCAGGTTGGTCCCCACAGTGCCGAGTTAGGTGTGATGGCTCCTCGTGACCCACCAGCAGTGGCCCTGTTCTCTGCTTGTCTCAGATGTGAAAGCAATTAACTTACTAGTGCATGGTCTGCAGCCTCCTCTAATCTGCCAGAGTTAAACACACCTTCGGCAGAGCTAGTGAGTGTCATTACTACAGGAACTGAAAACATAAAGAACTAAACCATGTTAGCTTCACATGTTTACCATATTAGCTGAAGACCAGGTGAATTTGTTAGGTCTAGCTTGGCTTTTTGTTCCTTGTGATATTAGACAAGTGTGCAGAGCTGTGCATGCCCCACCACTAGGTCACCCTGTGCTCTGGGGTTTGCAAGTGTTCTGTTGTATGACTGGGGAGATGTGCAAATTTTCATGGTGAGCCCAAATTGGAACAGCTCAAAGTAGTACAGGGTTTCCAAATACTGTAGCATGAGTCACGTAAGTGCTCATTGCCCAGGGTACTTCCATCTCGGCCACGTGGGTGCACTGTGCTCTGTAAAATGCCCTGTCATATTTGTAGCTTCTGGGTTGTGCTGTTGAGGCTGTGCCTGTCCGTGGCACCAAAACCACAGCACTGAAAGTGTATGGGTATTGAGCATCTGTGATCAAGCAGTGCCTCTTTTCTCTAAGGAGTCAGGAGTAACTAGGAATGAGTAGGGCATAAAGCAGGGAGTTAAACAGCACTTCAGTGTCCTTTCTGGAGCAGACATATGGTGTGAGGCCGTGCTGTGCCTCCTCCAGCAGCCTTTGGTATGCAGTGCTGCTCACCTCCGCCAGGCTCGTGAGTCCTCTCCACGATTATCTATTGGATGTGTTCCCCCACCACAGTCAACCATCACAGATGGTTGTGCCCACTTATTGTCTCCAAATACATCCTGACATTTATCCCAAGGTATTGCCTATTGTCATATGCGTAGTCAATTCTGTAATTTGCTTTCACCTTGGAATAAATCTCCATATGTAGGTAGCTCTCCCCATTTTAATGACATGCTAACAATGTCAAGATAAAGCTAAGGCTAGCTGTAAATTTAGCTGACTCCTACGGTGACTTCTGAAAAGATGTCTGTTTCATTAAAGGTTGCCACTTCACCCAAACTAATTTTTGTGGGAAAGAAGTGGGATGTAAAAATCTGCCTGTCAGGATTTAGGAGCATAAATCTCATTGAAGGATGGTCCCAAATGACATGTCAATTCAGAAAAATCTGTCAGAATAGTTATACAATGACATGCCACGATGACATGTATGGATTCTTCTGAAAACTGAGTTGCTTTCTCATTCTAAGCCTGTCACTGTGACCAGGTAGACTCACAAATTCCTTGTTCCAGGTTGGGGAAACTCACAGTAATTGCAGCTGTCTACTGCTCTATAAATTTTTAAGCAAAATGAGGAAATCTAAATCTGGAAATTTCATAATTTTGATATCACCTAAAGAAAGGGGTTAGTATTTAATAAGCAGCAAACTATAAAAAAAAATCTTGAAGCAAAACCTATCAAACAACAGAATAAGTTGTTAACTCAATAGAAATCATAAGAAAAAAAAAAGTGACATATTTCAACTATCTTCTCAGTTCTTTGCTCTCTGCAACTCTTTGCTGTTCTTTCCTAACCTTCCTGGCAGGCTTTCAGCTGATCTGTAAGACATAAAAAAACCCAACTTCTTCAAATTCAGATTAAAATGACAAAATGTTTTTTAACCTCTGTAATTCTCTTTGTGTAATAGTGCAGAATCATTTGAATATTGAATTTTCTATCCTGTAATTAGACTCTTGATTTTAGGCAATTTTAATATTTGATACGGAACTTGAAAACCCTGCTTTGAGCATTTCCCTGTCTGCAACCCATGTGCAGGGCTGCAGACTGTGCTCCTGGTAGAGCTTTATGAGAGGGATCAGTCCACTTGCTCCACTGGAGCTGACCTTTGGCAGCACTGTGCGCTTATTTGAAATGAGCAAAGAATTAAGGAACAGCTGAAGAATCAGTATGTTCATTTCCCTGAATGGCACTAAAGTTCACACCTAATACCAGACTTTGAATACTGGTGAGTTGACCATGAAAACACACTGGAAATTTCATGCCTGAGGCTTTTTTTTTTTCCTATGGTTTAGGTTGCGCCTGAGAATAAGTGTTTTGAAACTTCTTGTTCATTTGGGCATTTCACTGAAAGATAATGGAGACCTTTGATAAAGATAAAATACTCGTTTGGCACCTCTCTTGGATTGTACAGAAGCCTTCTGTGATTGGAAGGGAAGATACTTCAGTTCACTGATGTATTTTCAGTTAGCTGGAAACTTTTCTGCTTTTGACAGAACAGCCAGAAGGAGAAGAAGGTTTGGCTGGTGCTTGCACTGCCAGGCTGCAGCTATGCCAGGCTTGATGTGTCAGCCAGAACAAATGTTATTTTGTAAATCCCTTTCCTGTTGGTGTGTTCAGGTCTGTCTCCTTTACCGGCCATTCTCTGCGTGGACAAAGCTGAATGAGCTTATCCCATTACCTTGTTTTTCATAGAATCATTGGGGCTGGAAGGGACCTCTGGAGATCTACTCCAACCACCCTGCTCAGCCAGGGTCAGTTAGAGCATGTCTGTTCAGGTTTTGACTGTCTCCAAGGAAGTGCCCCTGCAATTGTCTCTGGGCAACCTGTTCTAGTGTTCAATCAACACTTTCACAGTAAAACAGGTTTTCTCTATGTTTTAAATGAAAATCTAAATGGAAATTGCCTCTCATCCTATTCCCTGAGAAGAAGCTCTATCTCTCTTCTTTCTCCCTCCTCAGGTGTCAGTAAGGTCCCCCTGTCCCCCTGAAGCCTTCTCTTCTCAGGATTGAACAATCTCTGCTCTCTTTGCCTCTCTTGTGATTAATGCTCCAAACCCTTGCTCATATTTGTGGCACTTTTATGGGCTCTTTCCGCTATGCCCATGTTTCTACAAAGCTGCTTTCCAGCCATGTGAACCTCTGGCCTGTACTGATGGTTATTCCTTCTCAGGTAGAGGGAACTTTGTTGAGCTTCACAATGTTCCCATCAGCCCATTTTTCCATCCCATCAAAGTCCTTCTGAATGGCAGCACAACCATGGGATCCATCTGTCTTTTCCCACTTGTAGCCTATGCAGGCTTACAGAACTGCTATTTCATCATCCACTCTGTTGGTCCCAGTATCACCCCCTGTAGTGCTCTGCTGGCCACTTGTGTCCAGCTGGACTTTGTGCCCCTTTGAGCCTGACACTTCAGCCAGGCCACCACACTTTTCACTTGCCTGGTCTGAGCTTGACTGGTTGGTCAGTGAGAATGTCATGGCACACAGTGCTAAATATCTCCTTACCAGTATCTCCTGCTTTCCTCTCACCCACAGAGCCACTCTGCTCATCCAGAAGGTCATCCCCATGTTCAAACGTAACTTCCCCTTTGTAAATCCATGTTAACAACTGCCTTCTTGTCTTCCCTGTGTTTGGAAATGGCTTCCAGGATTATTTACTGTATCACCTGCCAGGGAGTGAAGTGAGGCTGGCCAGCCTGTAGTTCCTGGGTCTTCCTCCTTGCCCTTGGAGAAAGGAGTGGCATTTATTTTTCTTCTGATCTTCCCTGCTGACTGTGACCTCTCTCAAAGGTAATGGAGACTGGCCTTGCAATGATCCCAGCCAGTTCCCTCAGTACTGTTGGACAAGAAAAATGGAGGAAACAGTGGTAAAGTGAATGAACTGGGTTTTCTGACAGCAGGATAGCAAAGAAATGTTCTATGACTGAATGTAGTTCTTTTAGCTCAATGAAAAGCATTTTATGCAGGAAGGTGTCCATGGTGATGTCTGGTAGCCAACTGACTGGGTAAAAATTTCTCCTGTCTTTAAACTATGTAGGAAAAAGTTAAATTAATTTCGTTATACAAAGAGAAGGGCTAAATATATGCAAACTCATTGAGACAGATTATTCTCAAGGTTAATTGAGATATATCAGTTTGTACTTGCTTTATCTCTCACAATTTTCTGCCTGATTACTGGTGCTAAATGGTCAAATACACACACTTTGATTCAGGGCCGTTTCTCTAATGTTAGAGATCCCAGGAAATATGGATTTAGGCTTGGTTCAAGGCTGAGATCATTAATAAAACTGTGGAACAAGTTATTTCTAGGCTCACAGAAAGCTAACGGGGGAGGGACACTCAGCACGGCTTCCTGCAGTCCTGGTGCCTCTGCTGGCCTTCATAATGTGGGCGCTTCTGGTGTGGCTTTCTCCATTTGCACAAACCTTGATTTCCTTTTGGAAGCAATCTGGAATTTAGGGGCAGGAATGGTAAGTTTGTGATCTGAACAGTAGATTACTTCTATCTGCAGCATCATAGCTCAGCCTTGGGAAAATAAAAGATTACTTTTCCTGAAACTCATTCTGGAGCTGCTCACTCTTAACATATCAGCTGGAGAAGATTACTCTGCACAGGGGAGCTCCTTTTCTGTATTTACCTGCTGCTATTTTTAAGTTATGTAATTTCAGGAATAAGGGCTCGAGCTTAATGGGCCAAGCATTGTTCTCCATAGAACTGTGTATTTCCACTTGAAATCAATGGGCCCTTCAAGCTTCTAATGTCCATTGTTGCATATTTGGATAGGAACACTGGCAGTCATTAAAGAACAGTAATTAAGTGCCTTCTGAAAGAAGTACCCAAGAGAAGATATTTAAGAGTATTTATCATATACAGAGCATTACAAATAATTAGTATTATTAGGATCTTTATATCCTTCTGTGGACCAGACTGGGTATTTTAGATGTAGAAATGTGAGTGAATTATAGACCGTTGTTTGTTCAACCAGTCCTACCAGCGAAGCAGAATGATGGAAAAACACATTGTAGCCTGGCAAAGGGCAGAATCTGCTAGCAAATGAATGCTGAATTGAGCAATTAGGCAGGATATCAAAACTGAGGAATCCGTGTAAGGCAACACATGGCACGTGATCCAGAGGAGGTCTAGAAACAACTGTAGGACCTGGCAGAGCATTGTCAGCACCTGGCAGTGTCATCTGCCAGAATCTGTCAAGCCAGAATCTTGCACTGGGGACTCTAGAATGGCATGAATGTTTATCATGTTTCTTTGGAAATATTTTGAGAGCACCAGGTTGATCAGAGGTAAATTTTTAGAAGAGATAAAAATATAAGAAAATTCAAAATGGAAGGCAAAGATGAGGGGTTGGTTATTTTAAGTTCAGCATGTGAAAAGGCATTCCCTTTTGTTTCAGTAAGTTTTCCTTATGGGAAACTGTTGCTGCGTAGTGAATGAAATATCTGAAATGCAAATATTTTAATCTGAAATAATTTTAATAAGCATTATGTGTTGTTACAGGCCAGGACAGAAAACTTACTACTGCAATCATGAGTTAATGATTTTCAGGAGTTAATGAAATGAGTTTATGGAGTAAGCAATAATCACCACCTGATATTTGTGACTAAATAAGTCTTGTATTTGTTTGTGTTGGAAGGAAGCAGAAAAAACAGATGTATACAACAGATTTCCAGCCTGAGATTACTAATTCTGAATTTGGCTTTCCGTATAGAGCAGTACTTTTAGGTACCAGCACTTTTCTTCTGGACTCTCTCTGCATTCTCTCACCCAGATGATCTTTGCTTCAGCATCATGGCAGAAATCTAGTGACACAGAGAGCCTTGCTCCCAGTCTTCCACACAGAGTTTTATTTCCACAGAGTGATACTGTATAAGGCCAAAGCTTAAGTAGCTTCTGCTTGTACTGTGTCATTAATAATCTTTTGTCAAAAGTAATAGGATTGATCGAGAAAATGTATTGGAACGGAGGGGGAGAGTACAGATCATTGTCCTGCCAGTATAATTTAAATCTTAAAGAGTTTTTCTGCACTATTTTGCAAATATTTTCTAATCAGAAAATCTACATAGTCACTTCAGTCAGATTTTTACTATCTTGAAAATGACTCAAGATTGCTTCTCCATACCAAACAGCTGAATTCCAGTGTTCATAACAATCACTGGGGGTGTGAACAGCAACCTGAGTGGGCAGGATGAGACTTGGGCAGTGTGGTGTTCCAGTGAGACCTGAGCGCGTGTCCCCTGGGTAACTCAGGCTGGCTCTGCTCCCACATTGCTCCTGTTTGAGCTGTACCTCGGACAGTTCCTGGGCAGGGAGGAGGGCAGAGACTGGTAGATGTGCACAGAGCACTTTATGTCTTAGTGTGAAGAACAGAATCCTGACCTCTAGTTGCAGTGCTCCTGAGGATTTCTAGTGATATGTGTATATGAGAGAGGTTGCTAAAGGCTGGTGTTTCAGTGAAAAATATAACTTCTTGAATAATATCATAAGTATCACAGAAAAATAAAACTTCTGGAAATCAATAGGACTTCTTTATAGCCTTTCATATCATCTGCTCTCAGGTGCTTCATTGTGAGGAAAGGTGAACTCCTTCACTTGCACAGAGCCCAGCCATGGGCTTGTGTCCGCTGGCTGTAGTGAGATCAGTGTGGGCTGTGAGAGCCACGTGATTTCTCGTTTATGGTTGAGACGTAATTTGCATAATCAAAATGAAAATTAAAAGCTATTTTCATAAAAAATGAAAGGCTAGGCTTTGCATAGTATCTACTACCACATTTTTTTGAGTATGGGATGCCAAATCCTGGTGAGCTGGGACAAATTCTCATCTGATAATCAGTCGCAGATGTGCTGTCTGGGGAACTGCCATGTGTCTAATAACTGGCTGTTCTTGCCCAGTTCTGCTGCAATAGAAAGTGATACCTAATCTGCATTGCTGGAGTGTGGTGGGGACCTGCACCTCATGAACCACTTACATTCAGGAGAAAGGTGGATTCTTTTCACCTGCATGTTAAACAGAAAGTCGTGGAGAGGATGGCAAACCTCTGAGGCTGTCTAACAGATAAGAGAAGCAAATACAGTTCCGAACAGCATTCAGTGCCTGCTGCCAGCTAATGCTGTCAGAGCCTCCCTATTGCTGAATGGAGCCTTCTCAAGGAATCTGGTCAATAACTGTATGAAGTCAGTGCCTGCTTCTCAAAATGTATTGAAAGCATGTGCTTTGATAATAGGGCACTTCAAGGGTGGGTTAATTGGCATTAACTCTCTTTGCTCACAGACATTAGGGAACTTTTCATAAAAAGAACGAAGTCCTAATTATTCAGATCAGCAAGAGTAATTAGGAAATATTACCTGCATTAATAGAATGTGAGAAAGATCTTAACTACTGCAAGATTGATTCAGGTTGTCTAAATGGGAAGAGCTGCTAATGCATTTTTGAGATTGGCCAGAGTCCTTTAATTTTTAAGGGAACTGGTCTTGGCAACTCAGAATGTTATTAAACTTCCTAAAGCATACTCTCCACTTTAACTTTCACCATGGAGTGCAGAAGGGACCAAACCCTTCACAATGATGTGCTTATATGGTTTTTCATGCAGCCCATAAGAAAGGTTCCGTGTCTTACTGTTTCATGAATGTAACGGAGAAGAGATTTCATGGCCCTCCCCTGTGCTTTGGGAGTGCTTCACCTTTAGGTTTGTTGCTCACCACTGAGCACGAGCTGCCTCATCATGTCCTAGTGCAAACGAATGAGCCTATGCAGGGCTCTGTGCCTGAGTCACTTACGCACAGGCTGCGTAGCTCGGTGTAGTCTGGGGGGTGTTTATGATACAGGGTTGACTTTGCCTTTTGTGTTTTTCCCTGATGACAAATGACGTTTCCTTAGGATACAGTTTGTGTAAGAACAGTAATGCCATCCTCCTAAATAAAGGCAGCGCAACTGGAAGCAGATGGAATTGCGTTATTGATGGGAACTGAGGATATTCAGAATGAGGAAATGGAGGCTAATAGAGGGCACATCTGCTTGATCAGTTGCTAAGGCAGGAGCCATGCACACTTTGTTCCAGGAAGAGATTTTCAGAGAAAAATCCCTCTTGAGTGCATCTGGGTTCATCAAGAGAAAAAAGGCCCAAGTTTGTTTCCCCACAACTGGTAGCTTTAAGTTGAAAGCTGAAAACTCTGACATTTTGGTGTATTCAATTATTTAATTTCTTTATTGTTTGACACCTTTGAGACCTATTTCCACAGGTGGTAAAGAAAAGTTAGTAAAGTGAAATTTTCTTGGATTTTCCTTTTTTTTTTTTTTCTTTTTGTCTGTGCTAGACTTTTTATTATATTCTAGGCCCAATTATTCTGCTAATATTAAGAGTATTCACTTGACAATTCTTGACCTTCTCACTGACATGGGCTTTGCTTTGTTCTTTGACCAAAGGAACCTCAAGAAGACTCAGGGAAAAATGAACTTTAAATGCCTGCTCATCTCGGGTAAGGAATAATAAGGGTTCACCAGCTCCCAGCAGATGGTAGGCTTTTCTTAGGTGTCAGTACAAATTTATTTCAGTGAAAGAGGAGAAATGCCTAAAAGGTATTTGTGCAGAATCCTGAACTTAGTACCTAGATAGAAATTGACTTGAGTGACATTTCTTCACTGGGTAATGGTTACTGCAGTCACAGAAAAGAGTGTTTCAAAGATTCAGCCAGCTAAGCCTGGTTTAGGTTTTCCAGTAAAACTGTCCCATCTTTCAGCCGTGAACACAAAATATATATAGTTTATGAAAAGTGTGATTTAGATTGGAATAAAAACAAAAGCATTGCACATTTAATCTAAATACAATTCTTTCAAGGGCTGATAAAAGCCCACAAAGGTTAATAAGGGTCTTTCTGTTGAGATTAGTGGAAGTAGGTCAGTTTCTTATTACAGTCTTTCTGGCCTACAGGCATCAGAACTAGCTATAGACTCTCACAATTTGTTTGCACACTCCTTATGTATAGTTAGAAGATGAAAATGTAATTGGAAATAAAATGGATCAAAAATCTTTATATATTCAGTAATTATTCAGTCGCTTCTAACCAACCAACCTGGAAGTTGTACTACCTGGCTAGCTTTGAGTTAGATAAAGAAATTAATTAAAACTAAGCTAGAGATCAAAATCTTACAAACCACTCAATCTGCAAACACTGATAAGATGTATTTTGTTCCTGCTCTTCAAACAATAGGTGTAAGCCTTTCAGGGGTTTTGTGTTTACCAACCAGGACAAGCAGCCTTTTTTTTCTCCCCTGCCAAAGCAGCTCAGTGCCAGGAAAGCCAGTGCAGCTCAGTTCCCTCACTTTGAGCGTATGGACAAACCAAAGGCAGTTCAATGACACGTGGCCAACGGGTGACTGAGGGGGATAGCAGTTTGCAGGCTTTGTGTGTGGGGGGGGCACAGGTCTGTGCCCAAGGTGGTTGTGCAGTGGTGGCACTGCTCCATCGTGTCACTGCAGCAGGGCTTTGGCAAGTGAGCTGCTGCCTGTGCTGCTGCCTCAGGCTCTGCACAACATCAGTATCCCGTTTACCACTGACTACACGACGCACTTGGGTTCCTTCAGAAAACCACACAAGCAGGATTTTAAGAAGTGCTTCTCACGTTGAATAAAATAATGTAGGAGGGGAATCAAAACCTGTTTTTACATCCCGTGTTCCCTCTGTGGGTCACAGAAAAAGGGTGTCTTTCTGTTTAAAACTGGTTCAAAGAATCATTTCACCTTTCTAGAGGAAACAAAAGAAAATGCAAGATTCAAACTCCAAAACTATGTCTTAGCTTCTTACAACAAGGAGTGGGGCCATTTATAACTATTGAGACTGTTTCTGAATAGATGATAGTAAAGGACAGTTCAGTGATAAAAGGCAGAGTCTGACCAAAGGGCTTTTCATCATTGGCAAGGAGGGGGTATCGGAAGAAAGGCTGGCGTAGAAGGATAAGGTGTACTGAATAAAAACCAGTGAAGTTAACTTCAAAATGTCAGTCTTCATTTAGATTGGCTTATAATTTGCCTAGACATAAACTAAATCCTATGCTATTGTGAAGCTCATAATTGTTCTCCTACATTTATATGGGTGAAAAAGTTGAGGGCTCTTTCTTGCCTGTTTGAAATACATGTGTTAGCAACTGTGGTGGTACAGATTAATACAGAAAGAAGTGCCACAGAGGAAGGGAGCTGGATGAAAATACACTTGTGACTTTGAGAAAGGTCTTGTTTTGGATGACTTGGATGGTTTTGACAGACAATCAGTTTAGAGCAGGCAAACTGACACTGATGCAGTAACTGATACACTAGTGACCTGTAAAATACAGGAAGAATAAAGAAATAGGTGGTAGAAAGATTAGTGCAAAAGACTTAAAAGTTCACTTTTTCATAACTTGAATGATTTCCCATATATTTGGGGAAATAATTACTTTATCCAAACAGCAACTTCACAGCTGCTTCTGTTAGTATGATAATGCCATGGAGGGAAACAGCCCACTTCCTCCTCTTCCCTGGGCTTCTGCTGTCAAACAGCAGAGGAAACAACCCAGAGGTGGTTGGGTTCTCACTGTCAACACCTTCAGATAACTAGAAACGGATCCAAGCTTGAAAATTTGCCATCAAATTCCCATTCTCCTAAAGCTCTTTAATCCTCAGCCTTTACTGCTCCAAGGTGAGAGGAGCAGCCGTGTAGAAGCTGCCTGTTTGCAGTACCATCACGATGACATAACAGGGAGGCAGTGGTTTCCTTTCAGAGCGCCTCTGCAATGAAATCCTCACCATCTAACAGCCTGGTTACCTTCTCAGGATTTTAGATATGGTAAGGATATGGGGCATAAAAATATTATCTTTAAACTAGAACATCCCCAGAATATCAGCTGCTTAACAAAGCCACAGGATTCCTTGTTCAGGCTTTGTCCACAATCAAACCTTTGTGGGACAATTATCAGTCTTCTTGGAGAGCAACATTTTTCTGTCTGACAGTACTTTTGAACAGGTATTTGTGTGTCATCACCACTGAATTGCTTGTGCTAAGAATCAAAACTGGGTGTCTCTCAAAGGGCAAGACTGAAAGCCCTCACTGAAACTATTTTAGAATGTGTGCTTAAGGCAGTTCTTGTTTACGCCTTTTGAGCCAAAAGAACAGTAAAAAAAGCAACAGATTTTAGAGGTGAATCAGCATTGGAAAAAAGGCAGTGCCTTGATATGGTTCGGTGTGGGATGAAGAGGACCAAGTCAAACAATACACAAGCTGTCTGCCTATCAGTAAAGACCAAGATTTCTAATGAGTTATTACTCACGTAGCATTTTACCTTTCTTTAAATATAGCATATTCACTGTAGTGGAGAAAGAAGGCATTTGATTGACAGTTACTTTACATTTTAACAGCTCTTTTTCTTTCATTTTGCAGAAGCATTTTCATGTTGGGTACAAATATGGAAATGTGTATTTATATAAGACCTTTGCTAAATTTCATTTGCTGTTCCAAGACTTTTTTCTCATGAACTGCACTTCTAAGAAATTTGAAAGTGAACACGAATCATTTGTTTTGAATGGGACTGGAAAATAGTTTTTCTTCCCTTAGTTTTGCAGGTGAAAGAGTTAAGACTTTGCCTGCAGTAGTAGATTTATGAATGTTGCTGCAGGCAAAAATTAGCTTAGCAGTTTTTGCTAACAACTCCATCCTTTTTCTTCTGAACTCCACTTTCATCTAGCAGAACTGTAAATTGTGTCCCAGTAGACTAGGGGAACTGAAGGTTGAAGAGAAATGTAAGGTGCGGAGTCACATGGCTTCACTTTGATGACGGTAAAAGAAATCATAAACAAGCTGAAAACTGGAGAGGTCACAACCCTTTAGAAAAATTAAATAACTTTTTCCTTGTACCATTTCTATAGTTGGGTATATGGTGGTGGGTTTTTTTGTTTTGTTTTGTTTTTTTTTTTTTTTTTCTTTTTAGAAAAGTAAGAAGCAAAAGTAATATACTTAGTCGACTTTGTGCCTTGCTGCATTCAAGTAACTACTCATGAAAATTATGAGTCACCTAGTATGGGTTTTATCCATGGTACATATAATGCTTGTGGAAAAACCCTGTACCTTTTCTTTGCCTTTGCTGAAGGCGCTCTGCGGTCAGGTGCCAGGCCATTATAATTTCTGTTGTGCTGCACAAAGCTCTTTGTTCTTTAACTTTGCATTGAGGCTGAATGGAAGAAAAAAATCAGCATGATGTGGGCTTAGAATAATAGAATCATTTAGGTTGGAAAATTCCTTTAAGACTGAGTCCAACTGTAAACTTAACACTGCCAAGTGCACCACTAACCCATGTCCCCAACATTTTACATGTGTTCTCCAGGGATGGTGATGCAGCCGCTTCCCTTGGAAGCCCCTTCCAATCTTTGATTACCCTTTCCAGCTAGGATTCTTTTCCCCCCAATATCCCGTTTAAACCTCCCCTGGTGCAACTGGAGGCCAGTTCTTCTTGTCCTGTCACTTGTTACTTGGGAGAAGAAACTGGCCCTCACCTTGCCACAGCCTCCTTTGAGGAAGCATTAGGGAAACTGCACCCTGACTGGCATTATGTTTCTGCTTCTACAGTCCCCAGGCACCATGAGAAGGTTGGTGACTGCAGCACAACACGTCCCAGCGCTGGCAAAGCAGTACATAGATCTGTGTTTTAACTCTTCCCAAGTATAGCTGCAATGACTTTGAATACTTCTCCTTTAGAGGGATAGTTTGGTTTTCCATGCAAATGAGGGATGGTTAAAGACTTCAGGATCAGATTTATCTCTTCATCATTGCCGTTTGCTCTGTCAGTGACCAGGAACAAGGCAGTCAGTATCTCTCTTGTTTATCACAGACTGTCTCTAGTTTTGTATTCAGAGCAATTTTCTAAGTTTATTCTTTCCAAGTCTGTTTTCTACCATCTAATGTTAAACAAAACTTACCTTTTCTGCTTAAAAAAATTCCTTTTCTGTTTCTAGGACTGACCTTCTGTCATTTCTTATCCAGTATAGATGTGATCCCTACTGCTTAACTGCCCATCATGAGACCTGTCCTCCCACTTACCAGGTTTTTGAAATATCTTTGTTTCCTCCAGCATAGCTAATTGCCAGTGTGGCCACACAGAGTTCTGAAAAACATCACTAAAGCTTCACTCTGTTGTTCTTGCTGTCATTTGTGTCAGTGCTCCTCTCTATCATCGCCCTTATGCAAAGCTTGAGGGAAGTTTGTTTCACTCGTGTAATGAGTCCAATGGTTTTAAATATTATCCATAATTTGCTCCCTCATCTGTCTTTTTCTTTTCACTAAGAGGGCAAATGTGAGGACTTCTTTTTTTTCTATTTTTATAGAAGTCGCAGAGTCTAGGTATCCTCTTTGTGTGCATGCTAAATGACTTGGACAGCTGGCAGCAGTGACAAACCTGTGCTTTTTTGGTTTGACAAGAAGAGACTAATTTTGTCTCCAATACAGATATTTTCATGTTTCTGAGTTGTCAGAGGCTCACTGTTTATGTGCTGGTTCTACTCTATTTTTACAGCATCAACAACAGACATGCAGAGCTAGGACTGCTGTGAAAAAAACAATCAAATAATCCCAGGAATACCAGCTCTTGACGTGATGTCATTTGCTGACAGGGTTTGCACTGTGGCATTGTTTGCTGTTCTCAGTGTGCTCTGCCTTGTGCCAGACAGGGGAATGTCTCCCAGTGTCTGGGGGAAGGGCCTGTGCAGGGCACACAGCTTTGATGGGGGTGCCCTGGGGCACCTGGCCGGTGGGACTGGGGCTGGCCAGTGGTTCTGCGTCGTGTTTCATCACTGTGGGGTTGAAGGAGGTGTAGGGTTTGAGTAGTAGTTCTGTACCCCGTGCTGGAGCACCGTCGATCTCAACCCCATCAATTTCTCTCTGTTTGGGAGGAAAAGCAAAAGCCATGTTGATTTTTGCTGGCCCTGAATCAAACCTTAACCTGAGCATGAGAAGTCTGGTTGGCTGATGGAAGCCCTCTGTATGTTCCCTTCCTGAAGGGAGGGGATCTGTTTTGGTGTGTTGAATGAGACTGCAAATACTAGCACTGCTTTTTGACTAGATCTTTTCTTTCAGTGCCCCAATATCCTGGATTTAGTTGAAAACTGAGGCTTTAGTTATTATGTCTTTATCTCAGTTGGGCTACTCTGTCATTTGCTGCTAACACTGAGTGAAGTAACATGATTGCTGCCTGATTTGACCTCCTTTGTCAGTGGGAGTCTTTCAGGTGATATTAGTGGGCTTTGAAAAGGGCACATAATGGACAACCTAAATTCTAGTGTTGACTGTCTGTGAAACAGCTGACTTATTTAAAACCTTTCTTGTAATTTAAGGGTCTTCATTCCATTGGCTCTTTGTTACTTAAATCCAGTATTGTGAACTTGGTTTTGACTGAACTCAAATATGCAATTCCGTGAAAAATCTATCAAAACCAGAAAAGTTTTTCTTTTGGTAAAATGTTAATAAAAATGCCTTCTATTTGTTCTCAATCTGTGTAAGTATTTTGAAAAGGCTACTTAGAATATATTATATATATCAAGTTAATTATTTTAAATTAAAGCAGTTTTAGCATCTTTTTTTGAAGACAATGTTTTCCAGGTTTTGTGTTATTCTGTAATACCTGACAATATTGGCAGAAGAACTTGCTATTTCTTGCTCATATTTTTCTCGACTTGTTTTGGTTTACATTTTGAATAATACTGTGATTTAGTTATTACAATTTATTCCTGTTAAAATTTGCGTTTATTAATGGAGTTCTTATTGAAAATGGAGAAATATAATTATTTTACATTCTTCTGAAGATGTTTCATTTAGAAGCCTGAAATTCTAACAGCAAAGCACAACCTTACGCATTCTGTAGGTTTCAACTAAGAAAGTTTGCTCTTGTGCCTTAAATTCAAGGTAGCTTAAATTACTGTATGAGTAATCAACCTAAAATAGAACAGAAGGTAAAGTATTTGAATGTAAATTATTAATATTCACAGATAAAAAACTCTTAGCTGCTTCTGTTTCAGTAATCCCTATGTATTTTCAAAGCAGAGTCATTAAGAATCCACTCACACTCTTTCCAAACAATAAATTGGAATCTCTCCTGAGCCTACATTTTAGTAGTCAGGTCTGTACCTCAGTCACTCTCTGTGGGTGCTGCTTCTCATGAAGATGTTTAGAGGAGGTTTAGAGATCGCAGGGGACTTTGGTTTGAGCTGCACATAACGATTCAATTAGGTCAGGTAATGGTGGGTATCAGCATTCTGCAGCAAATGGAGCTTGAAATGTTTGGGGCATGGAAGGTGGGTTGAATTTCTCCATGAGATGCTTTTGCTGAAGTCCAGGAAGGACTAGAGAAGCATTGCTTCAGGCTTGTTTATGCAGTGAGCCCCAAAAAGGATTTTTTAGGGGGGTGTGGTGAGGCTGGAACCTGGAGAACCCGCTTTGCTTTGCATCACAAAATTACAAACATGCCTCACAATGTGACCTCCTTTCATACTTTGATTCACTTGTGCTGAAGTTGTATGTCACGTATGGCTTTGTTAATGTAGTTTAAAAATATTTGACTGCGTATTGTACTAAGCATTTTGCTGCCTTCTTGTAATTTTATGTTTTCTTAACAATTAATAATTTCTGTGCTATTTATGCACGGTATAAGGATTATCATAAATATTCCAAAAGTAATTCTGTTTTCTATTAATGTACCAAATGGATTAAGAATCTTAGTTATGAAAAATAGTTGTTAGAGTCTAATTATCACTTGGTTGTTAGTGTTTTCAAATAAAGGATGCTTTTGCGATAAAGGAAGATGCATTCCATCTGCAGGAGCTACATCATTTTTCAGACTTCTTAAGTGGAGGTTTACAAGTTTACCCATAGAAAAGATTAATTTCTCATAATAGGTTGCACTGATGCAGTGCATTACATCTGAAAGCCTCATTGCTTTTATAAATATCATTATTATTCTTTATTCTTATTACAGTAATATCTAGAATACCTTGCTGTGTTCCCTTTGGTGTTAACTGCTGTCCCAAATACAGAGTGAAATAATTCTCCCTAGACGCAGTAATGTCTGAGAACACATTCTGCATGTGCGCTCTGAGCCCAGGAATGGCACCGGACATGGCACTCCCCTCTCCCAGCTGATGGAACTTGTTGGGCTGCACAGCCCTGTCCCAGAGATGTTCCTCCAGGAGCCAGAACGGGAGAGAGGGAAGTCCCAAAGAGAGTTGCCACAGGGCAATGTGCTTGGGAGATACGGATGTCGAACGTTCTCCGCGTAATTCTGAGTGAACCGTTATAGGCAGAGTAATTAAAATGAATTACTATCATGTAAATTAGAAGGTTATAAATGGAACTTTTATGATAATTATCCTCCCAGAAAAAAGTCTGCAATTGATACTTCATGATACCTGAATGTTACATCTATATATACAGTACAATTAACTATGATAAGTTCACTGAAGAAAAGGTTTCACAGAAAAGTTTTTCACAGAAAAGAACCTGCTTTTTTCCTTAATAGTCTTTCAGTCTAACAAAGGAGTATTTTACTAGGTTGATAAGCAAAGTTAGTGAATTTTCTAGTGCTTTTCTATAGACAGTACTTTAGGTAAAAGCATTATATATGTGTGTTAGCTGCTTGAGTAAGCACTGAAAAATTCAAGGTCCAGTTCTCTTTAGTTTCTTCAGGAGCTGGATGGTAATTTTTCATGTGAATGTGTGGGGATCCATTCTCTACTTTGAAAGCCAGTATAGCTTGTCATTGGGGTGTGCTGAAAGCTTTTTGAGGCCAATAAGCTCCAAGGATGGAGATAAGGCACCCATTCTTCTCTTGTAATGACTTGTGCTTGTCCTTAAAAGTTGTTAGTGTACAGTTCCTGTGCATGAACAGAGAATACAACAGTGAAAGGGAGAGAAGCAGGCCACGTATAACTGCAGCACCACAAACTGGCTTTGAGCTTTGCTCTCCGGCCTGTGCAGCTCATTTGGCTGTTAGCAGGGATAAGTGGAAAGGTACTGGTTTTCTGACAGATGCACGGGTACAAGTATCTTATTTTATAATAATCCTTTAAATCTGTTATAAGTAGTTATGCCCTTGTTCTCTTATTTGGCTTAGATGCCTGTATGATAATTACAGCCAACTAGTCATAGGGCAGATCTTGAGACGGGAGGTTTACAAGGAAAATTCCTTCAATGTTTCTTTTTTTTTCCCCGCTTGGGGATGTAGTTTTTCTTCACTTTGTAACTTTGTGGTATGAACACTGTTACGTGGTTCCTGAGGTTTTCCAAGTATTGTATTCGCAATTTCTTAATTTTCAGCCTGTAAGAAAAAAAAGATGGCTTGATTTAGATAGTTTTGCCTCCTATGTTGCTGAGGGTATGTGTTCTGAGACAATTACAGAGGTAATTAAAATAAAGAATCTCAGTTGTGTTGGTCAAAGAGTAGGAGCAGCTCATGTCTGTTTAACAGTTTCTATGACTGTGGCTTAATTCTCTTTGCGAACAGATCTGAAGTTGAAAAGATTGGTTTAAAATGATTGCCAGACTATGGCTTACAGATCCGATGTTTTTCTTGATTATTGTTTCTGCTGAGACTCATAATGAAACATTAATTTTTGGGGGTTTGTTTTCAGCAGTATATTAACCAAAAAAATGCTAACACTGCTGGGGGAGCAACATTTGACACCATGAGAAGTAAAGTGAGGTAGAGGTACTTAAAGGAATGAAAGGCTCATAGTTGAGGACTTTCCTTACTCAAGCTCTATTTGAGAACAGTGATTTGCCCACTTGCATACCTGGTGTGAAGTCTTGTACCCGTATCTAGAAAACGTGACAGTAGTGGTTTCCTCAAACACTTAATGCTGAGCCATCATTAGTGATATGTAGGTCTGGGATTGGCCCATGCGGTCCAGAATAGACTGCTGTCAGGAAATGCGACTTGAGAGACACTTTTGGTCTTGCCACATTTGGTGGCCACTCTGGCAAGTGGTTCAAGTTTGGCAAAGATGGGGTTGGTGACTCAGTTCCCAGTGTAGTAAATGGGGTTCTGCCCCTTCCTCCTGCCTGCCCTGTGTGCTTTGACCTAGCTGGCAGGGGGGGATCTTGCATCTTGTTACACACTCACCAAGCATAAAGCACGGTGAGACCTTTTCTCAGGTGGCTCACAGGGATGCTCCTGTAACAATAATACTGTAATAAATGATCATAAAATCCTGTCTCATCTCCTGAATCCACTTCTCATGCATGCTTCTAGAAAATGAAAACCTTAAAAATCATTCACCTATGAGAACACAATGTTAATCACATCAAAACAATCTGAAATCCACCGTAGCTTTCATTATCCTAAAGTCAGCAATATGCTATCCTCATTGTTCCTTTGTATAATGGAATTTATTGAGGCTATTCATCCTTCACACACACTGCAGAAGTGCACTTTGTAAAGCTGAGAAAGCTGTAGAGTTAATAGTGTAATAATTCAGCAAGAAAAACTGATTTGCAAGTGACCCATGTATCAGGCTGTCAATGGTGCTTAAAGGTAGTTCATAAATTACTGACAAAGGTGTGGGCTTAGGGGACCACCCTTTTTAATAAATAAAATGGCCTTGTAAGAGTCAGTCACAGGAGCTTAATGCAGACTGTTATTCTTGCATGTAATTTACAAACCACCAGAGGAGAGCAGGGAAGGGAAACAGCCTTTTGCCATTGAGAACTAACAAAAAACCACTGTGTCTTGAAAGACCAAGCAGTTTTACTTGAACCTAGACTGTGTCAGAGGTGCTGCGATATTCCTTCTGCTCCCTACCAGTTTCTGGGGGATCTTCAGCAATCAGTTTTTCAGGGTCAATGTTTTTTAGGTCATACTCAAGCATATAACTGGATGTGACATGAGCCCATAATTTTTGTTTTTGAGGACTGTATGAGGTCATTAGCACTAAGAAAAAACAGTCTCTCTGCCTGCCAATACCACATTCAAATTAAAAATTATCTGGAAACTCCAATTTGTCAGATTGGAAGTTATCTCTAGATGCCTATGCTGCTGTTCAGGCTCTAAGGCATTTGCTGTAAAGCAGGTTCTACTCTGGATGAGAAATATAGGAAGACTTTATTCTTATCAGCCAGTCTTTGAATGTTGAAAGGGTTGTTTTGCTTTCTTATATTTCTCTCTTGGGAAGGGTCTGGGCACAACTGCTGCCCTTAGATCTCCTTGATTGTGGGAGCTTTTCTGGGAGTGTCGTGTGTTGGCTGAGGAGGTCTGGACTCGCTGTGCTCTGCAGTGCCCTGGCCAGTGACCATCTAACACGCTGTGCTGGCTCCAGGACACACAGAAATGGGCCTCACAAAAACCTGAGATGCTGAATCCTCTGCAGCCTTGAACGGCAGGGATTTTGCACCAGCTGTATATGTGCAACTCGGTGTGTCATATTAGAAGCAGTTCTTACTGTTTCTGTACAAATTAGAGGTAGCAGTAGGTTCTAATATTTAGGGATTAGTTGATAAAAGCATGTTTCTGTGGGTTTATAGCCCTCCTATGCTTAGAACGAATACAGCAGCTTGATAATTGCTGAAGTTATTGATTGCTATAATAGCCCATTAGTCTAGAATGTCCTATCAAGTCAATCATTAGCTCATGTGGTTTCAGACAAAAATGCCATGTGTTAGGTTTATACACACTTCAGCAGGCCTGGGACACAACGATGGAAGCCCTTTTAGTAATTGAAAAGCTGATTTCTACATAATGAAAACATAAATCAGGGGTTTGCACTCGAGCAGTCTATTCCGATTACTCACCTGAATTTCTGCATGGGGCACTGAATGACTGCTAATACATTTCATAATGCTTTCTACTAGACTTTTTTTATAGAAAAGGAGCTAATGATCAAGGTATAAAGGTATGAATTAGACCTCAAAGGCATCTCCAAGAAGTTTATTGAAGGGCCTAGTGGAAGAAATTATACCATGCAACAAAAAGAAAGTCAAAACACATCACATGTCAGCAGCAGTCATAGAGGAGTCCAAGAAATTGATTTTCTTTAATAGGATGCTTTTAATTGCCTTTTAGAAAAGTAGTATAATGACAATGTATGTAAAATACGTCTGTTTAAAACAAACAGAAGGCAAGAGGAGAAGGGCTTTGTTTTATAATCTATTTTTATCATCTTTTTATCCTCCACAGCACTGGGAAGTTAAGGTTCCAAATGATTTCACAGGATGGTCTCTAGTTGACAGTACAGTACCAGCCACCAGAACTTCCTTATGGTGCTTTCGAGGATAACAATTAAATGTGTAGCCTTATTTAAAAGGTGCTGTGACAAACAGCTACTGCACTCAATAGTGTAGCTGGAAGTGGCTGGACATGACTGATGTGTTGCAGAAGAACCTGAAATTAGAAATGCTAGAATTCTCATTTGCCTTTGTTCTTTGCTGACCATACTGTTGTTCCTGGGAAGAAAAGCCTGTGTTCTCATTATTGACCTTCCAGGCTTACTGAAAGAGTCATTATGGAGCCAGTGAATGTTAAAGTCTATTGTATTAATAGAATGTCAGAATTCTAGGTCTTATTCAAGCAAACTTACTACAAAGCATGGAATTTCTTTTGTCTTCAAAAAAAACTGGGTAAAAACAGAATATAGTTCACTTACAGAAGTTATAGAGCAAGGCAGTCATCAATAGATTTACATTTGCACTCTGAGATAAGTGTTTTCCTTTAGCGGTGCTCATTCAGTTCAGACCTTCAGGAACTCCAGGAGCAATTTATTAAGGTAGTTAGTGGGGGGAGAACACTCTTCCCATTTCTTGACATTTAGAGAAGTCGAATTACAGCATTTCAAGTTATTGCTCAGCAAAATATGCCTGTAAGGGTTAAAAGAATGTGATTTCCTGCACT
The DNA here is from genome assembly GCA_035583155.1 of Acropternis orthonyx. Classification (NCBI taxonomy): domain Eukaryota; kingdom Metazoa; phylum Chordata; class Aves; order Passeriformes; family Rhinocryptidae; genus Acropternis; species Acropternis orthonyx. The sequence continues at coordinate 445,831 of JAWWEU010000160.1, forward strand.
TTGTGAAGAGTATTTTCTCCAGTGATTGTGTATTTCCTGATGTAGATCCCACCTCCCTGCTGTGGCAGAGTTGCTCTGCTGTTGGGGGATACAGAAGCACAGCAAACTGCCAATGGCTCCTCCATTTTCACATCCTGTGACCTCCAGGTTTTTGCTCACTTGTTATTTTCCGGAAGAGCCGTGTAATGCTCGAGGCAGTCATTGTAATGAGATCAGATTCATTGATTTAACTTCACATTTAGATCAGTGGTCTCCAAACTTGTTTTGATTGCACAGCCCTGTTAGTTAAAAATAAGTTTGATCACACCCCTTCTATAAATTTATGTATTTGTTAGTACTGATCTACTAATGATTATGTATGCTATAAAACATACACAAAAGTAGAAATTGAAAAAGGATAAAATAACACTGAAATACACACTATTTAAGAAATAATGTTTATTTTATTAATGGTACAAAAAAAGGTCTTTGCACTCTCCAGGGGATCACCTTTCCCATCCTTTGCACTGTGCATGCCTCACTTTGGGAGACGCTGGAATAGACCCTGTACAGGAAGTCATATTCCCAACTCCCCCTGCTTTCCCACTGTGCATCTTCCTAACTTCTGAATAAATCCTTTGTCTTTCATGTTCATGTAATAATGAAGGCAGGCTATAGACAAGGAAATGTTTGAGAATCTATTTTTCGAGGTGCAGGTGATTTTTCCATGCTTGATTCTGAGACTAAAATGTGTAATTAGGCACTTCAAAGTTTATATTTACTGCTTATTTTGTGGAAGAGTTTCTCAATAAAATGTTTTCCAGTATTAGAGTGTTAATTTAAAAATTAGTAAGCCTTTTTAAACAGCTTTAAGTAGATTTTCATGATATTCAAAATTAAGTGAAACAGCATGTTTCAGGCCAAATTATGTGTTTTATATGGAAATGTATTCTCACTCCTTATGTTTTGCTGGGAAAAGTACAAAGAAATATTTTTTTGGGCAAGATGGAACACTATTTGGGTTGCAGAGCAGTTTACCAATCGAATTGGGAAAACTAGGCATTAACACAGCTCCACAAAGGCTTTTCACATGACCTTCAAGGCAGACTGTGTTTCACGGGAGGGAGCACCGAGGGAGCCTGCATTGCCTGGCTGGGGGCTCGGAGCTCCGGGCTAAGCCTGGCCCTGCCCGAGGCTCTGCTTCAGACCAGCCCCGCAGCTCCAGGAGCCAGGAGGGTGCAGGAGCAGCGTGCCTGTGGTTCTCCTGGGGTTTTGTAAGAGCAGTTCCTAAGGTTCTAAGACTTATGCTTGTATAGGAAATAGGTTTCTTCCATTTGCATCGCTGTTTTTGGTGTGTTTCAGTGCTTGCTGTGAAACTAAAAAGAGCAAAATAAAGAAAACCCCTAAATCCTGTAGCTTTGAAACAGCTTCTGTCATACTGGCACAGGGCTCCCTCTGATATTTGTGAGAGGGAGAAGGGTCTTGTCCCTCTTTTTGTCTGAGGGGAGCTTGTGTTTACCATAACATTTTGCACTTACGAAAACATGCTATTCATATGTGTGGGCCTGCGTGTATGTGCGCACACCGTTTTGCGTGTGAGCTCCGTTCAGCCTCTTTGGAGTGAGGCCCTCACAGCACAGTTGATCTCGGGTGGCTGGCATGCTATCTTTTGAAGTTCTTGTCTGAGAATATCAAGATGGCTTTCTTGGTTGTTTTGTGGTTTCTGGCCCATCTGAAGCGCCTGGCTCCCTGAGAGAGGCCAACACTTGTTTGTGGGAATGCCTGTGCAAAGTGAGTGCAGTCCCTTGCAGTGGAGAGTGGTTATCCCAGGAGCCAAACTGGTCCTGCTGTGCCGGAGAGGGAGCACAGCCAGGGAGGGACTTCTGTCTTCCCTGACACACTGACCCAATGCCAGGGCTCAGGTCTGAGACTGGGGACTCCTCAAACCTGCATGTTTCGTTCCTTGTGAAGATGTGGAGGTTCAGATCTTTGGTACTAAAAGAAGCTTTTAGCAGAGGATTTGTTTTGCTGCCCCGTTGCCCTGTGCCTGCCATGCTGCACAGGTAGGGCTTGACAGAAGCTTGGAGCATCTGCTCCACAGGGATCTGCTGAGTTCGTGGGAGGAGAGGAAGGCTGAGAGAATGCTGTCAGCTCAGAAATGGAGCTCGGTGCTATACTGAGATAAAAGTTACAGGATATTGTGAGTTGTAGCCTGCTGAGCTAAGGAGTTGTAACCAGAGTGAGATGTGAGGCATGCTGTGGATGTACATATCAGGGGTATTGTAACCACCACTGAAAATTGACACCCTGGAACTACATCCACTTATTCATCACTCCACTGAAGGTGCAGGTGTCTGTACAAGGAGTTTTCTTGGCAAACAGTGTCACAATAAACGGTGTTGAGGTTTGGCTGGGATTATTTTGTGCCTATGCCAGCCTTATTGTGCTACTTAAAATACCTGGAGTTCTGTGTGGAGGCTCAGAAAGGACTCCATGATCTTCCTGAGGAGGTTGTCAGACATGTCGGTGCCATTTCAGGCAGTGCCAGTCTGTTTCGCAAGAGGCCCTGTGTGTGCCCTGAGCAGGGCGAGGCGGGTGCAGGGCACAGGGACGTGAGGCAGAGTTCCCTGAGGCTGTGCAGGGTGGGTGAGGAGCGGCCTTACGCTCATCGTATTCACCTGGCACAGTGCAGGTTCCAGCCCTGGCTCTGTGAGATGGATGGCACGCGGAGCTGGTGTTACCGGCACAGCTCCTGAAATGCTGAAGGTGTGAAGTTGTACGCTGTGCCTTTTCAAAGTGCAGCACACCTTGGTGCTGCTGAAAGCCACTCAGCAGCTGTAATCAGAGTCACACTGAAAGGCTTCCTTGATGGAATGGAACATATAGGAATATATAAAGGAGAGCAGGAACAAAGGAACTCATGTAATACTGTGAAATTGTTGGTCACAGTAATGACATTAAAATTTTTGTTGTAGCTGTCATTTAAGCACCAGCTCAAACTGTTTAAAGATGAACATCATTGCTTGTGTCAGGGACAGCTTTATTATCTTGCTGCCTCTGGAGCTGCTAAGGATTTTTCTATTGACTCCATTGGAAACTGTTGTAAAACCCTTGCAATGCTGTCTGCATGAGAAGGAAGTATACATATTCTTCATAATGATATAATATACAGCACTGTGTATCTCAAAACAGCTACTCATTTATTAGAAGTCGCTTTTTTTTTAAAAAAAGGTTTGCAAAAGGGTAGGGATGACATGTGGTTTAAGTCCTTATGCCACAAAGGCAATTAATGTGAAACTGAAATATTTCACACACCTTCATTGGGGGTGTTGCCACAGCCCCCTCTTGGGTATGATACAACTGAGTTAAAAGGCTGCAGCTTCTCATAAAAACTAAGAATCAATATCCTGAACTACTAGAAGTTTTTCTTGTACTAGTTTCAGGGATTTATCTGTCTATTGAGGACACGATTGCTTTAAACACAGTACAAATGCTAAGCTGACCAAAAATACAGCCATCCTCCAAGAAAAGAGTTACAATTTCACTAACAAATTGACTTGAGAATTGATTATAAATCCAAAAGCAATTACTTACTTATGAATTTAAGTTAAAGCAGATTGAAGGGTAGTTTAGATTTAAATAGGTTGCAATACAGATCCATTAGTGGGTTCAATATGCTAATGGAAAACGAGGTCACAATAATAAAGCATCTAATGAACAAAAAACCTTGAGAAACAGTATCTGATCTGTGTTTAGCTTTCTTAATTACAGGATAGCGGCAGTGAAGCACAGGCTTTCATCAGATAATATTTCATTTAGCAGAAAACTGAGAACTGGAACACCCATAGCGCTGGAAACTTAGGCCAGAGTTCTGCAGGAGTAAAAAAGCTGTGCAAAGAAAAATACTGCATGTGAGACTAGCGGTTACAGGAATTGTCACCCTTAGGGGAGTTTGTTGCTGCAAAACTCAATAATCATGTCCCCGTAGATAGTCCTGTGGTCTTGCAAGGTTGACTTGCCAAATGAGCACACAGTAATGAAGAATAATGGTACTACAAAAAGGTAATATCCTCTTCACAGAGGAAAGACCAGCATGTGGTGTTCCACCAAGAATATCACAGGAATGACTGCAGTGGATGGAGAAGGGTGATCTGCATGTTGTGATGTTGTCAGAATCTGCTCATATCCTGTATGAGCCATTGCACGGGTGGGATGGGTACAGCAAGTGTCTGTCACCAAGCAAAAAAAGGCTTTAGAAAAATATAAGGAAAGTCATTGTTGCCAAGGGACAGGCTAAGTGAGAACGTTAGAAATTTAAAAATTAAAGTACCAGAAAATGGAAAGGATGATAAGGTAACCTAACTTAGGTCCTGTTTTGAGCAAAGGTCGCACTAGTTGGTCTGCAGAGATCCAGTGCTACTTAGAGTTTTCTTCACCTCTGTGACATGTAAGTGCAGTGTACCAGGCCAAAAACCCATCCAATCATCAGCAAAAAAATAAGCAAACCCCTAAAAAAATGGTATTCAAAAAAGCTGTGGAGTTGTTTGTCTGTTTGTTTTTCAGCATGACAGGAATCTGAAACCTAATGTAGAGGCATGGGAGAAAATAATTTTTCACACAGTATCTCTATGGAGATACCCCTGCTGAAAGTGTGTTTAAAAGGATCAAGTGAGGTGGTAGTCTATAAAGAGAAATTCTGTTTGATGAGATTGCCAAACAAATGCTGGAGTATGTGGTAAGAAATTACCAACAGCAGATGTTATGACCCATAATTTCTGAAGGATTTCTGCTTTGTGTCTGATAATAAGAAGGGTTCTGGTTTTGATTGCTTTTAAAAGTATTCCAGAGGAGAGCCAGAGCACTAATGGCATGAGGCCTAATGTCTGCTGTGGAGGGAAAGAGATAGAAGCCATAATAAGAAATAGGATGATGGACACAGAGATGAATATGATATTTTGGGAAGAAGTCAGTACAGTTCAGAAGAAAAGTCAAGCCCCACAAATCCATTGCAGTTCTCTGAAGGAGTAGCTAAGCAGGTGGATAAGGTTAAGCCTGATGATATAAAATTGATTTAGACTTTCAAAAAGGCATTTGACAAGGTCCCTTGCCAGTATTTTTAAAGCAACTTAACCACAGCGCATCTGTTAAGGGAATAAATAATCAGTCAAGGATCAAAAGAAGTGGTCAGGAAAAACTTTAATATGAGATCAAGTTATTCAAGAGGACAGTGAAGGGGACCTGGATGTGAATATGAGATGAAATATCTCATGATACTGAGTGATGGGGTGGTAAAATGTCAAATGAAATTGAATGTAAATAAAATGCAAAATAATGCACATGAGAAAGGATAATTCCTCAGTAGAGCTTGTTTCTGATCTGAATGTAGACACTAACAGGAAATTTATAATTGAGAGTTCAGAGAAAATGCCAGAGTTTTGCTCAGTAATGATCACAATAAATAGGAGTATTAAAAATTATTATAGTGGGAATAGAAAACAGAAAGAAAAAAAATGTCATTTTGTCTTTACATTTACCGATGATACACATACATTGACTAACATGCACAGTTCTGATGAAACTAATCAGAAAGAGGTAGTGAAACTGGAAATGGTGGAGGTAACCAGTGTGATCAAGGATCGAGTATATTCCATATGTAAGATTGCTAAATTGACTCCAGACTGGAGAAGTTTTTGTTCTGTAGCTGAGGCGTGATCTGAGACACAGTAGGAAAACCTGGCCTTGAAGTGATTCCCGAACCTGTTCCAGATGGTGTGCCCACAAAACCAGACTGAGGGCAAGGAGGCATGGTAGGAAACTTGCCCACCCTGTCCAGTATTGTGTCTGAGTCAGGGCTTTGTGAAGGCTGTTATAGGCTGAGGGGATATAAAGAATTGTCAGAAGTGGCAAGAAGGGAGTAGTGGTGGAAGAGGCATTGGACGAAGGAAAAATGTCTCAGACTTTCATGGCCAACTTCTTTAGTTGGTTGAAATGATCAGCAGGAGGAGTGTGTCACATCTGTATATCTGGAGCACTTGCAAAGTGTGCTCATCTTTAGAAATGAACAAAAGAGGAAATTAATCTGCTTTGGGTTCTGGGGATTAGCGCTTTGTCTGCTCATACTACCCTGGGTGAGTGCTGTGGGGTGTGAGGTGGTAGTGTGGGTTTAAGGAAGTGGCAGCCTGGGGCAGCTGTGCCTGCTCTTTTCAAAAGAAAGTGAGTTTTAGGAATTCTTGGAGGGCCCTGAAGATACATTAAATTTGATTTGAACAAGCAAAGCCTCATCTGCTTCCCCAAGAGTATCCCTGATTACATGCAGTCTTGTTCTGAAATCCCCACAGTGGGCAGAGGCAGGTTTCCTTTTTGGAGCATGAGTGTTGGTGTGTCTCTGATGCTGCTGCGTTTTTATGTGGTGGAAAGAAAGGTTCAACTCAGCAATACAGAGCTAAGTATGATGGTTTTGTGCTATGCCTTCTTATGCCTATTAAAGCTGAAAATGGAGTTTAAGGGAAAAAAAGGTATGAATTTTCCTTTCTCAGCATGAAGCTTTTTCTTTTCATAACAGAGATGCAAGCCCCACTTCCCTATCATTTAAAGCAAGCAATGACCTCTTGTGCTTTGGAGTGCACAAGTACCTCTTATATTGTTTGATTTCTCCTTGAAGAGGAATAGTGAAGAGCACGGTTGCAGCTGAGACACACTAAACCTGCAAGTTCATGTTGCCATTGTGGGAAGAAAACAAAGCTGTCATCTGTTTATTTCATTCTTTTTATATCCTTGAACCAAAGCACAGTCCCAGTGTGCAGAAAACACAGCTGTGCAGTGCATATAGACACAAAGTTTTCACAGCTAAATTCTTCTTCCTGCAAGGGAAAGAATTTCTTAGACTGTCTCTGTAGGTATTTAACAAATTTGGGCTGGTCTGTCTAGTGCCCATGTACCTTACCACTGCTTAGCTCAAGTTTTCTATCTCAGTGCATTGGTCAAACCACTTCTCTTGGTGTTTTTTATTGTGTCAGTGTAAGTTACTTTTTTTTCCTCATTAAAACAATACCGTTCTCTCACAAACAAAATAATGATTCCTAAGTGGGATAAAACCTTTCACTACAAGCCCCCACCAACATGTTCTGCTTTGAAGATGCACTTTTGTCCCCTCTGCCCTGCAACTCCCTACTCTCAGGAGCTGCTCTTCATGCTTCTCTCCTTGGTGAAGGCCATTCAAAAAACCTGGCCATGACCAGGCTGCTGAAGCTCTGGGAGTGTTTCCTGCAGTGCTGAGTGTCAGTACAGTGTCCTATTGTACTTCCCTGTTGGCCTGTTTCCATCTGCTGTCCCATATCTTATACCATTTCTAGAGCAAAGTTTGGATAATAAAGGGAACTTCAATGTGTGCATTGCATCTGCTGCTACAGTGCTAGTGGCAATGATACTGCAATGGTCATAGCATGGCCCATGGGAATGTTGTTGCCTGGAGGTTCCGCTGTGTAAGTGACAGTGCTTTCTTAGTGCATTTCCTTGTGCTTAGGTAAAGGCAACTTGTTAAAAGGGGACACTGATCGCTCCTCTGTGGTGACCAGTGACAGGACCCAAGGGCATGGTCTGAAGTAGTGTCAGGGAAGGTTTAGGTTGGATATTAGAAAAAGGTTCTTCCTCAGAGGGTGGTTGGGCACTGAAGAGGCTCCCCAGGGCAGTGGGCACAGCACCAAACCTGACAGAGCTCAAGAACTGTTTGGATCAGACTCTCGGGCACATGGTGTGACTCCTGGGGATGGTCCTGTGCAAAGCTGAGGGTTGGATTCGATGATCCTTGTGAGTCCCCTCCAACTCAGCATATTCTGTGAAAATAGGAGAATGTTTACGTGAGATTGAAATGGGTAATAAACTGTCACCATTGAGGAACTTGCAAAGGATTGAGGAAAAACTACCCACCAGCCTGCAAGTTTCAGGTAGTCTGACATTCATTAAGCACAGACATCTGATCTGTCACGAACACAAACATGGAAATGTGTGAAAAACATGTAATAGTGAATAGTGAAATCACAAGCAGTGGAAACACACTTTCACTAGAAGTCTTCTGGATCGGGAGCTGTTGTTTCCTGCCATGTCCTACCATCACAGGAAACTGACATCTGCCACTGGACAAACAGTAGCTCGTTATTTTTTCAGCTACTGAAAATGTATGAAAATCTATGGAAATGCCATCTGGGAAGCACAAAATTAGATGTCTTTGCCAAGTTATTATTAGAATAACTGTATTAAACCAGTGTTAGCATTGGGTTATGCCTTTCTGTACTATTTATATTGAACTGGCCTTATTACCCCCATAAATCCTTCTATGCTTGGAGGAGTACAGAAGATGCCAGGAGGATTGAGCATAGTCTGTGCTATTTACCGAGATGTTTAGATTCAAAATCTGGTACAATGTACTGATCTAGGATATTTTCTGATAGGCTTATGCCCATGTCAGTCTCATCATACCAGCATTTGAAGAAGGGGGTGGACAGTAGGAAGCAGAGATTATCTGTCATTCTGTGATCCCATTTGTTCTTCTGCAGCATTAGATGATTTCCTGAGATTCCTGTGGCAGAAATGTTTCCAGGGAAGCTGAAAGCTTTATTGTACCACTGCTTGAGAATTCAGTCACTTCAATGCGTGAAGTTGACAACCATCAATTATGACAAAGGCTGATCATTATTATACTGGATGCTATGTATAAACCACCAGGCAGAATGCTGAATGAGATAAAATGGTTATTTCTAGCTGTTTAATAGCTTTGGAGTAGGGAAAGTAGAGTGTGTGTGTGCATGTGAAGACTGTTAGTGCCAACCAGCACATGGCTGAGTCTCGTTTGAGACACAACTGCTGTGTCACTGTGGGCTGCAGCCCAGTGGAACAGCTCGGCCTGGAGAAAGGGGAGTAGCTTTTCCTCTCTGTTGTCCAGAAAATAGACACATGGAGAATGACAGTGCTTTTAGAAGGTTTTAAAAAACTCTGGCATGGATTTTTCCTCATCTCTTACAGAATTATTTGTTTGTGAACTGTATTTACTATACTAAAAAGCTCATGACTTGCCTGATAATGAAATACCTGAAAAAGAATAGAGCATTATTATGCCCTAACCCTTATAGATGTGCAAGGAGCATTGGGATCTGCTCTGCTTGGGCTGACTTTTGAATTATTAAGACTAATTGTAGTTTTTGTTGCTTTACTATGAGCCATGCTAAAGTAAAAATTTAAATTATGTAATGTTCACTCACAGAATATTTCTGTAAGTAAAAATATGTAGCATATGCAGAATTGTGAGGCAAAGTATTCTGAGTTTTATAGGAAACATACAGGGTAGTATAGAATAAATTAAGGCAGGGAATTGCTATCCATTTTAATGCTCATCCATAAGTAGGACACATTTTTAATAGGAGGTTAAAAATGTCTTTCCCTTTTTCTGAGATGTACACAGAGACTCAGAAGTATATGCTTTTACACTCTGTAGCTACAGACACCGTCTCAGTAGGGCAGTTACGACCTCAGTTTATGTAAAGAATAAATGCAGTATGGATATGGAGTATTCTGCTGTTCCACCTTGGGCATCCTGTGGGATGCCTAAATCAGCAGGATACCTGCAAACCTGCCCTGAGCCTGGAGCAGTGAGACATCCCAGTACCCTCACAGTCACCGGGGGACAGTGGTCCCTCCGGAGAGGAGCGCAGTCCTGCTCCATTCAGGCAATTCAGGAGAGCCTGGGTGGGTTTCTGCCCGCTGCAGATGCAGTCAGACTGGGCTGCTGGCAGGGGTGGGTGAGGGCCATCCCTGACTGGATCAGCACTTAACCTGCCTGCTAAGAATTCTAGAGTTCAATCCAGTTCAGTCTTAAAAATCTCAAGCCTACTTTGCATAGGTAGTGCCCACATAAATGAGCCCTAATATTATTATTAGGGATTGACATCTCGGTGATATTTAGAATAGGTCAAATTTCTCAGCTTGTCTGTTTCCAATGATTAAATGCTTTTGGCACAGAAATCTGAATTTATAAGATGAGATCTTAATGTTCTTGACACTCTAGCAAACCTATAACTTGAAGATCAAATTCTGAATTGTCTTTTAAATAAGTAGGAAGATTTTTCAGTGGAATTTTTTAACACTAATACTGATGGGGTTTTTTTCTATTTCACCAAGTGTTTATGGAGGTGTGAATAAACACCACCTTTTATAGCAGGTATTTAGGTGGAGTCTCTTCTTTCTTGCACTCAGTGAGGCAGAAGTGTGTCTTTAGCTTTCCTAAATTCCTAGTCTTGGAATTCTATCCTGAAGATTTAAGTGGGGTGTTGTGATTTTTTGGTTTGGGTTGGGTTTTTTTGTCTAGAATAGTTTCCAAAGTAGAGTATTTCTCTCAGACTGCTGTAATAACTCCCTTGTAAGAAGTAAGTGGTCATGTCTGAATCAATGAGGGAAGACAGATGTGTTCATTAGCTGATAATATTTTGATGAATCCTGAAATCTAGAAGTACTGCGGATCTGAGCAAGCAGGGAATTTGACAGCCTTAAACAGTTCAGTGGCTCCTTAGGCCCAGGCATTCCTTTTGGTATGTTATTCCTGGTGAGCTGCCCTGAAGAGATGTTCCAGTCCCAGGGGTAATCAGTGTCTTTACAGACCTTTTTACAGGCCAATCCAGTCTCTGGCCGCTGGTGATGACTCCAATAACTGCACGATTCAGGTGGCTCTGCCCCTTTTCTGTCTGTCAGGTGAGCTGAATTCAGCCTCAGAGAGGTTTCATTTTTCCTTCATGTAATTCTTGCTCTTTGTTGAAATTGCTTCAATAACACAGATAGATAAAGCATCAAAAAAGGAGCTTTACATAGCAAAAAGGGAGAGGGATTAATTTCTTCTATTATAAAGTAATCAGAATTGTGTAGGGCAAGAAGAATATAATTTTCTTGTTCTCCTTGTAAACAAGCACATAGGCAGTTTTTTTTGGAATGTCATAAAGATGATTCACATAGTTGATAAAAATGTGTCACTCAGGGTGCAAGAGAAATTGAAGTAAATTGGAATTATAATATTCAGATCATACATAAATTATGGACAAGTGTTTAGAGTATAATTAGAAATTTTAAAATACTTTAAATTTCCTTTATTCAAACATTTATGCTTCTAAAGAAAGGACTGTGAAACACAATAAGGCTCAAAAGTGAGCTTTTTGTAAAGAAGTCATATTTCAAAACAAATCTTGCTGTCTTTCATGTAGTCCTCTTGGAATTAAATTGTTCCGCTTCTTCCAATCTCTCTTCATCTGCCCTTTTCTAGACAGCCTGTAGCTCCCCATGGCCCTCAGTTTATGCATCTTTATGCAGTATTCCAGCAAAGGGATCTCCAGTGAACGAGAGCAAGTACTTTGCCTGTATAATAGCATAGGCTGCCCCCTCTTAGTACTCTCCAGGTGAGTTTTACTTATGAGAAAAGTACAGTCTTGTTCATTTGTCACGAACTTCCAAACCTGCTGAACACTTGCACAACCTCCACAACCAGCTGATCAGTTGTTAATTTTTCTTTTGACTAATTTGGTGCTTGTTGTCCTGTGGAGTTATGTGAGAGGTGCTGCTGCTGCAGGTGTCTCACAGTAAGCTCCACAGCTGGGGATGCTACTGGAAGGCGTCAGTTCAAAACTGACATTGAACTTTTCAGGTCAAACTTCCCCGTTTTCATTCAAAGTCACAGAACCTGATTCAGCAGTAAATTAAGGAGTTGGGGGTTTTAACTCTAAGTTAAGTTTGTTCTTAAGCACTTTGGTGGCTTGTGGCCTATTCAGTAGGTCCCGGTGTTGTATTGCTGGATGTGTTGTTAACACTAGTTCAAAAAATTTAACAAGTCTGTAAAAGTTTACACTTCAAATATATGAATAATACCTCAAAATCCTGATTCAAAAATGTTTCCCCTCTTTTAAGGACTTGCTAAAATAATGCTATGGCATTGTTAGACATGAGGCATAGAAAATGTCTCCTTTTATTCAGTCTCTGAGTAGGCAGACCTGAGAGCAAGTGGTTGTTCACTGATCTTCACTAGGGCAGAACAAAGGTTCAAATCAGGCCTGGACAGTATCCACATGAACACAAAGCTCTTGCACTGCAAGAGACTCCCCTGCTGTCATTGGTACTGAGAGCCAGAACCCCTCAAGCCACAGTCACCCTTCAGCACTAAACTGCATTCCTGACCCTACAGAGAGCCCTTCGGGTGCAGTAAAGGGGCAAAATATAGGAGTGGACCCCAGTCACGGTGCAGTATTTTAAAGGAGATTGTAGTGAGGTGGGTGTCGGTCTCTTCTCCCAGGTACAGGTGACAGGAAATGGCCTCAAGTTGCACCAGGGGGTTTAGTTTGGATGTTGGACATTGGAAAGGGTCGTCAAGCACTGGAACAGACTGCTCAGGGGAGTGGTGGAGTCACCATCCCTGGAAATATTTTAAAAAAACATGTGGATGTGGCACTTGAGGACCTGATTTAGTGGTGAACATGGTGGTGGGCTGGTTGATGGTTGGACCTGAAGATCTTAGAGGTTTTTTCCAACTTTAATGATTCGGTGATTTTTAAATACTCAATCTGCTGGCAACTGTTGAGACCCCTGGCTATATTTCTATCCGAATTTTGGAAAGGGGACAGATATTTGACATTATTGGTTGTCTACAGTTTGCGTAAAATTTTAAGTTTTAGTTCTTCACTTTTTGCATTTTAAAATTTCCTAGTTTTAATTTTAAAACTCTTTTCAAATGCAAATGAGGATGATTTTTAGGTAGACAAGTTGTCTAATGAATTTATTGTGGGTAGTTATATAATAGCCCATAAATCTGCAGTTGCTTTTCAGCAGTTTTCTGATTTTATTCAAACTGTTGTTTAAATTTAGGAAAAAAAGACAAAAGAAACTCAGGAAAATGAACACTGACTGCTTTTTTTTGCTGGCCTGTTTTTGTAAAAATGAGTATTTTCCCTTTTGTAACATTTTCCCCCAGTTATAAGTGCTAGAGAATAGTTTTAATTACTGTAAAAATTTTACAAGTTTATATCGCACTTTGGTATGTCAAGAGGTCTTTGTACTTCTCAGCTGAAAAGGCAAAAGTCTATAGTTTTCTGCACCAAAAAAATATTTGAAGGCTTTTCCCCCACCACATGTAAGGTATTTGTTTTCTTCCTCTCAGTCTTATGTAACTCATAAATCCAAAGAGACTTGGACCAAGCTTTCAAACAACATTTTGATACACAGGAAATGTCAATGCAGAGAGAGATTCAGAACATTATCATCATGTGAAAGCTGTGTGACGCTAAGACTCTTGGCACATCGTACCATTAGAAAAAGAATGGAGGAGAGATTTCAGCAGGAATAGGGTTCTTTTATATGTACAATAACAGGTTTGAGGAAGGGGAGTGAAATGGGAGATAAAGAGTGGAAGGAGAAGACTGTTAGAGTAGAGGAAGATTAGGTAAAAGAGAATATTACCATGGGCTAAGAGGAGAAAAAGCTTATGCTTTTTATATGCTCAGCTTACGCTATGTGACTTTACCGTTGATGTAAAATTAAGCCACAAGGTGGAAACTGGCAGGCAAAGGACATGTCGGGGGGAAAAGGATATTGTACTCATCCCAGTTTAAATAGATGCCAGTTTCCAGATCCATATAGCTCTCATGTAATTAGTGTTTTCTTTGGGCTGCCCGCCCCTGCCCCGCAGACTAAAGCTCTATTACAGTATGAAGAGGAGACTTGGCACGTACACCCATGGACAGGGAAATTCATCATCACTGTGTCCGAAGTTGTTGTCAGTATCGTTACTTGCTGATATCACATGGTTTTGATTTGAGATTTGGTTGGATTTTTTTCTAAAGCAAATTGTACGTTCAAGACTGCAGACTCCTGAGAACAGTTTTTCTGGATGGCAGACAAACCTGTGGACATGGGCAAAAGACAAGTGCCTGGTGCCGTTGTCTGCTAAATCCAAAACATTTTTCAGGAGTACAGGAGGGCAGAAGTATCTTGGGCACCTTTAAGCTGGGCCAACTCTGCTTGTTTAAAATCCAGACTGAAGTTTTCTCTCCTCTTTTTGTGAAGACAGCTAATGAAATACTCTTACCATTTCAGTTTGCAAGAGGTTGCAGGTAGGATAGGATTATGGCAAAGTTCAGGTTGGAAGGGACCTCAGGAGGGCTGTAGTCCAACCTCTTGCTTTAAGCAATTGGCTCTGGGGTCAGACCAGGTTGCTCAAAGCTTTATTCAGTCACATCTTGGAAATCTCCAACAACAGAGATGGAACAGGCTCTCTGAGAAACCTGGTGCACTGCTGAGCTTTCTTCGTGGAGGAAAAGATCTTTTGTCACCCTGTTCCTCAAGCCTATTCAGATTCTCCTTGATGGTAGCCCTTGCCTCAAGTGTATTGACAGCTGCCCTCATTTTGGTGTTACCTGCATGTTTGGAAAGCATGCATTCTGTCACCTCTGCAATGGCGTCATTAAAGGTTTTAAGCGGGACAGATCTAAGGATCAATCCCTGCAGTGCTTCAGTTGTCACAGGCATCGAGATAGAGTGCAGCCTATTTACCATCATCCCCTGATCCTGATCATCCAGCCATTGTTTTCAATCCATCCTTCCAGACTGTAATGACCGAGAAGGATAATGTGGGAGATGGCGCTGAAAGCCTTGTCAAAAAAAAGCGACACTTAAAGTTCTTTCCTCATCCACAGATGTGGTTGTTTTATCATAGAAGGCAGTCAGGTTGGCTGGGTCTGATTTATCCTCAATAAATCTGTGCCAATTGCTCCAAATCACCTTATTCTCTTCTGTATGCCCAAAACTGTGTTACGAGAGGACTCACTCCATGATTTTCTGAGTGACTTGGGTTGTCTGGCCTTGTGACATTGTTGAAAACACTTTCTCCAGTTGCTGGGTGTCTCTCCTGGTCTCTGAGCTTCTAACAGTGACAGAGAACGGCCTATAAATGCCCTGTGTTCTCAACACACTTAGATGTAACTTGTCAGATCCCAATGACTTGTAAAGATCAATCTCAAATACCTTCTCATATGTTACTGATAGTCCATCTTCTCTTTGAACCTGGTGACCAAGTACAGAGGCCTTTTTTGGAGAAGACCAAGGCAAAGGTGGTGTTGAATAGCTCAGCTCCATTTGTGTCTGCTGTCAGTAACTCACCCACCTCACTGACCAGCAGGCCGGTATTTACTGAGGGCTGGAGCTTGTACAATTAGTGATTTTGGAGGGTTTTTTTTGTATGCTTAGGTGACTAATATGTGGAGCCAAAATAAGGTTTGGTCTTTTGCCTTCCTCTGTAGCCTGAAGAGCGTTGAGTTCATCCTGAGAAACTTCTGTATCCCTTAGTTAGTTAGTCCCTTTGCTCTTCAGTTTGTGTAATAACTGTGAAGATGAAGAGCCCAGGTGTGCATGGCCCGGTTTCTGGCCTGCCTCCCAGGGGGGTGCCAATCCCTTCCTGGTGAACAAGGCACTTACTGGGAGTGTGAACATCCCCAGTGTATGTTCTGAATGGAGGTCAGGCCCTGGTATCTTGTTCAAAATAGATCTGGGTAGAATTCACCTTTTAGTTGGTTGAATCCCCACTCGGGGACTGTATCGGGTCAGCTTTTAACTGCAAAGGCCAACAGTTTGCTGGCCTCAGAAAAGGAGTTCTGTTTTACTTTACATACATTAAAATTTTTATCCATACATACAAAGACTGGAAAAACACAAGAGCTTTACAAGTATGAAAAATAATGTGACTCTGAGGTTATAATGTTTGAAAATAATGAATTATAATTGGGTTAGTGAATAATGCACTGTAACCAAGTTTGTTTCTATGAGCTGTGGGACTGGGTTGGAATCTATCTGTGCCTAGAAAAGCTCCTGTTATTCAAGGTGTTTTATATGGCTCAGAAAGAATCAAATAGTTTCTGTTTTTCTCAGAAAAATAGGTAATTAAAGTGTTTATTTTAAACTTTTTAGTTTCATCAGAACTCTAAACCATCTATAATTTTCATGGGTATGTGATTTGCAGAGTTAGTTTGATGTTTGGTTTCAAATTTTGCTGTGTTTCCTGACACTGAATTATTTAGTTCAGTAACATCAACAGTTCATTGTGTAGTTTTGGAGGTTTTAATAGATTTATGCCAAGCATTTTAAAAGCAAGAGAATAGTTGCATTCTTTAGGCTAGTTAGAATTTTAATAAGGTTATGTACATGCTTTAAAATTAATTCTGTATGCAATGAAAATAGTGGTTCTGGTTTCTTTTTCATCTTCTTCTGTCACTTTTTTTTATAATTCTGTGCAATTATTTCCTAACATGCTGTAGGTAATTACAGGTAATTACCTGTATGAAAAAACAGTATTTGCATTGTAATTTCATGGCATTAAACTAAGAAAAGGAGGGGAGAAGAGAAGCCTAGCCTTTTGTGATTGAGGAGGACTAAAGCTTGGCACAGTGAGGTGGGGATAGTTTCTTAGTCCTCGCATTTCAAAATGTACACATAACGTGTGTAGGAGAAGTGGTGACAGTGATACACATTCCCTGTGCCAGAAGACTGATCTCCCTCGGCTGTAAATGTGTCCCCAAACTGGTGTAGGAAAACACCCTTCTCTGTCAGATGAGGACATTGTTCTTGAGCTGAGCACGGGGCAAGAAGAAATTTTTTATGTATAAAATTTTGAGGTGAATTATGAGCATTGTGATTGCAGAAGTTAAGGCTTAAATTATTAAACAACTATTCAAAGATAAGCCACGTGCACAAGCACTCACTGTGTATCTGTGAACCTGTCTGGAGTCGTTCTCCTGCATAATGAACATTTCTGAGGGAATAATCATAAAGCGAATGAGTATCTCTTGGGATCTAAACATAATAAAGACATTGTAAAGCAGCATTGCTTTGTGATGGGAGAGATTTTGCTATTTGGAATTCTTTGTTCCTTATTTGTGATTCTCCTTTGAAATTGGTTTTCATAAGAGTGAAAAATCCACTCCTACTGTTTTTAGAGTATACTTTGTATAAAAGTTTCCTTTGGCTAACTGGAAATTTAAGAGTATATGTAAGAATGTCAACATACTGACAAAAAGTAAGGAACTTATCTTATGGGCTTGTTGTAACAATATGTAATTTTAAATGAAACAGTGCAGTATTATTTGAATCCAGTTGAGGATAACTAGAAATGAAATTCTATCTAACATGAATTGAGGATAAGTGAATAAATAGAAGCAACGATATATGTCCTGCAAAATTGTAATCATGCCAACAGCATCAAATATAGATTCTGTTCTGTGCTATCTTTCCATTTATAGTTTGTTTTCCGCCTCTGGTATCATCAAGTGTAGAAATACCAGGGAAATTACAAGGAGTTTGTAGATCTTAGTGCATCAGCCACGGATTACTGAGGTTGCCCTTGGAAGGGGAGAAATCCATGAGGAGACAATTAGGAGAATTTCTTACGGCTGAGATTTTACACCACCACATTGGTGAGAATCCTGACAAACTCAGTGTGTCTTTTTCCTGAACCCCCAGACATCACTCAGACACAACCTAGGGTCATTTTGTTTAAGGATGATCAAATATCCTATAGCACAGCAATTTCCACTCTGAAAGAGTTTTATACGAATGCTCACAAACACTTTGCCTCCTGGAATAACATGAAGCATCTTGGTTCTGGTTTGTAAGCTCTCTGTGATGGAGATGTTCTGTCAGCATCTTCAGTTACACTGACCTGCCCGGTGTTGATTGCTTTAATGGTCCTGGATGTACATGTGGTAGCATGTGAGAGTTCAGAAAGGGAGAGGAAAAAACCAATACAGCTTAGAATGTTAAATCCTTCCTCCACACTGAAAAGATGATATATTCATTTCTTTCCCTTTAAATCAAAGTGATCCCCAATTCCCAGCCAGAGAAGTATATTTATTTCTTAAGCATCTTTAAGTTAACAAACCACTTGGGTGTGCTTAGAGCAGCATATGTGCTTTATCGCCTTTCTGAGACAGACACAACCTTTTTAAAAATGGATCCTGCTATTACATTTGGTTTAAATATGCATGTTGATCTGAAAAACCTTTGGTTTTCCTAGATATTCTTGTGAATAAAATATTTACAAAATACATAACAGAAAGATTAGTAAATGCTCAACAGAAAATAACTACCTGACTTTGTGCTTATTTAAACCCAGTACTGTTTGATGGCATTTTAATTGTACTTCTACAGCCTGAGTTATTGCTATAGTAACAAATAACTGCAATAACTAATGTAGCTACTTAGCTTAAATATCATCAGTCCACTGGGACAGACTTAAGAGGAAGCCTTAGCAGTGTCATTGTACATCTGTTTTATATATCAACTATGAATATAATGGCTTTTGCATATGTCTTCAGACATGTTTTTTGGTGCTGATTGAGAAAGGTACTGCACCCAGAGACTTTCCCTGTACTTTTAGAAAAATGGAATTTCTCCATCATCTGCCACCAGAATTCTCCATGTGTCATTTTTCTTTCTTTTAAAAAATAGCTGTGTCAGATTTCCTGCCTCCTGCACATTTATGTAAAACCTTTTTTTTCCTCTTGCTTGATGTAATTGATAGCATATATAGAATTTATGGTATTGAATTCTGAAAAATATTATCCAGTGGGTAAAGGGAAGTTTCTACATCATTTACCTGGTGATCTTCCGAGTGAGGATTTTGATGGATATGAACTTCCATCTCGGTAACACCCTGCTTTCCTTTGAAAGCATGGGAGGTCCATTAGGGATTTGGAAGACCTGCCGCTGCAGGGTGTGACAGTTCAGAGGGACCTGTGGTGCCAAGCTGTTCCCCTGCTGGCTTTCCTTCCTCGGAAGGGTTCTGCCTTCCATATGGGAAACAACTCAGGTGGAGGCCTGGGGAGTGCCAGTCCTCATATCGCTTCAGTTTGGTGGCAATAGACCCAAATTCCGAGAACCGGTCAGCCTGCCCAGAGCAGCCTGGGCCTCAGGGAGTGTGGGGGCACGTTGTGGTGGTGAGCTGATTTACCCATGTGCCTTATGGCTCTCCCAAGTCACCTGAGAGCTCTCTCAAGGACGAGATCCAGCAAAGCGAAGGGTTAGGATTTATATTAGGGAGAAGAATAAACCAAACTCTGTTTAGCATGAAATCTCTTTTCCATTACCTCCTCTGCTTTTCAGTGCACCTGGGAAGCTGATGGTTGTAGTCTCGTTTCCCACCTGGCTCCTCTGAGTCATGTTTTGTTTCTTAACTAATACATTTCTTCTTCCTGAAGTGTCCTCACTTCAAACCATGATGTTTTCAAGAGTATTTATACCATTTTTATGAGTCTTATGTTATAAAAATATGTTTGTACTTAGACATTGAAACATTTGTTGACAGTTTCTCCATTTCCTAGTTCTGATAGATAAGGAATTATTAATATAGACAGGAGTATTGTTATTTATAGTGTTTTTTCAAATCATCCTGTTTTGAGTCTAGCATCTCATATTTCAAATGCTCGTGCTATCCTACAGGATGCTCTCCTGAATGCTTGAGTGTATCTCGAGGTTTGAAACATGCCTCCTTTGTGTGGTCCTTGCTCCACATCCCAAATAGCTCAGCAGGTGTGTTAACAACACTGTAGGTCAGTTGAAATAAGTGAAATTGTGGGTCTCATCAGTTGTAGTTTTGGCCCAAAACACAAGCAGAGTAAATATGTCTCTGTGGTTCAGAAACCTTAAAGCCATTACTGCAAAAGAGCTCTAGGGATTTAATGGACTTATATTTCCAAAAGTTTTGTTTTTTCTCCAGCAGACAGCAGAGTTTTGGAGGCCTTATTTAATACTATCAGTGTAAATATGAACATTTTAAATAATATTTCAAGTTCTTACAGCAATTCTTACCTCTTTTTGATGGCTCCAAATAGCTTCAGTTCTGAGACTAAGAACCTTTTTGCAAGACTCTTTGCAAGCCTCTTGGAAAGAAAAGTTTGGCCCCATGGAGCTTCCAAAATTAGAAGCTACCCTATAGCTTGCTTCATGCTGAATGTGATCTGTGGCATAGTTTTAATTGTGGGTTTTAGATTTTTCTAATCATGGGAATCCCCTTCGCCTTTCTGCTTTTCCCCAAGCATCTCTTGCTACTTCTGTTCCTCCAGGTTGTGTGTGGAAAAGCTGGCACTGGCAGGGTTTGTCGTCCAGGGCTGTAATTACAGCCATGAACATCGGCTGCCATGAGCCCTTTCCACAGACTGTGCTGAGATGGAAGATGCTTGGCAAATTTGTCACTGGCACCTAACCTTCTGTCCTCATTCGTGAATGGCAACTGTCTGTAATGCCTTTTTTTTTTTTTTTATGTCTCCATTTTTTCGTGCACAAAACAAGTAAACAAGAAGGAAGGAAGGAAACAGAAGCATTCATGAAAAACACGGGTGGTAACCTTGGAGACAGAAAACGAGGGGTGCAGAGCTGTTAATTTATTTTCAAGCTGAAGTGCTGTAACAGTTCATACTTCCTGGGTAATGCAGACTTCTGCATTCCAGGAACAATAGGAACAGTGAGTATCCCTCTTACCCGTGCTGATTTAAATGTGCCTGTGAGAGAGGAGAGACACCTCACTGTGTCAGGTCAGCTGATTGCTGTGCCCATTGCCCTCATCAGGTTGTGACACAGGCTGTTGGTTTCCCTTTCCCTTTCTCTGTGGATTTAACTTGAGGATGCAGACTAGCACCTCACAGTCCAAGGCATATTTTCAGTTTTAAATATAAAAGAGGCTGTGTTGCTGTAGGGAAGAGAGATATGTGCTATCCTGCTGCTTTCTAAAAACAAGGAACTACTGCCAGTCATTTCTGCACAGCATACCAGATCTATCTATATGTCTGTTAGGATCAAGAAGAGGACAATTATGCTTTTTTATGATTATTTCATAATGAAATGCTAATTGCTTTTAGTTGCTTTTTGCAGTGCTTGGGATATTTGAAGCTGGAAGTAGTATTTCTGATGTCTCCATGTTAAAAAAAAGGAGGTTTGGACTCTGTACTTCTCTAACTATAGCCAGTTGTGAGTTGTTAATGGCAGCAGTGTCATAGTTAATCTGTAACAAAATTAATTAAAGTTCTTGAAATCTGCAACAGGACAAATACTGTGCAATTTAAATGAAATGATGTGTCTGTGCTTCTACCCTGGTTATGAAATGGAAGCATGTCCTTGCTACTTGAGTCGCAGGGTTTTTTCTTGCCCATTAATGTATTTACATCTGCTCCCCCAGAACAGATCTCTGTAAGTACAGTGCGCAGACATGGCCAGTGGCAAAGAGAGGGGGTTGATAGCCGGACTGGCAGAGCGGGAATTGCTTCTCAACATTGCCTGTGTGTGTGCTGTGCGGGCTGTTGAGGGTATCCTGCAGATGCAAAGAGCTGTGCCCAAACTGCAGGCACTGCTTAGTCTCACCAGGGCTGTGCTGTCACTCGTGGGAGTTTCACCCCATTACCCACTCTGAGATCTAGTTCATGACTGATACCATCACTCAGATGTCTCATACATTCTATCTGAATGCCCATAACCTCATCTGAACTCCCTTCTCCTGGCAATCTGGGGTGTTGCACACCTCTGTGACTTGGCTTGGAGCCTATGGAAAAGGCAAGGTCTTAACAGAGTGAAAAGGATCTTTATTTTTTTTTTTTTCCTCATTATGATTTTCCATTTAATCCCTTTTTTTTCAGAAAACATCCTTGCTGACTGGAATCAGATTATCTCTTTGTTCTCATATGGCTTTCCATATATTATTAACCAAAATTGCATATGAAAAAAAATTCTCCATCTCCCACTCAAAAATAAAAAGAACATGAAAAAAACCCAAACAACTGTTTTCCTAATTCTCTCTTTCTGTGCTTTTTATGCAAAAATTTCTAGGTTTGACTCATTCCTTTTCCATCCCCCTTCACAATTCCTTTGAGAATTTTTTCTTTGTTGTTCAGCTCCATCTTTATATAAACTAAAAATTAATTTGATCTTTTTGATTCATTTAATTCTAGTGCCATCTGGAATTGTATCAATTGTGCTGTTTCTCCATCCTTGCAGACAGCAGCATATACTGCTTTTCAGATTTTTGGGCTATGATCCAATTTGCAAACACTTCAATGATTTTCTCTCTACGTACATGTGTGAGGATTACAAGGAACACTGGAGTCAGCTTTTGAAGGGACTTTTTACCACACAGAGAAACTCAGCCTGGCAGTTTAAATTTAATTAATGGTCAGATGAGCTGGAAAGTAAACTACCCAAAAACCTAACGGAGGCAATGTTTCCTTTTCAGATGCTAACACAGGAATGAAATTGAACTCACTGTAAAGAACCAGGCTTGTTTACAGTACAAAATTCTGCCTTAAAAACAAACAGGTTTTCTTTTTTCTTGCATCCTTGGGAGTGGTCTTGGATAGAGGATGTAGAAATATGGTCAACAGAGAATATCACCCGAATGCTGATGAGGGCTCTGACACTCCATCTTCTCTTCTGCCTCTCTTTACACAGATCTTTGTTTAGGGACAATGCATTTACCTCCAAGGGCTTTCCTGTGTCATTTCCCTACAACTCATCTTCCCCTGTCAGCCTGGCACTCGAGAGTAAGTCCTAAGAATAACGTGCAGTGTTTCATCTCTGCCCATTTCTTTTTTCAATTTCCAGTCTTGCGTTTTAAAACTGGAAAATGCAGGCTCTGAAATGTTAATGTTACAAAAATATTCTTTACTATGCGCATGTTTACTGGGTTTTTCTTGTCCGTGGAAAATAATGACGTGGCTCTCCTGTAAGTGGGAGCTGCCATGAAGAGCAGTGCGCCCAGAGCTGGGGTTGAGTCCCAGAGGCTGTGGGACTGCTTGGAGTTGCCTGCAGAGTGAGGTGACCAAGTCTTGGCCCACGCAGGTGTTTTTCAGGAGTCTTGCACTGCAGCTACCTCACTAGCAGTGTCTTTTTAAAACAGAGACGTGCAGGAGATGGTACTGTCAGACCAGCTTCTTATTTGGCTTAAGATTATTCACACTGGGTTTGGCATGTTTGTTTTTATTTTGCATTTTGTCTGCATTTTGTGCATCCTAATTTACACCATGATCTTGTGTCAGGCATATGATAAAAATATCACAGGCACTGGGATAAATCTTTCTCCAGAGGAGGTGGCCCTGGAATGAAGGTCATGAAGTTGATTTGTAGCATTTATTTGTAGAAACAGTTGGCTTATCTCAGAAATGAACACTATGTTCTTCCAGAAATTAAAGAGTAAATAATCATCTCAGATGATGAAAATGGGAGGATAAATGGTGTAATATCTTCGGGACCTTTGCACTGCTCTTCATAACCTTCAGGCAAAGACACAGGAAAACACTGTAGATTTAGGCACACAACAGAGGATCTGAACATGGTGGAATCTGGGACAGAGAGGGAGTGAGAGAAAAAGGGTGGAATTCAGTTCAGTTGTGTTTAGTCTTAATTATTCACAGACTGATACAAAATGCCCATGGTGGCTGGTTGGCAGGACATGGATACTGCAGTGATTTAGCCTTTCTGTTTCTCCTCCTACAGAAACACAAATAGTCCCTCTCCTACTGCGGGATGGGACTGTTTCACAGGCTGGTCTGCTGGAGAGGTTTGTGAGACACACAAGGGAAGAACAGTGAAAACAGGGATGCAATTTATATTGTACTGTATATTTAGCATTCTATTATGTTTTCTCTGTGGCTATGAAGAGTTTTTTGTGAGGGATGTGGGCAAAGAAACCCGCTCAAAGAGAAAGCCAAGTTCCATTTCCAGTTGTGATCGAGTTAACTAGCTAATGTTCTTCAGTTTTTGTTGGTGAAAACATATGCTCAAATGGCAGTAAAAAGCTTTTAAGTGTGAAGCTGTAATGCTGTTGAAAATGGCAGTGTAGGAGATTTTATGCCTGTCTTAAAAAAACCCACAGTAGAGGTAGTAATTATAACTATGGACATGGGATGTGGTCAGGCTTTGTACTTTTATATTGAAACAAAAAACACTCCAGAGTGATACCTGTGCTTTTAGTGCTCATGAGCAGAAACCTTTCTCTCTGGAGCCTCACATCTTGTGGAGTGAAGTCAACAGCAATATTGTGGTTAATTATAGAAGTGAAATATCAATTTTATACAGCATTTAACTGCATGTTTAAGGGATGTAAGACTTTTAAACCATAACATAAAGGGATAGTTAGAAATCATAAAATATAACCATTCATCACTGCATATACCTTCCAAGTAATGACAATTGTAATGATAAATGTGCAAAAAAAAAAAATAAAAAAATTAAATGCCATGACAGTGTTACAAATGCAGAGTTGTAGCACGAGGATTTTCTTCCCCTGCATTTAAGTGCCTAATGTCTGTGTTCTGCTAGTGGGTTACTAAAAAACAACAACAAAAAGGGTCAGAGTTGCAGTGGGTATAAAGGCACACGTTAGAAGAATCAGCTATTGCAGCGTGAGAAGGATGTATTATATATAAATATTCATCACATAAAAACTTGTCAAAATTCAGAGGTAGAACAAAATACGATCTATATGAACTGTAGAATGCACAAATTTTAGAGTAGTGTAAATTCTTTTCAGAGGTAATGGAAATGTTTAAGACATACATATATAAGCACTCATCATCAAATAACTATTGATAGATAAAAGGTTGATCCCCAAACAAAGCTTCACGGCATAAAAAGATGGGGTAATAAAATAACAGACACAGATTGTAAAAGACATAAAACTCTGAACCAATGATGGAGCTGAAAAACAGTGTAGTGTTTGAATTTACTGCATTCTGGACTGAGAAACACAGGAGGAAGAGCAGGATGTCCAGAGGAGACCATGGGGTGGTGTAAAGGTGTAGGTCATTATCACATGCAGTTTAATGCTAAATGGACTAGTTTCAAAGGGAATCCTTGCACAGTAATAGCAAAGAATGAAAAAAAACCCAAACCCCAACCCCAAAATCTATCATTGAAGGAGGGATCTTTGGTCAGTGATAGGATCTGTAAAAAAAACCCTTGGAATTCTAAGAGAATGAATATGCTATTAAAAAGCTTATAGAACTTCAGGGAAATGCTGCTTTCAAGCAATCTTTCTGCTCTAAGGACAGGCTGTGAACTGTGTTCATAAGCACAAGTACAATTTTCACAGGCAAGTCAAAAACATGCAACTCTGCCCAGCTTAACAAATAGGATTCAGACCCCTACGAATCCACGGTTTTGGAAGACCGTGCTGGATAGCACTTTAGGAAAAAAAGGAAATCATGAAAGACTTCAGATTTCTGTAGTAAAGAAGTATCCTAATTTTTTTGGCTAAAATATGTCTATCCTTTATAAAGCTATCAAATTGACCTGAGTATCTCTATTATTGCAGACAAACTGAACAGAACTCGGAATGAACATGTGTGAGTTCTTGAGACACAGTTTGGAAGAGAGATTTACTGAAATAACTCATCCAAATGTGTGTATTTCTGAATAGCACAAATGACAGGAAAAGAAGAAACGTCTTTCAAGTGACACTCTTCTCTCTGTTATTTGGCACTCCAAACTGCAAAAGCATTTGGGTTGGTTTAAAATGCCTTTAGATAGAAATTACCATAATAGCCTACTTATTCTGTGAATTTTTAGTTATGGACGTACCCCCCATGTGGATTTAGGAAGAGGTATCAATGTATGATCATGCTTGCAACAGTAATAATCTGAGCTCTTGTTGCGAGTGGCTTGGGCGTTGTTTTAGTTGGATGAAGATTCCGAATTGGCTGTTGCAAAGCTCTGAGTCTTGGGCAGATCCAAACTGCTGTTTCCATGATTAGATGCAAAATGGGCTGTGTGGGTTCTCGGTCTCCTGGCACTGTGAAACAGCTCCTGTGACTACAAATGGTATGTGAGTGTAAATGGTTTCCTTCAGCAACACAGACACTCTAATGGGGGCTAAGGGCTGGTTTATAAAACAGTGCGTGGTCTGCTAATTTCACTTCATCATGCTGTTCCTGAAGAGCATGAATCCTGAGGTGCTCTCTGGAAAGCTGAGAGAAAAAGCTTCCAACTGAGCCTTTTTTATTGAGAAATTAAAATTTAGGAAAATCAAGGCAAACTCTCAAGTCTCATCTTGGTGAGCACTAGAAAATCTCCAGGTAATTAGGTCGGAGCCTGCTTTTGGTTGTTGCAATGGTTTTTGTTTAAACAGAACTATATGAAAAGAAATAGTATTATTCTGCTCGACATCTGTCTTCCTATTCATAGTTGCCTTTTCTAGACTGAGTAGTGACAGAGCACATTAAAAGCTCTGTATAATTTTATAAAAAACAAGTAATCAGGATACTTAAAATGCTGACACCACCAAAGAAATCTGAAGTAGCCCTTAATTACCCTGATAAACTACACCTAAGAAGAAAAGTGACAGCAACTGAGAGAACAGCATGAAGCTGAGTCAGGGAAGGTTTCGGCTGGATATTAGGAAAAGGTTCTTCAGCCAGAGGGTGGGTGGGCACTGAACAGGCTCCCCAGGGCAGTGGGCACAGCACCAAGCCTGAGAGAGCTCATTGAGGATTTGTACAACACTCTCAGACATGTGGTGTGACTCTTGGGGTGTCCTGCACAGGGCCAGGAGTTGGACTCAATAATCCTGATGGGTGCCTTTCAACTTGTGATATTCTGTGATTCTATGAAAAGTATATCATGTCTCTGTCCTCAACAAATTGCCTCAAAATAGGTTTTACTGCTTTAGCAATACTGTGACTTTATCTCTTTTCCATTAACTACTTTCTCTCTCAAATTCTTATGATATGTTTGTTATGCTATATGGTATGTCTCTGCTACAGAAATCTCTGTGGAGCTTGTAAGGAAGTTTAAACCTCTGGAGACTCTCTCATCAAATAAGGTCACACCAGCAGTTATGATGCTGATCAAATGCACTTTTTACATTCTCATCCACATCTCAGGTGTTGAATCAGAAACTACTTCAAAAGAGCAGGAGGATGGAAGTTCTTTTGCAAACTTTTGCACTGCATGTCTACAGGACAGGAAAAAATCTTTTTAAAGCAACATCAGAACTAAAAACCACCAGTCTTGCTATAACTATTTTATTATTGTCTCTAGTGAAAATTTTCAAGAGACTATTTCATTGACCTCTTTTAACATCTTATTTCTGCCCAAGAAGCTGATGTATAAGAAAGAAATTTATCTGTTGGACAACTGTAATTCTTAAGTCAGCATGTTCTGTTCAGTTTCACTAAGTGAGAAGAACCTTAAATACGGTCTCCCTTCTGTGCCTTTTTTGATCATAGTATTAGGATGAACCTGAAATACAGACAGCTTTTTTCTCTCTTTTGAGCTTCAAATCAAGATGAAAACACACTGTGGAAGCTCATCTTGTAGGCAACTCTCACGTCTTTGCTCTCAAAACTGGAGAATGATACTATTGGTAGATAACTCTTTAGGCAACTGTTCCGGCTGCTACTGTAGATGCCATACAGGTTTGGCATAAAAATAAGGTTTCAGCCCCATAGGCTGTAGAAGTTCTCTGCAAATTACAAACCAGGAGTTTGAAACAGGATGAAGTACAGCATGTCCAATGGACTAAGCAAAACTCAAGCCAAACTGCTGCCAGGTAATGACTATAATTTAGAAACATGTATTCTGTGGATAGAGGGACCAACTGCCTGTGTTGAATAGCTGCTGCACAGAGCACACTTTAGTCTGGTCCCACCATTGTTTTTTAGCAGTAGGACAGAGGTACAAGAGGTTGGAAGACTGACAGAAAACTGAAACTATTTTAGGTCAGCTAAGCCGCATTGTTTTCCTTCTTCACAAGTGCCATGCTAGATGCAATACCTTTATTTTTATGTTTATGTAATGGACTTGTAACTTAAAAGGACCCCAGCGAACCATCCCATGTGCTCATGCTACATTGAGGAATGGCAAAGCTTCTGTAGGAGCCTTGGGTCCAGAAATGTTTGGCCATTGCCATCAGCATCCCAGCACACTCTGCTTCCTCCAGGGTAGGAAATGGTGCTGCTTGCTCCCTTCAGTGGAGTTATAAAGAATAAAGGAAGTGCATTCATGGGACTTCTTGAATTGCTGAACATATTGCCAGGGAGTAGCTTGTCTCTAAACCACTGGGAAATATCCAGCACAAACAGATGGCCAATCTTCATTCAGCCTCTATGCTGTGTAACACACAACAGTTTTCTCTCTTTTCTTTTTACAGCATTCTCATTTCAGTCAGATTAGTGATGGGGCTGTGCATAGCAGCCTGTGACTGCCTGGGCACTGCCTGGCCATCTTCTGCCAGAACTACCTGGCCTGTTGCTTTAGATGCAGAGATTAATTCTTCCCCTGCTTTGACAGACCGCACAAATGTGTCTCCTGCCAATATTATTGTGCTGGGATTCAGGTTGTGAGAGCACTTCTGAGGAATAAAGGGTGGAGAATGCACTATTAGCCTCTGGCTATTTCCATGCTTATTGCTGAGGACAGAATTAGCCCTCCTGATTGCCTTGCAAGAGGATATGCGTGTTTGGTCAGGTGCGGTGCAGGGTTTAACCCCAGATACATGTTTGTGAGACTGTGAATGCAGCAGCTCATTGTGAATGCAAACCTGTGTGTGCTGCTAAGGTTTACACACACACCCCTTCACTAAAGAGCACTGAAAACATTTGATCTTTACTTCTTCCCTGTCTGGGACCAGCACAGTGGCATAATTAGAGTGAGGTTTTAGCAGTTTGCATGTTCCGGAGTGGACCAAGTCTGTGTGTGCAATCGAAAACGCACAGCAGCTGCTTCGCCTTACAGGCTACAGAGCTCTCATGGGAAAAGGAGAGGCACGGCTGAGTTTCTGCCAGGCTGTTCTCTCAGATGCAGGCTCAGGGCCTCGCCATGATAACCTACCACCTCCTTTTACCTGCTATCTTTTTTTTTTCAAACCAGTTTTCAGATTTCCATTCCAAGGAAAAAAACCAAACTAAAAAACTTCTTGCAAACATGTTTGCCGAATTTACCAAAGAAGGAAGATGATTGCAGCTGGATGTAGTCCTTTATTTGTTGTAAATAAATCAGTTGTTGGCTACATGAACATCTTTTGTTTCTGCTGTTTACAGCCCAAGCTGACAGTAAACCTCTTAAAAGCTTTCAAGTAAAACTCAGCTGAAAAAAAATCTTTGCTTACACCAGACTCTGAAAATGTCCAGGGTTTTTTGTTTAGTGCTTTTGTTGGTGGTTTTTTTTTTGCGTAATATATTGTATACCTCCCTGTGGTCTTTAAATTACCTGGTCATCAAGAAGACATTTACATTCCGGTTAAAATAAGTGCACTCAGAGGTGCCAACAGAAAATTAGGCATAAAGATATAGTTTATGTACACAGGTTGCAATCTAATAAAATACCAGTTACTTCATGTTCCCAGGTTTGTGCATATTTATCTTCATAAGCAGGTAGCAGAGAGAGGCTGGGCTGAGGAAATAAGGGATAGTGGAGGAAATGATTGTAACCAATAGAAGACACATCTCCTTAGTAAACGCAGGTTCTTGCAAAATCCCAGGTAAAAGCTGCTGACAGTTTCCTTTGTGTCTCTAAGTGGGCCTGACCTAAACCAGCCCAATAAATTAAAGTGCTCAAGAACAGTATGTAACAGAAGAGACATTCTGCCAGCTCCTCACCAGTGCCCAGTAAGGATCCCATCATTTTCTATAACAGCAGCTGGGTGAGCTAATTGTGTGGCTAAGGAAGCATCAGCAGGTTGTAAGAAATCATTAGTCACCTCTGCAATATACCTGGTAAGTCAACAGTACATTTAAGCAGAGCTTTTCCTCTCAGCACTGTGCTGTAGAATACAGACAGGTTCGAGGCTCTGACCGTAATCAGCGGGCGGGTGTCAGCAGTTAGAGAGCAGCCGTCTCTGCCAGTACCAAATCAGCGCAGCAGAGCTGCAGTTGTGGCTGGAGGCAGGCTGTGCTTCCATGGTTTTACCGGGCACCTGCAGCCTGACACACCAAGCTGATCCCTCCAGTCACCCACTAAGTGCTATAGGAAGTCTAAACTGGTTTCAAGTTTACACATCAACTGTAGAACAGCAAATGGTGCCAGGTCAAGGACAATGATACTATGGCAAGTCATCCATAGAACTCAAACTTAATTATAAACATTCAACACTCACTCTAATTATCTAGTATTTCCTCTGCACTCATGCAGTTATGGTCACAGCCAAAGAAATAATTTAATGAAATGAAGTGAATGTTAAAATATACATATACATGCACGCACACACACACACACTTCACGCTGACAAATGGAAAAAAAAAAAAAGACAATGTAAAAAGCACTTCAACAAATCTTGTTATGTAGTGTTAAATTTAACAATTAAGTGGTCATATGTATGTTGGATATGCTGCCACAGTAAACACTGTTTAATGTTAGTCCCTTAATCCTGTGGTCTCTTAGGCCAAAGCTGGCTTGGCGCGTGTTTGTGTCCGTGCTGTGGGTTCTAACCCCGTGTAGTGCCTGTTGGTGCGAGTGCAGCAGAGGGGGCAGCGAGGTGGTTCTTGGAGGATGCCAGATTATCTCTCAGCTGTATGATGGAGTTACACAGTAGTACTCAACGTATAGGTTGGCTGCTTGATGATGGTGTCATGCTGTGGGGAATTGCTTTTTGAGAGCAGTCAGCTGCTGGAGAGCTCAGGGCTGAACCTGAGCCCAGGTCCTATGTTATAAAGGAACTTGAGCTCTTATTTTAGCTTTATCAGCCTTGCAGTACCTAAAGGGGCCTACAAGATTTTTTTTTTGCAAGGACATGTAGTGATAGGACAAGGCGTAATGACTTTAAACTGACAGAGGGCAGGTCTAGATTAGGTATTAAGAATAAATTGTTCCCTATGAGGGTGGCGAGGCCCTGTGGCTGCCTTATCCCTGTGAGTTTTCAGGGCCAGGTTGGACGGGGCCTGGAGCAACCTGGGCTAGTGTAAGGTGTCCCTTCCTTCTGGGATTCTGTGATTTTTGAGGCCTTCAGTAAAAATAACTTGCCCGGTTTTCCTGAAATACCCTGTTCTGTGCAGCCAGCACAGCTCTGAAACAGCCATCTGGTTCCTCTTGCTGCCTCTGCTGCTGCATCCCGAGTACAACAGCAATCTGCAGCCACTCTCCTCTCTGTCTCTCCCATGTCCTTCCCCCAAAGCTCAGGCCCTTGCCTCAGTAGCATCCCTGTGTGTCTTCAGCAGAGAAAAACAGAGTTAACATTTTGTCTTCCTTTACAGAAGAATCAGCATGAGGAGCTCACTGGTTTTCATGCACTTGTTTGTTTGCATGGTGGGAAGGCTTTTTCTGTGAATGGGAGGAATGTTTAGCGTCTTATTTTCTGAACTGAAAAAGATTTCCTGTCTGTATAATTAGCCTTATTTATACAATTAGAGCTTATCCACTAATTGCTTGGGTTTTTTTTTTTAGTTTGCTTCCCTCTATGTAGAATATTCATCAGGCAGATCATGTTGGGAAGTCAACAAGATTGTTGTTCTGTTTTTCATGTCTCTACAAGGAACATGTTTGTCACTGAAGCAATGAATTGTTGAATGTTATCTGAACACCACTTAATGTCAGCACTTTTTTCCTGAGTGACATGACGATGAATTCTGGAGTAAAAAGTGTCTTAACAAAATTTTGTCAGATAAATAATTCGGTTGTGCCCAGAAATTTCATAATGACCTCAGGACTTAGCAGTTGCCAAATATATTGCTTAGCATTAGCCACTCTTCTTGAGATATCAAAATAATATACAATGAACACTGCAAAATATGCTTTCTCTAGCGCTTCATGTGTCTTTTTTAAACCTAATTCATTGTGCACAAATGACATTTGCTTTTAGAATAGTAGCATGTCTTCCAGCTCTGTTCTTGTCTGTCTCTCTAGCACAGTAGGGACTGTGGTGCATCCTGTATGTCTTGGAACTTTATCATTCAGTTATCCACTAAAAATAAATGGTTTGAACATGCCATGAGTGAGAGCAATCAAACTCAATTACAGAAAAAGGCAGTCCAAACCTGCATGTCATCTAGACAATTTACCAGACTCAGAAGGTAAAACGTTTAGTAAGGAACGGTCATCTTTATAGAAATTCTAAAGATTGTGTAGATTATATAAGAATAGCTATGGAATTATGATTATTAGAAATAGCAGTGAGGGTCAATTCTTCTTAATCCATAAGGAATCCTGTCAAACAGAAATATTCACAAAGTAAGCACAGTGGAATTAGCTAAGCTGGTGGTTGTGCTGCTTGCTTCTCTCAGAGAAACCAGTGCCCCTTGAAGTGCTTTTTTACACACCCTACAGGCCCTGCTTTGGAGAGACTGAACAACTCTGGGAAAAGCAGGCAAAGGGCAAGGTTACTGAAGGCCCAGTGCAGCAGTGTGGTATCTGCGTGTCTGATTCTCTGCTCTTCTGCACGGGGACTTGTGCTCATTTCCCAAAGGGGGCCTTTCAGGGCAGCAGAAGGGAAACCGTCATCTCCCTGCTGTCAGGAAAAGGCTCATTCCTTTCAAGTTGGGCTCAGCTGCATCCTGACTCTTTGCTCAGGTAGGCAGTGCACTGAAAGTGCACTGAATTCGGTGGAGTTGATTCCATAAACAAACCAGTTCTCTGTTCCTCCTACCTGTTAAATGAAAATTACAGAGGAGTGTTAAGAACTTTGGGTGAAAAAGTTCTGCTCAGTGGTGTAATTTGTGATGCTGTAACACACAGTGAAGGCAGGGTTAATGGTCAGGTAATTGAAAGAGTTGCAGAATTTTCCTAACAGAGTGATAGCAGTAGTTTAGATGCCATAACTAAAAACCAGCCATTGTTATTGCTGTTATTGCTGTTGCTGTAGAATGCATAAATTGTATTGCTTCTGTGCTGCACTTTGATTTGCATACTGTGAACTCCCTCCCTTAATCCTCAAATCAAAGCACATCTGCTTTGTGCATGTGCCCCTTTTTCTGTCTGAGGTGATGTAAGAGTTAATCCATTAATATCCTGACTTGTTTTCTGCTTAGGTGGATATTGTTGCTACCATCCATTATCAGTTTTAAAATACCTCTAGATTTGGGTTTTCCACTACTTTTTACAGCCTCATGTGACAAAAAATATTTCTTCGTATTCAATGTTTTCATTGGGGAAAAGCCCAGGTTGTAGTGCTATCCCAGTTGTCATTATTTCTTGCTAATTCTTTAGAGAAATTCTTAAGCTTCAGTAAATTCATCCTGTAGGATAAGGCTGGCAACAGAGAAATATTGGACAAAAATTCTGAGTTTTCAGGCAGTCTCATAAAAACTGTCAGAACTTTCATTAACTCATAACTCCCTCTGGATTGTGTCTCTATCTCTTTTAGGGCCTCTGAGATCAGCGTTTTTATTTTAGCAGGCCGAAACTTTTCTTTTACAGCAGACAGTTCCCAAATGGCACATGTAGCTGCAGCCATGTATTTTCCTTTGTTAATGCCAGTAGTGTTAACTGCATTGGACTGAATTAAGCTTTAGTATAGCTGTAGCAGTTAGGATCTTCACATGCTTTTCTCTAAGGCACTTCTTCCTCTTAAGGGAATAATTTGAAAAATTAAGGAAAAAACAAAAAAGAAAAAAAGGGAAAGCCTCATGCTGAAGAGCTCACATGAAGAGCTCCATTGCTATCACTGAATGAACCATCCACATCAGTTTTTGTTTCTCCTAACTCTTTGAAAGCAAAAGTGCCTTGAACAGATGCTCCAGGTCTGGAGAAGCTTAAGAGAGAGATTACACGTCCTACATTCAGAACTCAGATTCAAATGACATTATGAATAGCTTAAATTAATTACCCTGTCCAGTGAGACTGGATTGTCATATAAAATGTTCTAAATCAAATGAAACACAGTATTTCATTGAGAAGCCATTGTCCCACCACAGGGTGTAAGTAGTGCTGTGGATAGTGTACTGCAAGACTTTTTTGGCCATAATAAAGCAGCCTTGGAGGGGATTACAGCAGCCAGGCTCCTCAACAGCCGATAGGCAGCTAGACGTGTTATTTCAGGTACCTGGTACAAGAATGTATTGAGGAAAATGTACTGGGAGGTTCCATAGTTTTGTCCTGTGGGATAATTTACTGTCAGCGTATGTTGCATGTGAATTAAACCTCTGTCCGGCTGCAATTTGCGGAGGCTTTTACCAGGCTGGAGAAATTCCACAGCAGGACAAACCCCAGTTTCCAAATAGGATATCACAGAAATAAGGACTATTTGCAAACCAAACCAGCTGTGAAATCATTGGAGACTGGGGTACAAATGATGCTGAGCTAAAGCTTCTGAAAAAGCAGGGATGTGGGTACAGGTCCTGTGCAGGGCTGGAATTAGATCACCCTCTGCTTCAGGTACAGCTGTTGCAGTCAGTTCAGTAAGTGAAATCCTAGTAGGACCTTTCCTTCTAGTAGGACCGCCCTTTCTGGGGCGGTGTCTGCTGTGTTTACAGTTTGTCCTTGTTTTTTAGCCCAGCTGGGGAACTCTGTGTTTCCGCTGGCAGTGGCACCCTGAGGTGCTCCCTCTGCCCCTGCCCACGGTAGTCCCCGTGGCTGTCCGTGCTCCGGGTGCTGCCGCAGCTGCTGAGCACAGAAAGCCCCTCTGCCCATCCCCCCTGCGCTCGGGACTGCTTGATGGCCAGCGCACCGCTGGCTTCCTGGGGCTGCGCAGGATTGGGTTACACACCCGCCAAATAGCTTGTAGGCAATTTCCCTTTTTAATCACTGTTCAGTGAGAACAGCTGGACGCAAATAAATTGACACTCTAGTTAAGGCCTCCTAACAGCTCCACTCACATCTCCTGGGGCCTTTCTGTAGCCTCTAGGATTTTTAGAGAGATTTATTTCACCTAAAAATAATTACATTATATTCTAATTACTTCATTATAATTCTTCCATAATTACCTTGCTATGTTTAAAACCTGAAGAAAGAAATGAGATAGAACATACTGCTTTATTAATCTGAGGAGCGCATCTTATATTTCTTAAAATTACTTCTGATTTTTGTTTTATTTTGTTGGTCTTGTTGCTATGATCAGTAAATATCTTCTCAGCTAGTGCCAAATGAAAATAATAGGTGCTTGATTTTTATTGTACATCAATAAAGACATAGATGGTATGAATAGCAAGAAGGAACAGACATGGTTTTATGCTATTTTAAATGGGAATATGTTACATCTAATCTGCTAACATGAAACAAATATTGCTATGCCTGAAGTGTGTAGTGGACAAAATGCACGCTGTAAATTCAGTTTCTTCTATTATTTTGTAGACCAAATAGTTTGTTATTGATTTCTTTTATAGTAAAACAGAAGTTCTTGATTTCTTTTTTTTTTTTTTTTAAATTCTGTTGTCATTTCATGCAGAGATGGAACAGTTTTACACGGGACAGCTGCATGAAAATCTCTTTGGAATGGATATAATTTATTTATTGTTTGTTGGTATCTCCTGAGTAGTTCTGGAGAGCAAACTTCATGATAAGAGCTCATGAGCTCCTCTGTTTGTCTCTCTGCAGCTTTGTGTTTGCTGAGTGGGCTGGGCCAACCGATGGACTTGGATGAGCAGAGCTTCAGGCAAGCAAATTCCATAAGGTATGTGAAATATTGACTGAAACACATCTGCTTTTCATTCTCAGCATGTTTTCTTGAAATTTAATAACATTCTGAGGGTCAAAGACCATGATAAAAATAAGTGATTTGAAATCCTAGGATACTTCTACAAATAGCAGTAGAGAGATCCCACTGTACTGGTTCCCAGAATGTATGAAAATATTTTTTTAATTTTGTTCTCACATATAGAGAGCATTTCAAGGAAAAGTCAGAGGGGAATATATATCATTTTTATGCAGGATGAACATTCTTTTTGAAATAGGACTGAACTCCATCAATTTCAATATCCTACATTCAGTATTTAAAATCTTTCAACATTTTTATGTAAAATCCATGTTTGGCATTTTTTCCTACTATTATTTTCATACTAGACAATCTGTTACCTCATATGAGGAACACACCCTGTTGTTTCAGTTGATTTCTAATTACATTTCAATAGGAAATAACAATCCTCTAGTGCAATTCTTCATGCTTACTTTCAGTGTGGCTACTGTGCACAGTAGGAGCAGTTAAATACATGCTTGAGCTTGGCTCATGCTGGTCAGCAGGAGGAATGGGAAGCAGCTCCTGGTTTTACAGCAGAGGCACTAGGAAGCACCATTCTCCTTTTAGGGCCCCCACAATATTTGACCTGATATCAACATGAACATTCTTTGGAAGAGGAGTTGAGACTTTTCAGCAAAAGCTGCTAAAATTAATTGCGCCAGTTAGGGGCGGGTGTGGGGGGATATGACCCTGTCTGTCCCCAGTGCTGTGGCTACGAAGCTGAGTTGTGGAGCCGAGGGGGCAATCCCAAGGAACAACACCAAGCGCTTCTCTGCTGTCTGGCCCAGCCTGGTGGCACCACATGGGCACCAAAGGCATCAGGAGTGCGCAAGGTCTCCATCCTCTGCCCTCCCCTGCACCGACCCAGCTGCTGCTCTGAGCGCTGCCAGGGCACCGGGGACATGGAAGTCTGGGCCAGCAGTTCTCAGGGCAGCCAAAATCGGGGATTGTGATAAAGGAAGTAAGGCTGACTGCAGTGGAGATGGAGTTGCAGAGTCCATAAGAAGAGTCAAAAAGGGCTTTCCCCACTTTTTCTCTAAAAACTGGTGTGAATATTAGCTGTTGCAAAACTGAAAGGTCATTCAGGCCTAAATCTAGAGCATCTCTTTTTGGATGGAGTGCCACTCTTCTTGACTTTAGTAAAAGTGCATAGGACAAATTTAAGATCACATTTGAACAGAAATATAAACCCACTTTTTCTTTAGTATTTCAGGGACCTCAACCCAAATCTTTTAAATGGGAAGTACCTGACAAGTTATAATGGCAAAAAAGTAAATTTCGAAACTTTGCTTTGCTGTTAGTCATCAGGTATTTAAATCTTTGCCTTTTGTCAGAAACTCACATTTGATAAGTGCCACCTTCCATCTATATAGATTCTGCCTTTGCAGGTGGAAGGGAGCTGTCTGTGAGATGTATCTGTTTCCTGCTGGGAGCGTGCCCTGAGCGCTGGGTGCTGGACGGGGGAGTACACGGGGCACTCTGTCTGAGGGAGGGAAAAACAAATCATGCCACCTGTCTCTGTTTCCCTCCTTATGTGTTTTCCCTTTTAAATTACGTCTGTCACCTTCATCACCTCCTTGTTCTTTAAAGATGTACTTCTCTTTACTGCTATTTAAACATTTGCTTATCTTTTTGAAGACTTTCGTGCTCTATACCAGCTGTTTCTTTAAGATCTTTTGGCAAAGGATTTGTCAGAAGCCTTTGAGTATATAAATATAGCCTGTGTTTTTGTTGTTAGTATACATACTGAGGCCTCTAGAAAATATTTTGATAGATAATGAGGCAAGACTTCCTTCATAAAATCTCTTTCTCTCTTTGCCAATAAATATATTTGTCTATGAAAGCACTCTATTATGTTCTTTAAAACAGTTTCCACTAATTTGCTTGACTTTCTGGTCTGTGTTTGCCCAGAACACCTCTGGTAACAAGCAAATTTAGCCAGAAGTTAAATAGCGCTATTGATAATTAAGTCTTTAGTTTCTTTATGCTATAAGCAGTTGTCATGTCATTCTGGTCGTTTGTTACTGCTCATTTACTCATTAGAAAACCTTTTTGGGTGTCATTAATTTGTATTTGAGATAGGCTGTCTCGTAGAGAGACATTCCAGAGTAGGAAACTTTCCATTGTCCTCCACCAAAAATGCAAGCAAGAAAACAATGGAAACAAAGCAATAAGAAACAGAAAAGGAAAATCTGTGCTGCCAACAAAGCCAAGAGTTGCTTTCTCCTCTCTGAGTTCCTGGCTGCCCATGAAATACTGATTCCTGTTAGTGTATCCCGTATGTTTATGCTCTCCACTGGGTATAAGTGAAGCTGTCCCATCACCATGTTGTTGCATAGTTGAAATATAACGGTAATAATATTTTTCTTCTCCTTTCCCAGAGTATCAGTACTATGGGATCACATCTTAGTCAACTCTCTAGAGGGCTTGGCCAATTAGTTTTTAACTGCTCTTTAATATAGGATTCTATTTACTGTTTGGTACAGCCTATTCCATCTTTTATATATGCTTTGATTTTATGTTCCAGGGGCTTGGATTGTTTTGTTTTCACTAGGCATCCTAGTGCTTATTATGCCCACATTTGATATTGTCAGTTAAAAGTGGGTAGGCCAGCAAGTCAGGCAGGCAGGCAGGTTCCTTATCTTACTGCTTTGATGGCTGCAGAAAAACATAGATAAGTTGCTTTTATTTTTTTTTTCCTCTCTGTAGAACTGTTTCTTTTATATAGAACTGTTGCTTTTCCTTTGCTGTTTCCTATTTGATTATTTCCAGCTCCCATCCTATCCTTTATATAAATTCTTTTAACTTTCTCAGTGAGCTTTTCTGCACCCATCAGCATTCTTCCACTTTTCTGTATCAGCTACTTAAGACAAACCTTGGCTGTGTTCCTGGGAGGTGAATTACACAACACTGTAACCTGCAACTTGTAACTGAGGTTCATGACCCAAGAGTGTATTTACCTCTTGTGAGGAGGATTTCTTAAGAACCTCATTTCCAGCTGGGGTTCTGGACCCTGGTGCTCAACAGGGGGTGCTGGCCTTTAAGTGTTGGCTGCTGACATAGACACTGGGAAGGGTCTTCGTTGTGCTGACACACACACAGCCCCCCAGGGAGCTGCTGATTGCTGTGTCTCTTGAGCAGTGCAGCATAGTCTTCACATCTTTGGGGTTTTTAGCTGTGTGGTTGGGTGGGCTGCCTTTTTCAATCCCTCCTGCCAGTGCTGGCTGATGGGCTGCCCCTTGTTTCCTTACTGGAGCTCCCACTGACCATGACAGCAAGCTTTTTTCCCCACTACTTCTAGCAGTTGTTTCGCAGGCTAAAAACATGGATCTGCTAGATTCACTTTCCAGGACGTTCTTATGGCAGAATCAGGGCTAAAGAATCCCAGGCAAACTTTTCCACAAACACTGATGTGTGTTATATATTCTTGACA
Source organism: Acropternis orthonyx (assembly GCA_035583155.1). Lineage (NCBI taxonomy): Eukaryota > Metazoa > Chordata > Aves > Passeriformes > Rhinocryptidae > Acropternis > Acropternis orthonyx. Next base: position 484,890 of record JAWWEU010000160.1, read on the forward strand.
TTCCTTGTGTCTCCAGTAATTTGCCTTTTCTGTAGAAGGACACCTCAGCAAGTGGCTCTCCTGTGTCTGCTGCTAAGCATCTTGTGGTGTTAAACAGCTTCTTTCTGAAACCCTTCTGATTGCATAAGCCATGTGATTCTGGATATAACAACCTGATGCGGCAGAACAGCACTTGGGTGTGTTTAATGGTGGTTATTGCTTGCATTTCAGTTTGTTTGTATTGAGGGTCACTCTCCTGGAATTAAACCAAGCATGGAAAAAGGATTAATTCCAGAGTCCCAAAGTCATTGTCCAGAACAGGGGGCTTGCAGCTATCAGACAGAAAGCATCAGCGTTCTATTTTCAGAATTAGTAACTTTGATCTTGACAAGCAATACTAAAATCACACAGAACATAGTTCAGTTTGGGATCACAGGTGAGCTTTGCTGCCTGTGTGGCCTCATGTTTGCCTAAGTGGATGGTAGGTCCTAGAAACACATCGGGAGGCAGCTTACAGGGACACCTATTTTAATATGAAAGGTTGAATATCTGCCTCTCGTAATCTGTCACTGTCCCACTAAAAACCATTTCTGACACTCAGTGAACCAAAAATATCCTCAGAACAGCCTGGTGGTTGGTTCAGGAGGAGTCTGTGAGTGGAAAGAAACCAGTTTGATTTGCACAAAATACCATTTGGTGGTAAAACCTCACTTTTGTTGCTGGCTGGAGCAAGTACAGACCTTCTCATGTTTCTCACTTTAATTTGACATTAATGAGCCCTTGCAAACATGCCCTTTGTGTTATACAGTCATCTTTTGCTTCTTTGGACCAATCTGTCAAAGGCCACGCTGCAGGTTTGTGTGTTTGCCTTTTTTTGGGTTAAACATTGAGCAGCAGGCCAGGGCACATACAGTTGTGTAAGTGTTTCTGAAATAGTATCTCCTTGATGTACATCTGAAAGTAGTACCTGTGTTCCCCTGACATATTTCAAGTCTGAGTGGTACAGCAGGGTTATATATATGAATATGTCTGATTTCCTGTTTATCTTCTTTTGAATTTAACTTATGCTTTCTTTAGGCATTTCAGAATAATGTCTGCTCTCACAGAAATTATAATTTGTAATCTCAATTGTGAATGTAGAATTTTTGTCTTATGAGAAATAGCAAAAAGCTTCAACTGTGGTGTACCAAAATGGCTGCACAGAGGCCCTGTAACATGTCCTGTGAGTGTTTCTTGGATTTTAGCTTGGCTTTTGATTGCAGTAATTGCACATTTTCAAATTGCAATACTTGATCTGTTTTAAATGGGTGTTAGAAATAGTTGCACTTTTCAATATGGCAAAAATAGCTTTAAAATTTGCCTGGTTGGATTCCATTGTCTGGTGCCTCACAGTCACAAGTCTTCAAACCTTTTGGAGTCAGATTTGAGGTATTATTTTTGCAAACTAACAATGAAAAATGATTTTTAAAAAGTCACACACATGCACACACAAAAAAAAAAACCCAAAAACCAAAACCACCAAGAATCTTAAAATAGATTTGTTTTCTCTCATGTTTGGTTTTTTTTTTTTTTAGCTGTGGTTGTTCATAACCTTACAGACAACATTCCCTGTCCTGTCACAGTTTCAGTACAGCACAAGCTGTGTAAGAAAAAAACCTAAATACTCAGGTCTAAAGATTTATCTAGTAGTTCTTAATTAAAAGATTAATTTACTGTGTCTGAAATAGCAAGGAGTTCTCCCCCCAGTCAGCATGTTGGGGAACACAATCACGTTGTTGCAGTAGGAGCACAGCTCTGCTCCCGTGTTCATGGGCTAGGGCAGGATTTGTGCCCATTGGACTGGAGCGTGCCAGAGCTGCTGGAGGCACAGGGAGCTCTGCCAGGGTAACTCTCTGGTTACAGTGGGCAGCCTGGAATGTGTAAATCAGCTGGGATTGCAATTTAAAGGATGCTGCTGGTCAGCAGAGATGAGTGCTGGCTAAAATGTATCAGAAAGCTTGAACCAAGCCTTCTGTCCTTTCCCAGGGAAATGTTTGTGACCTACCCGTTTAAGGAGAACAGTTCCTCACTCTAGAAGTCAAATGGAGCACTACAAATAAATCCAGCAGACAGCTTAAAAAAATGAAGTCCAACTAGATGAGTAGACAGGCAGTCTCATGCTTTATTTACCTTAATAGATTTGCAAAGCTAGGTCGTGTGCAGCTGCTTGAAAATTTATGGAATTCATTTCTAAAGCAAACCACTTGGGTGATAGACACGGCTGTGATTTCGGGTGTGTCTGTGCCAGGAAAGCCTTTGGTTTTGCACTGCAAACATTCTTTAATAACAGGTCTTGCAATTTAGCACTTTGGCTTCTGGAAGCAAATTTCTCCTGTCTTGGATATCCAGCTGATTGTGGTGCAACCTCATGGTTTAGCTTTGAGTTGGCAGTTGTCACTTGCTGTCCCTTCCCTCCCAGCTGCCCAGCCAGGCTGGCAGTGGCGCTGTGCAGCTGGGCCGCCTCCTGTAATGCAGCACAGTGCTCCCCAGCCACCCTCTGCTGCCTTGCCCAGCCCGCCTGCACCGTAACATATCGAGTCTGATTGCCTCTTGTACACAGATGTCCTTTTAAAACGCACTTGAACTCCTGATAGATTTCCAAATATTTCCAATTGACAGCCTCCTTACAAATATCCATTCCCGGGAATGTGAGCCAACAATTCCATAATCATGTTTGGTCGTTCACATAGCCATAATGTTTGAATATAATGAGGAAAACTGATTGTGCTAAAGCACAAGCGTTAATTGGAGGCAAATGCCAAAAGATGTTTTCATAATGAATGCACCGATATTTACGTAGTCTCCTATCATTTTAATATCAAAAATGTGTTGGGATCTGCCAACTCACTTGGTAATCTTGGATAATAGCATAGAAGCTGCACATAAAAAATAGCTTTAACCAGCACTGTTGCTCAGCACACTTCTTGGAATCTGTGCATTTCAGCAGCAATTACTTGCTGCCTTTCCCAGCCTTGGCAGCGAGTGTCAGAGCAACTGCAGATTTTGTCCAGTGAAAGTGCTGTCCTGTAATTCCAAGGGACACTTGAGGACGCCACTCACGATAGCAGAATAAGGACCTGCGACATTTTACTGGGCCCTGGCTGGGGACCCACCTACAGCCCCGCTCAGTAAAATCTGCCTGCCCCATAAGATTGCCACGTAGAGAGGGATGTGTATTTAGTGTTCTCAGCATTTGCACAGGTAAAGCCCAAGGTGGATTTTATGGCATGAGAAGTTTGCTGGTTTGTTTGCAGTGCCCTGTGGTTGTGCCATGGCCCAGCAGTGTCTGAAGCACAAAATACAGCAAAGCAGGGCTGGAAGAGCTAATTCCAGCTGCACACTACAGTTCTAAAGTGGTTAAAAATGAAACACTAGCTCGTTGCAAAGCACAGCTACTAAGAATCCATTCAGGATTCTGTAAGTAATGCAGTTCATATCTCATGGCAAGTCATGTGCAGTTCCATCAATCAGTGTTTCGTTTTCCATTATACTGTTGGCATGACAAAGCAGGGAAGTGTTGCCCGAGTTAATACTCCAGCTCTCTTATCTGTGTCTAGAAACCAGTTCATATTGGGCATGGGAGTGTTTTAGATAGTATTTTCATCTGGTGTTGCTGTCCAGTCCCGATTCCTTGGCAGACTGCCATATCTTGTCTATTTTGCTCCTGCAGGATTTTTGCTTTCTCTCAAGGCTGTGCACAGTTTGTCTTCCTTGCTTTTTAAGTGGAAAATACTATGCTATTCCAGAGAGTTTGAGGGGTTTTTTTCCCCTCACATTTTTCTGTATTCTTGTTTAATTTTCCTTCCTTGTGAAAGGAGCTATGGCTTGGAGGGTTCCCAGGAGATATGGCTGCCATTTAATTTCTATATTGTTTTTCATATTGTGGGAAGGTTTAAAGGGTGTTTGTTGTGAGGGAGGAAAAAGAAGGAAGGAAGGAAAACTAATCTTACCTGGGGAAGGGTTTCTCTGTGAGTGTTCAAGGAAATAAATTATTCTCTGTTCTAGCATCCCATCAGGTTGACATTGTAGATAAATATATGTCATGCTAAGGAAGCCTAATTGTGCTCCTCTTTGAAAAAGGTTTGAAGCCCCTGACATTATTAAAGTGCACTGCAGATTATTTTTCAATAAAAATAGCTGTATTTTCTCTACGGTGACCAAATAAGTAGCTTATTTCTGTTTCTGTCTGCCTTGTGTAGGTGTGTCGTGATGTTGCAGTGTTGTCTGTGATGAAAATTAGATATAGTAATTCTTCCTTCCTTAAAATATGTCCACAGTCAGTATTTTCAACCTGTAGCTTATAAATAAGTCTAACGTGCAATTATCTAAGAGAAAAATCTGGGGGCTAAATCCACAGCTGGTTAGAAAATGCCTTAAGGTGCAGAACTGTGTTTGGATTTTCAAAAAGTTCAAATGAGGTCTTTCACTGAGACCTTTTAGAAGAACAAAGAAGTCAAAGGATAAAAAGAAGACATGACTTGTAGGTTGATAAAAGATATAAACCAAAAAGTGGAATAGTTAGTTTTCACTGTGAAGGAAGACCCCTAGCGTGTCCCGGGGAAATCCCATCACCTATAGTCTCAGGAAAGTGTAACAGGAGGGAGGAAGCATTTGCTGACTATATGACATTATTTGTGGTGGTGAACATTGAAGTGGCTGTGAAAAGGTGTACTGGGATCTCAAAAATAATGAGTGATTCAGGGATTAAATGATAAATGAAACCCAGTGTTGATAACACAAATCACTGTACCTTGGAGAAACCAGTCCTAATCTGTACATGTAACGTGAAGGACACTGAACTAGGGGTTATTACTTCTGAGCTATTTTGGGTAATTCTGTGCCTATCAGTCTGGTGCTCTGTGTGCATCTTGACTATTAGATACAGTTCTGCCACCTCTCCCCTCTCAGAAAGATAGGTGAGGAACCATACAAGGCTTATGGCATTTTTGAAGCTGCTCCATACAAAGAATGACAAAGTAGACAACAAGTCTTCATCTTGGAGGAGAGAGAGAACTGAAGTGGTATGAAATAGTGAGCCTGTAAAATAATAAGTAGAAAATAGATGGTGAGCAGGGAAGGATTAGTAAATGTTTCTCCCAGTGGGGATAATATTTGGAAGTGAATTTTAAAACCAAAAAGAAATGGTCTTTTTTCCCCAGACCCATAATTAAGCTGACTTGCTGCTCAAAAATGTTGCGGATAGCAAAAACGTAGCTGGATTAAATACAGTTTTACAAAGGCAGGTGCATGAATGAAAATCCTGTAAGAGGCTGTATAATATAAAGATACCATGTCTGGCTCAGGTAGTTTGAAGATGAAATAAACTTGCAATGGTTTTATATTCTTCCCCTGAACCGTCATTGCCAGAGATCATGGGCTGTGCTGCAGGGACCTTTGGTCTGACCAAGACAGCAGAGTCATGCCTTCAGTAAACCATCAATACATTACAGCAGTGGCTGGAAAAACCCACCCTCTCCTGCTGTGTGCAGACTGAAATCAGAGTTGTATGTGTGCTGTAGCCATTTACGTACCTGGAGCGTTTGGCTGACAAGGGTAGCAGTGCCATTCTGAACTGCCCCAACTCTCTCATGGCCGTGTTTCTCTTTTTCATTGTTACATTCCCTTTCTCTGAGGACCAGTGGCCTGTGAACCCGGGACAGTTCAGGTTCCCCTGGAGACCTGGATTTAGAAGGTTTTCTGTATAGAACAACTATACTCCTTTCTGTTGTGCTCCGGCAAGCTGGATGACCTGTACTTGGCAGCCTGCACACTATGGCTAAGCAGCTGATGCCCTCACTCTGGCTGCTCAGCCTTGTTAGGAGCTGTGCTGCTCTAGCAGAGATAGTTCTGTCTCTGTTGGAAATGGAAAGATTATCTTTCTCCATGCAGCACATTTCAGTTTTGTGGGAATACTGCAGTGAGCTTGCTGCCATTGCTTGTGCTCTTTTCTTTCACAAACCTTCAGCAGATTGCAAGGCTCTATCAGATACTGATTTCCCTGGGAGGCAGTGAGGTATGCAAAGCGATGTGTTTCCATGGCCTCTGTTAGTGAGCAGATGGGCTGCTGCTTCTCATAATGATTGGACTACTTCAGTCAACTGTGGCTTCATTCCCAAGTATTAATCTGTCAACTTTGAGGCTGGAGCTCACAAAGAGATGGTTTACTATGACCAGGTGGTCTAGGCAAATGCAGCTATTGAGATGTTGAGTGGATTTTTTGTTTGTACAGATCTTCCTGTTTGGACATCCAGTAGCCTCAAAGAGTCCAGCTGGAGTCCAAAACTCCAGTTCATCCTCATCATCTTGCAGGTGTCCTACACAGATGGAGATGTCATGGCAGTGCTTTTGAAGCACCCCTCCCTGTCTAATGACCATCATTTCTGTCTTCTCAATGTTCTGATACAGTAGCTGGGCTCCTGCCAGCGCAGCCAGCCAGAGAAGTTTCAGGGAAGCCAGGAGAGAGCATACTCTGTAACAGGGAGAGAACAAAGACTGAAGTTTTGAGCCAATGTTTCCTGTTTGTCCCAAGGACTGTTATTGTGCCCCTCCCACCCAATGAGGAAACAAATACTCTGGTTTTGTAGCAGAGTTTCTAAAGGACACATGATTAAGCGATTGGCCACATATTTCTGGTTATCAAACCCATAACTATTAGACACTGTCCTATCTTGAAAGGACTGTGAAGAATTCTGTTATACTTCATACAAAAATAGCTTAACTCTAATAAAATAAGAGCTTAGTTGATAGACAAGGGGCTGCCCTTCTACCTCTGCTTTAATGCACTTTGTAATGTCTTCTGTATGTAATGCAGTGCTATTTTTTTCCATGTCATCAATCTATTAAACTCAGAAATAATCTTAAGTAGTTTGGGAACTTTTCCAAGTCTACTTTTAGCACAGAAAATATTATCCAACCTGTTGGAACTATTTGTTTAGGACCAAGTATTTCTTCTTCAAGAGTTTGCAGAAGGCAAATCTTCTGACATGGAATTTAAGGGTAATATCAGAATTGGATGTAGACCATCTTTCTCCGTGCAGCTTAAGAATGAGGAGCTAGCTGGCATTACAGCATTCTCCAAAAAAGCAGAGGATTGAATTCTGTCATCTGAATTAGTCAGAAAAATGTCCTTAGTCCTTGTCTCCCACATCCCAGCTGCCCTGGGTACTGTATATTTGCTGTTGTGGCTTTTGCACAGACATTGAAATCCTCATGGAAAAAGAAAATGACACAGTTGTGTGCTACTGGAGACACAGGAGAGAGGGAAAGTCCCCTGTTCGTACATAACTACTAACAGTGTTGGACTGCACTAGCAGAAGGTGTCTGATAGCTGCTCTGGGACAGAAATTCGGTAGCAGAGCATCACACAGCTGCAAAATGGAGAAGCGGAGATGCCGGGACTCGAGCTGGTGCCCTCCCCGTGTGAACTGCTCGGCTGTTCTCAGCTCTGAGACTGCTGTGTTATAGAAACGCTTTCATCTTCTTGACTTCTGGAGGGAGACTTTTTAAGAACCTATTTGCTCTTTACAGGGCAGGAAAACAGCTGTAGCGATTGTTTTGCCACACATGTTAAGTTGCAGTTGTCCTGAATTCCAATGGAGAAACCAAATCATCACCCTGTGTTTAAAATTCGGGTTCTGCCTTGTACTGAGTGTGCCTATTGTAATATCCTTTCTTCTGGCTCTCACACAGTGCAGGAGTTTTTTACAGTCCATTTCACCACAGCATCCTGGAGAAAGCTGACCTACTGACCTTGTTTTAACTATGCACTTCGCTAACACTCATTTCGCTGGTGGATGAAATGAGCACAACCTGCATACACAGCCCAAATCCTTATGGAAGAATTAGGATTGTGCCATATCTGTGCATAGTCCTGGCAACTTCAGCTGATAAATGCACGGTGACAGGACCATTTTAGGAACCCTTATTTTATACATTCCCAAAAGATATTGCAGCCATAGGAGTCTGCTGAGGAATCCTAATAGAACAGCCCATGATGTGAATGACTTCAGACAGCATCTCACCTGCTGTCAGAACAGGGCAAGTTGTGCAAACACAGCACTACCAGCATTGCTGGGACAATTGTAAGTCACTTGACAAGAAATGCTTTTTTGTCTTTCATCAGTCATTGAATTCTTTTAATATAAATGTGAGCTTATTCCAAATTACAAATAGATGAATGAAACACAGAATATTGAATAAAATGTTTCTCTCAGAGAGATAGGCTAATGGACTTTAGTTTTCAGGAATACAGTGAACTTGTCCTGAAATAATTTCTTTTTTTGGGGGTCATGGGAGGAAGCCGGATACTCCAGGGCACAGTCTGATTTTTGTTCAAACATACAGGTAGTGATGAGCACAAACATGTATGTTGCCTTGTGGTTAAAATAGGGTCTGATTTTTCTGTGCTTCTGATGCTCTGAATGTGTTTAGAAAGATTTTTCTTTTTCATTTTTCCCCAGACTTGAGAAGAAGGAAATATACTACCCCTCTTTGCTTTTCTCCTTTCCCCCTTTTTTTCTATTTTGTAATCTTCACTGCTATTTGATTTGGTTTTCTGCCCAGACAGAAAAATTAGAGTTTTTGTCTAGACAGAAGATCCTCACTTTTTCAGAAGACAGTTATTTAAAGCAGAACATTAGAACAACATTTTTCAGTGTTATTTGTGCTACTCACCCAGTCTAGGTGCAGTCAGAACTCTGTTGGTCCTTACCTGTCACTTGGGACTGGAGTAAAATACGGTCCCTCTCGGTGAGTGCTTACAGTCTTGATTTAGAGCATTGCTCACAGAAATGCTGTGAAATGCATCTTGCTCCGCACAGCTCCAGGCTGCTGCCACCGTGCATAGATGTGTCTGCAAAGGCTCCTGATTTAAATTCTCCCCACTGTATGCGAGCTAAGAACCACTGCCTGGATGCATGGAAAACCTCAGGGATACAGGGAATGCCATTCTGACTGAGCACTCTCTTATGGTTAACTCCTGCAGTACTTAAAGCACAGCCATTACAAGGTTATGTTTTGGGTCTGGTTTAGGCCTATTTTTTTGGAACATCCACTGTATATGGATTATTTTGTTTCAAGGAAGCTGGGCTGAGATGGATGGACATAGCCAGATGAATCCCCCAGTAGAATTTTTATAATGTTGGACTTTTTGTTTACTTGAAAATTAACAAACTGCCCTTAATTATTTTTCCTTAACAAGCAAAGTGGTTGAGATGTACAGTGTATCAGAGCAGCCATTGAGGAAGCTCTGATGTGTAATAGCACAAGAAGGCAGGATGGCAAACAAAGCTGTTAGCTTTCAATAGCATGAAAATTATTGCAGAGATAAGGGGAAAGAAGTTGAGAAGGGTGTTGGGAAACAGTGAATTGTGGTATCATTGTCAAGAACAGAAAAGCTTTCTTTTCAGAGGAAAAATACTAAGGAGCTAGAGGAACTGAACATTGAAGAATATTCTTCAAAAAAAGACAAAATACTACAGGAAAAGAGTTGCATTTCATGGGGAAAGCCAACTTTATTGGCATGTAGTGAAAAACTTGCTTGTGAACTACATCGTGGGTTGATCTACATCCTGGGTGACTTACTAAAGTCACTAGGATTTCACAGGACGGAAGTTAGACCAATACCGTGTCCTGATTTACTGAGACAAATTAGTCTTGTTTGAGATTTGAAGGCTTTTACTGTCCTTGATGAGAACAGCAATTGAAAAAAAGGTGCAGAGCCTGAAGCAAGGCTAGACGTGATGTGAAGGTGCAAGGGGATGTTGAGTCAGTAGGACAGAAATACTACAGTACAAAAGGTCAGTGCTGAGAGCCTTTTCCATGGCTGGAGGAAGGCAAAGGAGGCATTCCTAAAGGCAAGAGTTGTTACAGTAGTAGCAGAAACATAAGGGATGGTTGCAATTTGCTGATGGTTGTTTGGAGCACTCAAGTGTCTACTGAAAAACTCGAGAAGGCTTTAGCTTTTTTTCTCTTTATATAGGTGTATGCTGAAGGCAAGCAGAAGGGGTAATGTGTTTAGGCCAAATCACCTCCTGCTGCAGATTTAACTGAGATCAGCAGAATGGCACTGCTTCCAAGGAAGTTGTGCAGATTTATGCCAGTGCGGGTTTGGGACTCAGCGCTTCCTCTGTATATTTTTCTCAAATAAATATTACGTAGTTAGACAACAGACTTGAAAGATAAGTCAGGAAACACACCTGAATATTAATGCCCTTGTTAGAATGATTTGTATTTTGCCTCTCAGAGAAATCTGGGAGGCAAGTGCAGGAAATGAGAAAAGTAAAGCAATTACTGTATTGTTAAAAACACGGAAAGCACCCTAAAACCTACAGCTGGATTCCTACTAAAAATCAAAGGTATTGTGGAGCTGGATCTGAAGCTCTGAAAACTATTATGCAAAGAGAAGTGTAAATCTTAAGGCCAGGATAGGATGACAGTTTAGTCAATAGCAGGTGAAAAATCAAAATGAAAGTGCTGTGAACATCACAGTGAGGCAAAATAATAATGTACATTTATCTAGCACTTAACATTTCTAAATTGTATGGCCATAAAATAATGCAGAGAGTTGCACTGATCTTGGATGAATGGAAAAGAAGAAAGGCTGTGCCATGTTTCTAGAGCCTTTGCAGCTGTGAGCATGCTGATGTTAGAGTGGAGGGCTGCATCAGGGAAACACTGTGACTAAGGAATTATGGATAATTTAAAAAAGTAAGAGGGAATGAGTGTTTTCTGTCTGGATTTAATAAAAAAATAACATGTATTTTAGAGTTAGATTGAGCAGCCCTTGGAAAACAAAGTAATCAGGGTTTGAGACTGAAATGGAGTGAACTGGAATGTTTTAAGAGAATAAATTGGCAAACAACAGATTATGTCTTTCTGAAGAAAATATTAACTGTGCTATTAAAAATTGCTTTGAAGATTTTTAAGGAAATACACTGGTGAAGAGCACCCACCATCCTGAGATGCTCAGTGTGTGTTTGCCTACCAGCACCCTCCTGCCAGGGCAAGCAGAGATGGGCAAAACTTAACCTTCTCATCAGCTTTCATGGAACAGCAGCTGAAAGCCAGGGCTGAAAAAGTCCACACTCTGCAGACCATAGTATGCCTCATGTACAGACTTGATTCTGGGGCGGGGGGGAAGAAAAATCTGAACAAAATGATGATGATCCATCCAAGTAATTAGAGCTGTGACTGATCTCCCTGGGCATAATTCTGTATATAAAGTTAAATGTATGCCTAGAGGGTTTCCTGAATACAGTCAGAAAGTTCATTCGCTCTTAAACTTGAGAAATAAATCAGGGTAGAATCATGGTAATTGACAGCTCTTAGGTCTGAGTTGCTTTCTGACATTGCCAGTTGACTTCGCTGCAGGAGCAAGGACTAAGGCAAGACCCAGGTTCTCAGGGAAGGGTCTGTGTTCAGAGGGCTGGGTTGTGTGATGAATTTGTACATTTGTAGTCTCAGACAAATTTATTTTTGTGGTTGCCAAATGTGAGGGCTTTTCATAATTGCCATCTGTGGAGTGCAAGGCATTCCAGGCTAAAATGTGCACAGTTGCAAATATTAGAAAATATGGCTATTATAAAAAGTCATAAGAACTTTATGCAAATGTTCCATCTCCAGTGGAAGGGCCAGATTCTAATATCACGCATGATGCACAGGAACAGATTTTTCTTAGGTATGCCGGGATGCCCACACTGCGTCTGAGATTAGAATCTGTCCCAAAAATGGATTATTGGGATATGAAAGAGCCAATGATGAGGAAAATCAGATTTTACTGAGCTTTTTTTTTTTTTTCCCCCCTTGCCCTTACTCTGTGAGAGTTGGCTTTCAGCGTAGTTCTTGGTCTTTGTAATTCATTAGGAAAATTGGCAATAAAAATAATGACAAAATGTGAAAACTAATTTTCCTCCTTAAGGAATTCACATCATCAAATTAGGACAGAGAAGTAATCTCTCTACACCCAGTTGCTCAGAGCAACTGGCAAATTTTGACTCCACGAAGCATTACCTGAAGCAAACAACAGTGACTTCATTAGTGGGCGATTCCCCTGGGGTGGTGTTATCAGGCACCGGTAGCAGCACAGCTCTGGTGGTGTGGGGGTTGCATGCAGGTCAATTTACTCTGCAAATCCTATTATCAGCATATCTTCATTTATTTGAATCCTGAAATTGTTATCTTTACTTTCCCCCCATATCCAAATACAGTCTTTTGTTCTTGTCTCTTTGGGGAGGAGGTAAATGGGCTTTGGATACAAGCCATAATTATTTGGGGAAAATCACCCTGAAGCATGGATTTATATGCAAAACATTGCCCTGCAGCAGCTTGACAGCTACACAGGGCTAGGAAGGCAAAGGTACAGAGCTTCTCTCCTTCTTACATGAAATATTGGTGGTCCTTCTCCCTTGTCTCCAATTCTCAGGGAGAGAAGTTGGTACTGCTATTCCATTCTCATCTCCAGAGCAACCCAGGACAGCCCGGGTGAGAAACTCCTCTTGGACATGGGATGTTTGATTTTTGTAATGTCAGGGGAAGGTGAGGGGTGCAGTCACTGATCCCCTGTGTGCTGCCCATGGGCAGAGCTGGAGAGGCCTTGGCAATGCTCCAGAGTCAGAAAGCCACTCGTGACTTGCTTCTTCAGCATAGAGTAGCAGCTGCAGCAGGTGTCCATGGTTTTGGATTAAGAGTTTTCTTGGAATGCCGAGGAGTGTCTGATGTTTTGAAGTGCAGAGCGTTCCTAATGACTTTCATGGAAATCACAATATCAGTTGGTTCTGAAAATTAGGCCTCTGCTCTAAACGGCCAGGTGGAAAGGAAAGGACCAAACCCTTCCAAGTGGTGTGTTGGATCGTTATGGTGTGTTGTGAAAAATAAGTCTGGAGCTGGAAACCACCGAAGCTCCCGCTGGGAGTAGACTCCCCAAAGCAGCAATTCAGGACTCCTCCTCATGATGGCATTGCCATCATCATGAATGCGTTGTGAACATTTTTGAAGCCAGAATGACAGCTTCTGAAATCACTGGGGAGTAAGGACTAGAGCAGGTATGGCCTCGCTCATCCCATCCAATCACAGCAGCCGGATCTTTCCCAGGAATAAATTCCTTTTCTGTTCCTTCCGCCCTTCTCTGTGGCCTGATTTGCCTTTTACCTTCTGAGCAGCAGAGCCTGGTTTTCTCTGCACCAGCAGAAAGCATCCAGTTGGTTCTCCCTCCTCTCCATCAAGGCAAATTTCTACCAAAGAAACAAGAAAAAAATAAGAATAAAAGCTCGGAGCTTGATTAAAAGACCCTCAGATTTCAGTGACCCAAGTATTGGCCTGCTATTTTTCAAGCTTTTTTCCTAGGTTACAGTGATACTTGAGTGTCACATATTTACAGCCAACGGATGTTTTTTAACTAGAAAAAAAATTTGCCTTCATTTTATACTTGAAAGTGATTACAACTTTTTAAAATCTTCCAGTAATTCAGGTGTGGGATGTACATGTGGTACTAAATTGCTAAGCAGAAGAATTCATAACAGGAAGCAGTGGACCAGACTGGTTTTATCTAGGGAAAGAAGTGCTATTTTTCACTTTAAAAGAAAAAAAAAAGAATTATCACAAAGTGAATCCTGAGGACACTAAGTCATTCAGAAAAAGTCCTGCTGAAATCAAACTCTTATGGATTGGCCAAACAGCAAAGTGCATACTCATAGCTGTCAAAAAATAATTTCAGGGTAACACAAATTTATTGAAAACATCTGCTCCTCTAATTAGCATACTGGGTCTTACTTGTTTGAAATTCCAGACTGTTTCATTACAACAGGAGGTATTATGTTGCAGAAAAGTTCAACCAGGACTGAAAACCAGCTATCACTATTGATTTTTAAAAAAGAAAATATTAAATAGGAATACATTTCTGGTTTATAATAACAATAAAAAGAATAGAGTAACAATAAAAATTAGAAATATTATTAGGTCTTATATGTCATGAACAACCTCTACCAAAACATGCAGTGCAAATCTACAACCGAATTTTCATCTAATAATAAAATTTCAAACTCTTTCTTAGTTGTAAATATTCAAAAAGTATCCATTAACCCCTCTAATTCCTCTTTTAAAGGGGCATTTTTGAAAATGTTTTGTTTCATTCTCACCGTGCTTTTTGCATTCTCTGTGAGACACAAACTGCAGAGCCCAGTCTGTCCATCAGCAGAGTGTGTGCTGTGAAATCCTGCCGTGCTGATAAACACACCTCTTGGTGGACTGTCCCTGTGACCAGAGCGGGTCCCTGTGACAGCCGTGGTGACAGTGGCTCTGGCCCAAGCCCTCCTACTTTTTCCTGCATATTATTCCTTTGGATGGGATCAGGCCCTAGGCTGGCTTTTGGCATTTCAGCCATTTGCTGCTCTTGGACATTGCGGAATGCTGGAGACTTTTGACTGAAGGTGAAGGAACTTTGCAAACAGAGCTATGACGTTGTGCCATTTGGGGCTGCAGGGCACTGTGTCAGCTGGGACAGTGAGGATGTGAGGAGGGCTCCACAGAGGAGATAGGTGTGCCTCTGCTGAACCCAGACCTCTCAAAAAGCCTCGCTGTGGACAAAGTGAGCTGAGCGAGGGAGTTGCTGAGATCTGTATCATCTCCACTGGTGACTGAATTTATTTCTGTAGGCAAGTCATGTAACTGTCTGGAGCAAACTCTCCATTATTGTAAATCCAGGAAACTTGTACTTGGGTCAGCTGAGGAATTTACTCCAATTCTGTCACTGGAATATGTGAAGTTGGTGAACAGACTCAGAATTACCCCTCTAATGCGATAGGTTCACAAGATATTTTGGACTTTAGAAATTAAAACCTGCTACCAGGCTGATAAAAATGATTCCTTGACACTCACGCTGCTGCTTTTAAGAATAAAGTCAATTTCATATTAAGAAGGGATATGTCACTCTGACCCTAAATGAGTACAAATGAGAAAAATATTATTATCAGTAAGCACAAAGATATGTTCCACCATTGGTTAACAGAAAGACAAGACTGACTACATTTATGATTATTTCTTTTCACAGCTCTTTCAGGGATATAATTTCAAAGACTTTCCATATGCTAGATGTTCACTTATGGGGGTTTTTTTGCTTTCTCTAGGCTTGCATAAATTTTAGAGTACTTCCCTTAAAACAAAAATTTATTCAAAGTGAAATATTCCTTTAGATTCAGTCACATCTATTCTAGTAAGAAAATTTGTACTTAGTAGCTCATCTTGTTATTATCAGTTCTTTCAGCACAATGGGAAGGTTTTTTTCTTTACTTTCTCCAGTAATATTGTTTACTGAGAATTGTTATTCTAAATTATCATTCTGGCAGTTGGGGGAAGGGTTGTCAGTAAAAGAGAGACAATATATTGGTGTTCCATATGCAAAATAATCTTTGCTGGGGCTGTGGGTGGCACTGCACAGCTCTGAATGTTCTTGAACTATTGCTGTTGGGGTTGGTGATAAAGGTAGATAGAAGGCTCTTCTGGGTCAAGGGAATTTTATTTCATTGCCTTTTCCAAAAGTTACTGTAGTGACTGGCACACACTTTAAAGCATGGAAAGATTCTTGTCATAAATGGAATGTTGATGCCGGTGCAGAAAATGAAACCTTTACTGTGATATGAATATTTGTTATAGGTGGATTTTGTACTGTCACCACTCCTGTACCTTGCCCTTCCCCAAACCCCTGTGGTAAACCCCTCTTCCCACTGGCCCTTGTTAAATCTCACCCCATTGATCCTAACCTGGGTCCCTTTCACAGTAAAATGACCCTTCCCTTGAAAAGCCCTGTAGCACCAGAAATAAACCTCTTTGTCTCCCCTCTCTCCGTGAGTCCTGTGCTGCGGCTCCCGGTCCCTTGGGAACCCCGTGTTGGGGGGAAGGGCAGAGAGCGTGCCTCCGGTAATGAACGCAGCGCCCGTGCCAGGGGGATTCCAATCACCGCTATAAGTTACTGCTTTTGGAAGTGGAGCTTGGGGTATGGTGGAGCCAGAAGCTTGCTTTATTCTTTGGTGATGGTCTGAAGTTTTAAAGCAGCCACATCTGAGCATAAAAGAATGCGCTATGATCAGTACATTATTTCTGTTCTTGAACTGTGTCACTGGTACTGGGAGCACTGCTAGGACAAACATATCCCCTGTGACATGCAGATAAATCCCATGGCACGGGAAAGTGGAAAGCTGAAGGAAAGTCAGACTGCATTTATTTTCATTTTTATTTCCATGCAATTGATTTGAGCCACTGGAAGAAATGACTGCCCCAGCATACCATTCCAGCTGTGGATTTCTTACTCCCAAAGGCCTCTCTGGGATGTGAGGGGGCAGTGCAGCAGGAGTTGCTAAAAGCCACTAATTAGACCTGTAATTAACAGGTAGGGACATGCGAGGAATCCTCTCCTCACTCAGGATTCAGATGCAATATTTCAGCAATAGTTCCTGTCAGCGTTAAGTCCAGGGTTACCATCCTTGGATATTGCCTAGAAGTAAAACTGTAGTATTTTTAACAGTAAAACATTTTATGTGGAGCTGCTTGGAAGCTGCACGGGAATTGTCTGGTCAGACCCACCTCTGTCTGCTGTAGCTGCTTCTGCTGTTAGAGGAAATGAGGATTCAGGGCTCATCTGGCAGAGCTGTGCAATGGAGAAAGGCTTTTGAAAGCAGCCAAGTTTGCCTTTCAGGGAGAGTAAGATTTGTAACAGGAGGAGAGCCTGAGTGGAACTGCAGGGATAGAAATTCTGGGTAGTTTGACATTTTTTAGGGCAGGTAGCTGATTTTGTCAACAGCTCCCAGGCCTTTGAACAAAGTTTTAAGGGAAGGAAGACGCTTCAGCCCAAAAGATCTGGTAGCAGGAAGGCTACACACTTTGAGATATGAGCAATACCTTGCAAGAGTTGCAACTCCGAGCAAAATGCAATACCTGGATTTTAATATAATCCTGAGAGGAGAAAAGCATGGTTTTTAATTGAATGGTAGACAGTTTACTGGCAAATTTAGGTAGGAAAAAATAATGAGCTGCAGGGATTAAAACAATAAAGGAGACTGTGCTGCATAAGGCTTGGCTAAAGGGAGTCCACTGCAGGAAGAGAAAACTGAAGTGGTAGTTAACTTGATCCATTACTAAAATATGTCTGTAATATTTTCATGTATTGATTTCTTCTTCTTGAGATCCCCATTGTTTGCACCAAACACGCTCGTGATGCTCAAAGCAAGGCCACAGCCCAGCAGGGTTGGAGGAGGGGAGCTCCAAAAGGTCAGGTGGACAGGAGGGGACAGTTCTTTCTGCTGCTGTGGCAACGCTGGTGTTCCCTGCACTCCTGCACTTTGGGAAGCAGTGCTCCAGGTGGAGCCTGTACCCAGCACAGGGAAGCGATCAGCTGGGAGAGGCAATCAAACCCCGAATGCCTCGTTTCCATTACCAAACTAATCCTAACAACGTCTGTTACAGAAGTGCTGCCTTCTTGATCTGTTTGTTTTCTTATTTCACTGGGGAGATAACTCTGGCTTTCCAGTCATTCCTAGTGGTGGTTCAGGTATGCAGTAAATACAGCAGTGGGCTGTGCCTCATTTGTTCCAATTCACAACTGCAGCCCTTCTAGATGAAGAGGGTAACTGTTCTTGTTTTGAGACCTCTGATTACAACATTTCAGCTCTCCTTCCTGTTGTCAAAAGGTTTGGACCACTGCTTTGCTGGCCGTGCAACAGGATAATCTTTGCAAGTTGGAGTGTGGTGGTTTTGTTCTGTCACGTAAGTGGGGGATTTTTGATGAAGAAGAAAATTGTGTGTTTTATGGAGGCACACTGCTGTGATTGAACATAGCCTTGATGAACATCTGAAAAGACCAGAGAACTGACAGGGTAAATATTGCAGTGTTAAGAGCTTCTCACTGTTACAGTTTAAATTGCTGCTTATAACTTTAAGGGCCAACCCAAAAGTTCCACAACCTGATACTGCTAAAATTGGTGTGCTTGAGTTTGAACTGAAGCTCTGCTGCTTCAGTGACAAAGGAAAGGCATTTCTTAGACTAAAAATACTGTGTTGAGCATCAGGAAGTCAAGTTATATCAGTTTAAATATTAAACTAATGTTTGTTCTTATACATCATTATCTCCTACCATAAGCTGTGCAGCTGTTCATGAAATCTGCACCCAGTCTATAGTTTGTGACATATCTTGACAGATACTTTATCAAAAAAACACCATGTCTAACCTTGTAGTCATCAATTTAGAATTTTTTATGTTTCCTTGTTAATAAGTATTCATCTTCCTTTCTATACATATGCCAGCAGTGTCCTGTGTGTCTTCTAACAGTTACCCACATTTAATACCCTTCATGACCTTCATGCCTGTAAGGAGCAATGAAAACGCACATGGACATGTCATGGTCCAGTTTAATCTTTTATGATTGAAAGAAGCTGAACATATAAAATAAAAGTAGTGAGGTAATCATTTCTTATTCTGGAAAATACTATTCATATTCTATGTGCTGGATATATCATCATTTGCTGCTCTGTAGAGGACTGTCTTCAGCCACATCACTGGGGGCGTTTAAGTTCTGTCACTGGAAGATGACCACAGTGCTAGAATTAGGAGCAATCCTCCTTGGGTTCCTGTGTGCCTTCAATTTTTCCAGCTTATATGTGCACTGTTTTTTAAAGTTAAGATGTCGTTGTTCTGTTAGATTACTGGATGCACTTCCCAGTTAGTGGAATTACTCTTGGCTGGAAACTAGACAGAAACAGACTGACGAAGGTGTGCAAACTTTTCTAAAGAAGCCCCAGACATGGCTTTAAGCTGCACAGTTGGTTCCATACTGAAAACAGTCTCTTTGAAAGCTTAAAAGAAGATTAGATATATTCAGGTATGACAAGTGAATATGAGAGAACTGCTTTTTCTTAGGATGCCAAGTCCAACAGGGTTTGGAAATTATACTACTCTTTGCCTGGAGGCTGATTACTCTGAAAAGAATACTTAGAAGCTATTTGGAATTCTTGCTCACTGACTGTGAGTCATGGTATTTTCTACCTGCAGTCTTCTCTTTTCCTCTCTCTGAGCGCTCTAGGGAAAAAGAAAAGCAACATTCATTTGCAGAAATTGTTTCCCCCTGCTTTGTAAATTAGCTTCACCAGTCAGAAATTAGTATCTTCATTAGTATCTGAACTTCCTCACTGTTCGTTTCTGTTTGCTTTTGGCTTCATTTCTAGTAGAACAGTGATGTAGAAGTTCATTTTTAGGGATTATACTTCCTTGTTCTCTCTGACCTGTCATAATTGTGTAAGGATTGTGACAAATTTTCTTCTTTCTGTTCTTGGAATGGGATCAGCAGCAATATAACTGGTAACGAAATGGCATTGGCTCTGGCTCTGGAATTAGGACCATTCGTATGAGTAGAAACGGTCATTTATTCAGGGGATGAGCCAGTCCCAACAGCAGTGATGTATTTTTCTACATAGACAAATGAACTGTGAAGTGATGGTTCGTTAAGCAAAGGATATTGAGTATGCAGAGAACTGTGAAAGTTATCAAATACAATGCAGACGAGCAGGGGCTGAAAGGGATTTAGAAAAGTGATGGCATCACAGAACCAACAGCTTTTCAGGAACAAATATTTGTCAGGGCTTTAACATATTTTTATTGCATTCTTAATCTCTGAGTATTTCTCAGTAACCTCTCACGTATTGCGAAGTTGCAAGCTGTTGCAAGGGTGGCAACTTTCAAGTGTAGCATCAGCCTGGTCCACGAGTGGCGCAACACCTTTATGGAAGGAGAATAACTAGGGAAATAAGGACAGTGGAATTTGGCCCTAAATTAATGCCTCTTGTAGCCTTGAGGGCTTGTGTGTATTGCCAACCTAAGCTATTGCTTCTCAAGGCCTGTTTTGTATATTGATTGCCAAGATTTGTTTTAAATCTCCTCTGATAGCCACCGTAAATCACTGCTTTAGCTTTTAATTGTTGTCTCAACCGCTGGTTTTCTGAATTATATTCGATGTCACTGGTTTGGGGGCTTTAGTCTGAATTCCAAAAAGTCACATTTAAGTATTAGGTGTCTCAGGTTTGGTTGATCTGAGAAATAAAGGATCAGAGAGTATGCAAGAAAATTTAGCTGATGTTTTAGTGAGAGGGCATCAGAGAGAGACTAAAAAAAGAGACTTAGATAATCTATGGGCTGATACACTGACTTCAGATCATGAGGCACAATTTTTTTCTTAATGTAATTTTTAACTTTTTTCCCCCTTTGTTTCTCAAGGGAAACATTTTTTCAGGAAAAAAAAAGAGAATGGTGTAGTGCTCTTACTCTGTAATGGTCATTTGGCTCAATTAGCATAAATTTTGAATAATTTGCATTAAAAAATGGTTTGGCTTTTATATGTTTTTTCCTTAATAAAGCCTTAAAGTTCTACAAACTAGTCTTGCAGTTAAGATTTAAAGGTTAGCTTAGGGCTTTGTTAGAAAATCAGGGGAGGGTTTGGAGTCTAACACAAACATTAGTGAAAACATATACATTGTTGAAGGTGTATTTTACTGTTACAGTGTACAGAATAATTTTCTTCTCTTTGATTTTTAAGAATTGAGCTAGGCTCAGCTGATAGTACATTTAAAGTACAGAGTTTAACATAAGAGAATCATTCCTTTTTGGGATGAAAAGGACGATCATGATTTGTAGCTCCTGGCATGCTGTAATAGTATGTTGGAAGTATTTTGTATGTGTGGAATTCTGTGGGGTAACACTGCAAGCACTCTGGAATCAGTCTCTGACAGTGCCCTGGACACAAACGGTCATTGCAGGCTGAATGGAATGAAGGAAGTTGTGTACTGGATGTTCGGATGTTCATTATATTCAAAAGCTCTGTGCACACTGTTGTATGTAAGACTTTGTCATGGGAAAATGGGCAACACACCTTATATGCATAGCAAATAATTTATTGTTAATCTAATGAAAGAATGAGTACTAGTCCAGATCTACTTATTGTAGAAAACAAAGAAAAAGCAATAGCAGGAAAATTTTCTAATAATGAAAGAGTTGACTGCTTCATGCTCCTTGGTACCCATCCGCCTCTCTCCAGTGTGCTATGATTGTCCTCCCACGGCTCCCACAAACCCCAAGACTGAGCACTCGCCTTCCTCAAGAGTGGGAAAGGTGCTACATGAGCCATCTGCAACCTCTGGTTCTTTGGTAAGAGGAGAATTTTGACTTTGAGTGTTTCCTCTACTTTGCTCCTGAGCTAAGTTAACTAGGAGTGTAATTTGCCTCTTTTTTTTTTTTCCTTTGAGGGTTCCAAATTTCACCTTATGCACATTTCTTTATAAGTGCTCTTTGTTCACAATACTGCCTGTAAGCCAGTTCCGTGGTCACGTTCCTTCTGTGACAGAAATGAACTATTCCTGATTATATCCCTGGGGCCTCTGGTATCATCCTCTGTCTTTATTTGAAGGTCTCTGCCATCATCTCATGACTGTCAACAATTTTAAGAGCAGTTTTGGGTACCTTATGAGTGACTTGGGGATACTTCATCAGAGGTTGATGTTAAATTTAGAGCACGGTCATAACATTTAGCATATGGTTCTTCTTTTACAGTCCTACCTTCTAGAGGCTATTTAACTTTTAATTCTGGTGTTTCTGTAGTGAAATAAGTAATTCTGTCACCTCCAAACCCAGCCAAAACAATAAATCTAAAACTGCTGTTAAAATGCTTGAATCAAGTAGTGCAGAACAGCTGCAAAACTCTCTTATAATTGGTCCTGGTGATTCTCTTTCCTGGAGATTATCTACCACACGCATAAAACATGTGTGCTTGGATCTCCAATGCTTCTGCAGGTTCTGGGCAGGTCTGCTTTTCTGTATATAGAATTAATGAGCTGAGATTTCCCTCATGATAGTTATTTCAGTAATATCCTTTGATCTGTTATTTCCATTCCACAGAATTTATTAAACTGGTGTTCATATCTGAAACATTGGAGACAACAAGCCAAATAACTGAGCAGCTCATGTTACCTGCAGCCGAATGCCATGTTTATGCAAAATAACAGATTCTGTAATTAGAGTAGTTGTCAGTAATCAGTTGTCTACAATGCAATGAGATAATGTTTTAATAAAGGGAATCTTTCCCTAATTCAGGGTAGCAAATCAATCTTTAATGTTTGTTTCTTCTAAGCTTACATGTTGGATTGCAGTAGACAGTTTGTAACTGTATCTTTCGTACTCCGTGGGGAAAAAGTTACAGAGAAAACAGGAAATCTGAGAAAAATATTTGTAAACTGTCATATATAAAAGGAACTATTATATATAAAATGCCTCATGTTTTTATGAAAAAAAAATCTACTTGGAAAAGTAGTAATTAGAGAAACAAAGAGGAGTATAAAATAACCCTCTTAACACTGGGAGTTAGGCTTAGGAAACACTTGTGTGCCTGTCAGAGCTGACACCAGTACAGAGCTGCACTCTCAGGCTTCTCTGATCTGCTGAGAGAGAGAATTGTACTCATTTTAAATCCAGCCTTAAAAAAGCTTACTTCAATAAGACACGGACTTGTGTCAGTAACTGATGAAACTTTAAGCAAGATGTACTGGAATGGTAGGAAATGGTTTAACATCAAATGTGTCCCTGCAATTTTTATTTCTTGCGTCTCTGTGGAAGGGAGAGAATTGTGGGATCAGTGGATCCACTTTGCTTCTGCCTGGATATATGATTTTATTTTAAATGTATTCCAAGACTGGTTCAGTAGCTGTAATCAAAGTCCCACGAGTTACACCAAGCTGCTGAAATGGGTGCTGTGGGAGCTTTGGCCCTTCTGGACAGCATACTCTAGTGATGACTGAAGAGAAATTTATTTGAATAAGGTAGTTGAATTCAAGCTGATGATGGTAACGATAAGTTGTATATTTTTCCAGAAACCGAAACGTGTAATTCTGCATGGCTCTAAAATGAATCATTATGTCTTGCATAAAAATATTCCTTATAAGAAGTAGTAAAGTGTTATAGTACTGTTTTTACTGGAAGATAAAAGAATAAAAAAGCTACAGCAACACTTACACAATTGATGAGTTGGGTATAAATAAAGATGTTTATGCCTCCTTACAGTAGTGCCTTCCATTAAGTGGCAAATCAAATAGCAGAATTTCCCTTCCCAAGCCCCAGTTAATTTTGTATTTCTTTTGGTTGAGTCTCCTTAACTACGTGGTTCATATAATGTCAGGAAGACCATTAGAATGGTTGGTCCTTTCCTTGACAGTTGGTTATCCTGCTCTTCCTTTTCCTGGAAGGACCTTTTTAAACCCCTCCTTATTCCTCAAATCTGTGTTTCTGGCCTGCTGGCTGCTGATCACAGCTATAATAGCTTCCTCCAGCAAACCATACCTCCCTCTTTAACATTGCCTCTGGAACAAGTGGTCAATTTAGGTTTGTATTAAACATGAGTTTTGAATTGGATGGTACAGTACTCTCCTAATGTGAAAGCTATGACTTTATAGTGCTCTTTATAAAGCATACCTCCATAATTCATCACATGTTCTCATTTCTCTAGGTTGTGGATATATACTTACAAATCACTTTACCTTTTATAGTCTCTGTGCATCTCAAAATAAATTAAAACCTAAAATTGAAGGGAAAAAGTAGTTTATTTTCGAAAAATTCAGTTAGTATTTATTATGTTAGCCACTTGGTGCTTCCCCTTTCTTTGTAGCACTCACTGTTTACACTGCCATCCTCCTTGGCTTATTCTTTCAGCTTAATAGTTCTGTGTTGTTATTAAAGACAATAGTCTTCTTTCAGAGGTTTTCCATGGAAACATCTATGCTCAGAATCTGGAGGAAAACACAAGGGAGTATAATAGGTAGTATAACTACGTCTTTCTTACAGTATCTTAAGTTCCACATATTAAGAAATTACTCATTTCTTCACACAATCAAGGTCACCATAGGTACTTTTTCTTACACATATTCTGGTTGGAAAGATTCGGTTGTGCGCTTTCATTATTTAGTATCGGATGGAAAGGTACTGAAAGTTGGTTTTCCACCGCTTCCAGGCCAGGTCAGGCCCTTGTCTCCAGTCACGGCGATCTTTCTGTTCAGGAGCCCACTGAAGGAAGGGGCCACACTGCAGCTGTGACCATGTGTGGTGCTCTGCCTTCTGCAGTGCAGCTCCTCTGGGGGCAGCTGGCCCATCTTCCGTGCTCTGCCTCTTACAAACTTCCCTCTATCCAGTGGAGGCAACAACCTTCTGCCAGCAGCTCACTGGGATCTGACAGGCTTGGTCAGCTGGATCCTCTCATGAGTCACACTCTCTTCCACATGGTTCCATTTTGTGATCTTCTCATTCTTGTGTGGTCCTGTCTGTTTTCCACCAGCACCTTGTTTCCAAGAGTTGCAGATCTTTGCCAGAGGCCTTGTTTTGAGAATCAGAGTTGATGTTACCTATATCATGACCAAAACCATGGAAAACAGGATGAAATGTTGGATGGAAAATATGATCTTGAAAAGCCTGCGTGTTTTGTGTCCCATAAGAGCTCATACCAGCTTCAGATCATTCAAACTGATTTGCATATCAGCTGTATTTCTCATGGTCTGTTTGGGAGCATTTGGTTGCCCCACAGGGTGCAAGCTCTTTGTACCTTGGATATCAGTCTGTCAGTGAACATCAGGCCCCCCCAGCACTGTGCTCTTGCTGCAGGACTGTTGGACCCTCTGGGGCTTTATTCCCCACATTCTCAAGGCTCCTGAGGAGGGTGTTCAGTGAAGTTGGCTCTTCCTCACTGCTAATGAGTACTGTCCTGCAGCGCTCATTAGCTCACTGTTGACTGGGACTTCACCTCTTTGTAATTGCTTTTCAGCAGCATTACTCATCTGGAAAGCCCGTAGTTCATCCTAGCCTGATTGTTTTCTGAAATCAGGCTTGTTCTCAGATACCAGGAGCAGAAGCCATCAGAAAACCTGCTTGTCAGCCTTGGAATTGTTTGTGGTTAGCCTCAGGCACAGGACTTCTTACAGTGTCTCTCTGTCTCTTCCAAAAGCAGAAGAGAAATTTTCTCTTTCTACATTTTGAATCCTCCCAAGAAAAACAGAGTCAAATTGCTTACTGGCTGCAGATCTGTACAGGTGTCACTGCATAGCCTCTGCCTCTATCAGTCAGTTCAGACCACTGCTTGCTGTACTGGGCCCTGCTGTACCATCAGCTTTCCAGCCTACCTTTCTTCGGCACCTTTCAAAGGCAGTCTGCCTTTTCCACCGAGATCTCACCATTGTTGATACCCTGGCCAAGACAGGTCATAATTCTCTGGGTTTACATCACTCCTCTGGCTTGTGGTCCACCATCCAGCTTTGCTGTATTTATTCACTATTCCTCAAGATTCTCTCTCTTTTTTGTGAGCATCAAGGTGTTTTTTGCTTTTAGTACAGCAGCGGAGATAGTCCTTCCTGCTGATCTCTCCTTTTAATCTGAATGTGTTCCTCATTTTAAAGACTCACAGGAACTTCCTGGTGCTGTTGGAGTCTTCTGTCAGCTACTTCATAGCTGCTGGTCCATATCCTTATGACTGGTTGAAAACATGCTCTTTTCTTTGAGCTTCTGCTTTGCACCAATCAGCAGAATGTCTTCTGCCTTCCATCTGTGCTTCCCAGCTGCCCTCTTGCTCCCCAGTACCCAGGACAAATGGAATAACCCATTTTTAAAGCTCACGTAATCTACATTTCAGATCATATTTGCCATTCTCATCATATTTATTTTTCTACTTCAGGCTATTCCAGAACATCAGTTCTGGCTGGACTTCTCAGCAGCCCAAGTACAGTTGCCCAGATGAAGCCTGGGTATTGCAGGTGACACATTTGTGTAAGGTGAACTACTTGCTTTGTGAAGGCTCTGATGCTGCAATTCCAACTAGTTTAACAAGGACATCTGTTGGTTTTGTGGATGTGATAGAGAATTTGAGGGTATTCTAGGTCTTTTGATTTGGGCTGGAGCTTCATACTGTGTATCTGGAGCATATGGGGTGCTGCAAATGGTACCATTTTTGTGTCTCATAGATTTCCAGTGCTGTACCTGAATTTGTCTAATTCTAAAATTTTTTAACAACCATTGCTCTTACGAAAATTTTAGCTGCTACTTACCTGTAGCTGGAGATGAAGCACATCTTTTTTCAGTAATTTTCCCTTAGAGACACGAATGCTAGTCACTAATAAGTGAGGAGAACTGAAACAGATGCCAGAAAATTAAAATCAATTGATTTTATGCATAACATTAACAAGGCATTTTATCTTGGTGACAAACAGTGCTATCTTAAGTAAGCATTCATTTGACCTGGTGGCTTTGATACCAGCTGCTATTAATATCCATGTAGCACTCATTAACAACCCTGCAGTTTTCAGGAATTTAAATCAATAGTCAATAAAACTAGATGTGAAAATAAACTAACCTTTAAATGATATTTTTGTAGGGAAAAAGAAATATAGTGTAGTGTGTGGGTAAATACATGTATATAAAATATACATATGGTACAG
Source organism: Acropternis orthonyx (assembly GCA_035583155.1). Classification (NCBI taxonomy): domain Eukaryota; kingdom Metazoa; phylum Chordata; class Aves; order Passeriformes; family Rhinocryptidae; genus Acropternis; species Acropternis orthonyx. Next base: position 511,401 of record JAWWEU010000160.1, read on the forward strand.
TATAGTTCAGCATAATACAGGACATTAATAACTGTAGATATTTAATAAATACTGTCTTATAAATAGAAAGTAGACACTAATGATGAAGAGTTTCTAAAATTAGGATTGGTCTCAGACAAGATATTGAGAATCAGGTTATGGAAGTCATGTTGAGTGGCCATAGGAACAAATCAAACAATAAATGGCCAGTCAGCATAAATGTATAATTAAAGCTGTGTGCCAAAAGGAACTGAACCAAAGCAGCTTTCACATTCCTAGAAAATTGAAGGAAGCTCTCTAAAGGGAACTAATTTGCAATACAGAGCTGATGAAATAACATTTGCAAATGTTGCTCCTGTGTTTGAAGGCTGAAAGGATACTTACCACTTTTCCTGGATTACAAAGTAGGAATTGAAATTATTTCAATGCCTTCCCCCATTTCACCAGGTGTGCACCTAAGCTGACATAGGCCCATAAGCTGTCTTTGAACTTCTTGTTCAAAATGGTACTGGTAAACTCCTTTGATAGGCCCATATACCAGGTTCACAGCTGTGTCAGAAGCCTGAGTCAAGATTTATTCACATAACAGGACAGTTCTTTCTTCTTGCAATGTCTTTGGTTTAGCCTGTAACTACAGTAAACTTCAGTAACTTATGTTATTGATGTTTGTCAGATAAATCTGTGGTTCAACAGGTTTCTTCCTCTTCATTCTGTAGCTTATTATTGAGATGGTAGTAGTTGAGCAAGGAAAGGTCTAATTGTTGATGCTGTGATCAAATCTGGTAGTGCCAGGACAAGCTAGAGCTTTATTCCTGTTCTTTGTGGCATTCTATATACAAGTAACTCAGCTATCAGATGAGGAATCTGTATTAGAGCTCATTGCAAGCAAACAGAATCACTGATTTTTGTTTTGGTTGATTGGTTGGGTGGTGGGTGTTGAGGGAATAGCATTAGGGTGGTCAAGATCTAACTATTGATTCACAGCCTAATCCTTTTTAATGTATTAACAGTTGGTCTATGGGAGAGCGTGAAATGAAACATAGCTGTTCAAACTTTCATTTAACAAATGGTTGAACAATATTTCATAAAAAGAAATGTGATTGACCTGACACCTATTAGTGTTGGTAGCATGGTCCTTTCAAAGTAGATTCCAGAGTTTGAAACAGAAAAAGATTAAGTGTTCTTACAACCAGATTTGATCCAACTCCATCAAAAGTCAGCATTTTTGAAATTCTGTTTAATCCAATTCCCACCCTGTAGCCACTATTATCCGAAAATGACCATTCTAGTGCTCCTTGAGAGAACAACATGAGTGGTCGTTGACATCAGTGGCCCGAGATTTCTCCTCTGAGGTTTCTCACCAGAGTAGCTCTCTGAAAAAAATCCCTGTTATGATATGAAATATTAAACATCAGAGAGGCAGGATTGCTGACAGCACTGTAATATTGAAGACATCTGTCTGATTCATAAATATATTATACTTGGCTTCCCAAAAGCAATGGAATGTCAGCTCATACAAGAATCAATTTAAGATTGGAGGAGTTCAGCCCAGTTTTAATTCCAGGGCATCATTATTTACAGTGCTCAGCGATATAAACGTGTTCTCTGATCACTTCTTTGTGTTGAAGAAGCTGCGTATGTTGGTTCTTCTTTGCAAAGTGCCTCTGCAGAGACATACAACCTGAACCCTGAAGAATGTGATCAAGTGGTTTGTGTTTAGATGATAATAATTCTCAGGGTATTTCTGTGCTCTCTGCCTCGCAGGTCTCTGTGTTTCTGTAGCATTCATATACGTGCATTAGTTATAGTGAAAGTTTGCCCATTTCAGACAGTTGAAAAATATCTGTATCCCTTTTCATACCTTAATCTGACAGATGTTCCTGCCTTGCTTCATTTGGATAAAACAGCAGAAGCATAAGACAAATTAGTGTCTGTTTAACTCATTACTGAGTGTGCTGGGCTTCCCTGCAGAAACACCTGTGTAATAAATCCTTTCTGGACCTCATCTTTTGTAAGAGACGTGCTATTTTCCCCTTCAGTGACCATCATCATCTCATTGTGTTGCATCTCATCATGCAACTGTCTCAAAGTAACAAAAAAATATTTCTATAGGCCTGCTGGCTGAGGGTAGTTTGAGTACTTGTGAGATATTACAGTCAGGACTATGTACGTGGGAAGTGACTGATTATAGACAAGCTTAGGTATGTTGTCACTTTAAAGGACATAGTAAACAATTGTAGAGCTCATAGAATAGGTGACCAAAGACAGTGAGAGCGCAGAGTGTAAATACTTTAAAAAACAAAATAAAGGAAATGAAAAATTACTGGGTAAATTACAGGTCAGGATATTTCAAAAATAGACTTTTTGGCAATACTGACACTTGAATAGGTCGGGATTTTTCCTGTTTTTCTGTGAACAGTGGGGGAAAGGAACAAGGTGAAGTGGCAAGGACAATTCCTATATTCTAATGCAAAGACTTGGACTCTTAATAGTGCTTTTATGCCAAGCTAACGCTTCCACCGTGAGGAAATATACATGGAAACTACCTTTTAACAGAGAAATGGAGACCTTCAATCTAGGGTTTTGTTATCTTTTCAGAGAAAGCTTTCTATAAGTTCTCTCTAGTCAGGGTGAAAGAATTCTAAAATTACCATAAAGTGGATCTGTCACCCTTCAGTCTACTGTAGGAGTCACTTTGAGAAAGAGAAGTACTCTAGGATATTTGTTACCTTAAATTTTAGGAGATAACTTGAGAAAATCCATCTAGTGACTGGAGTTGGGAGAAAGCTTGTACAGTTAATTTGTAGGCAGTTTAAATACCCCCAGGTGAAACAATGCTCTGGAAGAAGGCTGGTTGGCAGCCCCATTTTAGTAATCCTTCACGAGCTGTGTAGCCACATTTCTTGCAATGACTTACTTCCTGCAGCTGGAAGTAGCTTATCTTCCCCAGCAGTTTGTTGTTTAATGAGATATAAATACCCTTCTGAAATGCTTTCATTGTGATAAAATTCTTTTAAATTGCATGATTTTTCATGATGCTTTACATTCAGTTGGTGTGTCCTGCAGAGCACTGGGGATGAATCAATGTCATGTGATAAGAAAGACTGATGTTATCACTGCTCCTGCCTAGACTACTGCAGGATCTGCACAGTGAGAGTTTCAGGAAGATAAAAAGCATAGTTTCATGGTTGAGGCAGTAGAAAGCTGCCCCAGAGAAATGGAGTCTTGCTATATGTCATATCAGCCTATGCCACAGCATTCCTGTAAAATCTGAAAAAGTAGTCTGAGCTGTACCTTTCAGATTTTCTTGGCTGTGTGTTATTGATTTCCCAGGTGACCGCATTTAAATTCAGTGTTGTGCTTTCAGGGAGCACCAAGCAGAGAATGCCTCGGCAGGACAGTGCCCCCCTGGATACTGGGTCATTAACGGCCTGGGTGATGGGACACAAAGCCCCCTTGCCAAGCTTGCAGAAGGTCCAGGACTGGGGGGACTGGGTGTGATACCATTCTGGGAGATCTCAACAGAAACCTCATAAGGTTTCACAAAAGGAAATATATTTACAAACAAGTGAAGGCTTGTGAAGCCTATAAAGGACAGTGAAAATTGCTGTCAGTAGTGGGCAAGCTGCTGCCATTTCTTTTGGAAGGGAAACTCACTGCAACACTGGTGATCCCTTGAGACCTGTCTGAAGGTTGCACTGTGGTTTGTATCCTTGCTTTGATTTCCCAGGCTTTAGATCACACCTTAGCATCCAATACCTGTAGGTGTCTTTTCAGGTACAGGTATGAATAATGGTCTTCATTCGATTTCTTTTTATATTTCATTAGTTATTTTGTCAAGATGGACTGGAATTTCCCTTTTTGGATTTCCAATACCAGTGGCACTAATCACATGTGAAACACCTCAGAAGAGTCTGATGTGATAAAAAGAGGCTATTGTAGTTCCCCTCTCACATAAGGCTATTGGAATCTATAACAGGGGCATCCAGAGGAGACAGACCACAGAGAGGTTGCAAGGACTTCTTTCACTGAATGGTTTTATAGAACTAATCAAAAGGAACTTCTTGGATATGAGCTCTTTCTAGATTGTTGTCATCTCAAAATAAAATATTAGTGAATCAGCAAGAAAAAAATCTTCTACATAATCTAAAATCTTTACAATATTTTTCAGATTTGCTCCTGACCAAATAGTCCCACTATACTGGATGAAAATTAATAGAAAATGGCCTATTAGTGTCTTTATTTATAGTTCAAGACTCAACAACTCGGTGATTTATGTTTTCAATTTAATCACACCAACTGATATAAGAAATAACTGGAAATGCAGGTATGACCTTGCTCAAGCAGACTATGTAAAATTCAATGTAGCAAAGCTTGCTTATTGAAAATTGTGCAGTAATAGAATGTGTTTTGCATTGTGCAGCTTGCCAGCTATGTCAATACAAGATAATGGTTTGGGCAAATTGCAAGGCTAAAGAATTAGAAATGTAACTGGAAAAAGGAAACATACTATTGGGTTTGTGGCAAGAACTCCTTTTATATGATACAACTAATTTGTAGTTCGATCTTTAAAGCAGAGCACAAAAAAGAGTACTGAAGCACTTGAAATGCAAAGTCTGTTATAGAATAAAGGAAGTGTGAAGACAAAGGAATAGTCTGAAAGCAGCCTAGAGAAGGGCAAAGAAACTCTTACTGGGAATAGCTAAGCCTTGTATTCTTAGCAAAATAATTTGGTTATTTGAAGTAAGAAGCTGATGAAGTTCATGGTGGGGACTACAAGACGTAGTTAGGAATACAAAGTTCAGGTTTAGGAATTTCATGTAATTGACTGTAATATTTTTCTTCACTTAAATCTTCCTTAATACATTCAGGCAAGAGAGACAAGTTACTGAACTAGTGGAAGGACAGAAATTCAGCTTAGAAAATACAGTTCCTTATTAAAGAGATCTCTAGACTCCATGTGCTTATGCTGGAAAGAGGAACAAAGGAGTGTGAGCAACTTCGTGCAGTCACACAGGCAAGGAAAGTGGGCCCAGAGAATCCCTCCTTGGAACAAACCTCCCGTCTCAGGTGGAACACGTGCATGGCCCTGTGTAGGGAAATGAGGCTTTGTTGTGCCCGTGCCCTTCGCCTCATTAGTGCAAACCGGCTCTGAGCTGGAAGTCATGCAAGCGCCTGCCTTAGGTACAGCCTGACAACAGCCAGGGTTCAGAGCAGCCTTACAGACCAGGCAGGTGGTTTCTTACTGTCCAACACTGCACGGACATAGCCCTGCACTGCGAGGGTGTTATGTTCCATTGCAACTGCCTCCATTTCTCTTGCTCCATCCGTGTGTAACCTCCAAAAGTCTTAAGCAGAATAGCTTAGAGTGATGTTGTAGCTCATCCTAGTGATTCTGAGTACTGATGAAATAGGTGGGGAGCAGTTTTTGATACACTATTCTGTTTAATTATGTTCTCTGTTGGTGAAAGTGTAGCTGCTCTTTAGACCCAGCTTTTAGGTCCACAATGTTTATGTGAGGCTTTTGCCTCTTTCGCTTTTGGTGAAAGGACTTCTGGTGGGATATGAAGGATTTTCCATTAAGTAGTAGACTGAAATCTGTTCATTCCCTGGAACATGTGAGGTGTATAGTCACATCCAAATAACTAACTGAAAGGAAATCCTCAGAATAAATGAGTGTTTCCACTGACTTTGTGTATCCTATTAGAAATGACCTTAAGGATCAAAGAAAACCTGTTGAAATGGTTTGAGGTATTTCTTGCTAACAACACTGATTTTTTTGACAGTCTTCTCTTTTACACCTCTGCGTTGGAAGAAGAGGGCCTAAGCCTTTCAGTGCAAACATCTTTCATAGAAGTTAGATGTGTTTTTTCCAAAGGATAGTTTCTCTCCTGGTACAGCTTCTCATAAAATTATAAATTCATTAATTTGTTAAAATACTCTAATGGCCTGGCACCAGTGCAGGAGGGCGTGATTATTTTTGAGTTATTAAGGGAGATGCAGAAGTTCACATTGCTTCATTGAAAGACTCTAAAACAATTGTTGAGATAGGTTTTTGGTCTATTAGACTCCTCACTAATCTTTTGGGGGAACTCATTAACATGCTTGAGTGATAAAAGGCATAAGGATAGCTTTCATCAAGTGAAATTGTTAGTGGTGCATACCATGCATGAGATGCATTATAAGTTGTATTTATGATGTGAGAAACTTTGTAATAGCCTCTGATGCACTGCATAAATCATTGCGTTCTTGGGACTTGATAAATGCAGAGAAATTTAGTTCTGGGACAGTTCTTAAACAAAATATATCACCGAATGGTATAAAAATCCCTCCTCATGCCATTCTTTGGCCTTCAGCATGTAAAGTATGAGCAATGCACTCCCTCTCCTTTTCCTGTACTGCACAGCTCTAAGTACAGGGGGTGAGTGAAGAGCATCAACACTGAAATATTTTGACCTGTGTCCTTTGAGTCAGGTAGAAATAGTTAATCACATGTCAGAAGCAAACTTTGGGCTATGATTAATCCCATATGTTGAGAATTATCTTTCAAGAAATTGTTTGAGAGAGGGCATGAGCTTTTTTTGAAAGCAAATGAGACCCCTTGCCAGAGGAGTATTTTCCATGTCCTGTTTGTTTAGTAGATACCTAGTGAGAGAATTCGGCTGAATATGTTTGAAAGAATTATTATTCAGCAAATGAAATGCTTTCAGAGGACTGTTATCCCAGTTTGAAATCTGGTAATGTATCTCGGAAAGAAGAAAAGCACTTGGGAGTGTTGAAAGTGACAGGGAATATAGGACATCACAGATTTCTCTTCATCATAGTTTTCTGTATTTGCTGTATTTCACTCGTGCTTTTATAATGAGCTGAAAATTTTATCAGATTTTTGCTTGTAAGTATTTATTTGGAATTAAAATGCTCAGGAAAACCATCTAGTAGCAGAGTTCTCTCTTTTTTTTTTTTTTAAATGCAAGTATACCTACACACTCAGAGTGTGCTCCTGCAGCCTTTATTTACAGTTCCTATATATCTAATGGGTAGTCCATGTATGAGCTCAGCTGTGTCTGTAGAAGACAAGTAGGAAGAGATCTATGCAAGCTGCAGAAAAATATTTTAATAGATTTATTGAAATGCATGAGTTGGATAAAACAGTGCAATGTACTGGATCCTCTGCTTGGGCAGAAGTATTCTGTGTGTTTATTCAAGGACTTGCAATTGCTTAAACCTCTTCCCTCTCATAGATAAAACTGTTAATAAGTTTTATTAGCAGCATCCCCTGCAACTGGATGTTCAACCCGTAATTCTCATCTGATCTTGTATGTTCTTTTATGCGGAGAGGCTGTGTTATGTTGGGGATTTGCACTGGCAAGATTTAGAAAGCAAGAGGCAACATAGAAATGGAAAAGCTCTGCTGCTGGACTGAGTAGGGAAGGCATGCTTTCTCTGTGAGAGTCTAAAGGGAATTTGTGCCTGGAATATGGATTTCCCCTCTGTCGGGAATTTTCTTCTTGTCTTTTTTTCATACAAAGAATCCCTTTGGTGACTACCGATAACCCTGCTGTGAAGAATGAGCAAATGAAAGCAGGGAGTTAGCTTGTGTTATCTATTTGGGGATGATTTTGCAAAAGCACAAGGACAAGGGTCTTCATCCCTGGTGAAAAGGCCACAGAGCGAGTAAGACAGTCCAGGTGCAAAGAAGCTTGAGCAAAGTTTCCAATGATTTCACTAGTTCTGAAGCTTTTTCTCATGGGCAAAGCTTACAGTGATTTGTTTGAAAGTATTTATTATGCTTACAGATTGTACTCCTCTGGTTTACACACTTTTGTCCTGCTTCTTCCTCCAGACTGTTGCCTTCCTTCTTCGCAATGGCAAGGTCAAAACTCCACTATAGCCTTTGAACTCTTGAAGTCAGTTAAACTGTTTATGGTTTTACGTTCCCTAAATAGAAAAGAGGCAAGGAGAAGGGACATGCCAAACGACCTCCACCCTCAGTTGAGCACAAACGTAACTTACAGTCTCCTTCTGCAACTATCTCAAAAATAGCAAGCCACATATTTAATTTATGTCAAAACAAAGCCAAGTAATTTTGGCTCAGCATTTTACTTTGTTAGATGGAAAAGTACAGATAATGAAAAATCGTATCTGAGAATATGAGACTTGAGAGTGCATGTACCTTGTTTTGAGAACTCTTACGACTTTTTCCCTTCTTTAGTGCATGATTGCTATATCAGTGCTTATCTTACTGTCGATTTTTCCCTTTATCATGGTGCCCTGAAAGATCCCTAGTTTTTATCTCTTGATAATTTGAATCAGAAGGAAACATGGTAAATTGAAGGACAATTACAGGTAAAGTATTGCAGTTTAGAAATATGAGAGCATTGCCCTAATTTCAAGCTCTTTGGTCTCTTTTATTAACATTAACTCTCAGAAACATTTTAATAGCCAAGGGAACCACATCTTTTGATCTCAAATTCATAAAGCTCCATTTTTTTTCCAAGAATGGCAAAGAGAACAAAGAAGGCTGTAAATGGTCATATGACTTAGAGAAGGTGAAATGCAAGCTCCAATCCATACATAAAATAGAGCAAATTGATATGCACATTAAAAGAAAAAAAAATCTATTAGTAACAACAGCTGCACTATTAAAATTAATTTGCCAAACTGAAAAGATTGGTCCCTGCTCTGTATTGATCACTGGGTGCATTCCATTACAATGGACAAAACTAGGAAGATTTACACTCATAAGTGTAACAAAGTCAAGTCTTAACATGTGAGTGCAGTGAATAAATGCTTTAATTAAAATGAATAAGAAGCAAGTCTTTCTTTGGTATGTTGCATATTTTATATTGCCAGAGTTTTCAATGTCCTTAAGATACTCAGATATTTGTTCAAAGAGTGACAGTCCATACCCAAAGAGCATATTTGGGTAGGGGTGAAAAATAATGCCTTTGTTGTGTAATGTCACTGGCGAGATGTATGTCCCAGTTCTGACAGAAGTGCTACATTTCAGAACCCTGTAGCATTAGATGGGTTTTTTTAATTTAAAATTTACACTAGCAGCCAGAACAACAAAAAGATTTTGAAACAAAGAACCCAAATGCAAATCACAGCAAAGTCTGCATTATTGAAAATAAAGAAAATGTTTTTTATTAGTGCTGAATCCAACTGAGTTTATGTAGGTTTATATTATTCTGTGTGTCTGGAAGCTGCCCCTGAGCAGGCTGGGAGCAGAGCGATGGGCAGGTACAGGATTAGCATGTATGTGAGGTAATTTCTTCTCTTTCTTCAATCCTTTTCCTGTCTGCTCTGTATCTTCCGGGGGAATAAATAGTGCTGTGCTGGTTTGGGCCCCAGTGATCCAGCGTTGTGACAGATTCCTGGGGAAAAGCTCTGGTAAAATCCAAGGCCTCAGTGGTAACCCCTGAAGATTCAAGAAGGCAGGGTCCTTGTTGAAGAGCAGTGACAGCAAATAGTTACAGACAGAGAGAGAAAAGACAAATCTGTTGGAAAAAATGTTTGTAAGAGGAAAAGAGGGCTGGTAGTGGAGCATCAGAGGGCACAGCTGTAGGTTCGGGGGTCTGTGCCAGCAATGGCGGCATTGCCTGGCCGCAAGGTGGAGAACCAAACCCAGGAGGTTTATTGGCCGCTGCAGGGCCGGACAATGCAGGAGTGCAGAGTATATAGTTTAGCATGAGCCGTGAAGGAGCACTCAGGGTGTGTGGAACACGAGCCCCCCGGAATGTGACGTACGTGCCGTGTCCCGGCCCCTCTGCCGCGCCAAGCCCTGAGGCGCAGCCGCCATTTTGTTCTGTGTGCTCTGAGGGCGTAGCGAGACAGCAACATGTCGTGCCATGGCCCGGCAGTCTTGCCTTTGGTCTGCTTCTTTTAAGGTAAAAAAACCCCAACACTGTAGGCTGAAGATGATTTCTCACTGCTTATGGCAATCACAGATTGGAGAGAAACTTCTTAATACTCCTGTTGTTAACATTTCTGTTTGCCATACTGAGTGGGGGAAAGAATATATACGGAAAAACGACTATAACCTGTTTCATGTTTTTAATTTTACTTTTGAATGCTCAAGCCACTATTAGTTAACTGTACGACTTGTCTGGCAAGTAGGAGTGGAGTAATGAGAACAGTGATCTGTCTATCTGTCTTGCTCTTGGACGGGATGTCAGGTATGAGTGTGGTTGACTGGAGTAAGGTTCCTCTGTTGGCTTTTCTTAAGCTGTCAGATTGGGAAAATAAAGCCTTGATAGACCCAGACACTTCCATTTGAATGCATTTCAGCTCAGCTCTGAAGGGCATTTAGAAAAATCCAGGATCAATTAAGAAAAACAGCTTCTAACTTTCATATAGAGCTCCATATGATGAGCAGTGGCATTGCACATTTCTTTCTTTCAAAAATCCAGTGGGACCACCGTCATTTTGATTTTGTATGTCTTGACTTAGGTACCTCTCAGTTTTTCCAGGGAAAGTATATTTATTTAATGACTGATCCCATGGTTTCCCCGTGTGTTCCCTGCCCGAGGCTGACATGGTGTTATTCCTGGGCAGAGGCCCTCATGCTCAGGTTTGTAGGACTGCTCTCTGCAGTCCCTTGACCTACTGCCTGAAAATTGATTTACCCTGTGGCATTGGCTGCCTCAGAGCATGTCAGCTTTGCCTTAAAGCCCAGGAAGGATCAGACCCAGGAGCAGCAACAGCAGTAAAAACACTGTCTGTCGCTGTTATCAAGGGGCAATAGGCAGAGGGTCAAGACAGGCTCCTGGCACTTCCTTACTGTAAGGTACTGTTACAAGCAGCTCCTTGTAAAACTTCCATTTAACTTTGCAAATGGAACAAACTAGTCCCAACCTTCAGTGATTCAATGTGGATCCCTCTTTGAGGTCTGTTGAAGAACTTGTGAAATACCAAGGATTTGCTGAAACAGCAAACAAAAATGCCTGTGAGGTTTGAGCAGTCACCCAGGAGCAGGACCCCGTGCAGTTCAGGCTGGCTTTGTGTCAGGATTTGTTCATGTATTCACTGTGGATACAAGGCAGCCCTTCTCTGACAGTTTAGAGAGCAAATCCCTGGCCCATGGCAGCATTCATCTTTGTGAGACCTAACTAGGTTAAGCTGGACAATTTTCCATATGCAATTCTCACTATTTTACAAAGCTGGTCCTGGGGCCTAAGTAATGTCTTAACTTGTCCCTGAGCACAATGTTACTGTCATGTTAACATGTGCCAGGCAAGGAGGTTTAATTTTTTATGTCCATGCATTTTGTCTGTTAAAAAAAATATCAATTTTAACTGTTCCCTTTAGTCATTCTTTAGTTATCATTATTACCCTTCCTTCTGAAATAGCATTAAGCTAAGCCTAACTGCTTTGGGTGTGCTGTGTCTAAGAACAGACACAAGGCCAGCTCTTACAGCTCACTTAACACAGGGTACCTTTTTGCAGCGCAGTGAGCTGGGGCATTTTTTAGTGTTGCCCCTTCCAACAGGACTGTTCTAGATCTTTCTGCTCACTGGGCAATGAACAGCTTGAGGAAGAGGGAAAAATCCCTGTTTGTGTTCAGCAGTGGCTGACAGCTTCCTCAGACACGAGATCAAACATGCTGTGTGAGTATGAGTGCAACCACTGAAATGTATAATCCGTTTCTAGTCTCCTACTCTTCTCCTCCAATGAATTGTCCTGGTTAATTTGATGTTTTATTAAATAACCAGTTAATCAGTTTTTAAGGTCTCCAAATGTAGCCTTGTGATTTCATTAGCAGTCTCTTCTCTGTATTGTGAAAGAGCACTTGATTTACCCTGCCTATACACTCCATTGCTTTGGGTTCTTCCAGCATATCCGAAATTAGTTAATCACTAAGGTGCACTGCATCAGTCTGTTTAATTTTTGCTCACAGAGGACTCTGTTTCCCTAACAATGCTCATTGTATTCGTCTTAGACTCTTTTCCTTTCTGCTCTTACAGTTTTGGAAGGGTACTTTGTGGGTTCATAGCATTGTTATAATTATCTCTGTGTTCTGTCCCAGTCTCTGGCTCTTGTCTGTGTTCTGAATAGGTTTGCACTTGCATCACTGTTTTGTAAGATTCTGTTACATTAGTACAGCACTGCAAGTCAACTCTTCTGCTTCAGTTTTGCAGGGCGGTGGGTGTCAATCTGAAAACTGTCACAACACTGGTGTTTGGCTTCTATATTTAGTTGCTGGTTTAGTCTCAAGTTTCCATAGTCACTTCACACATTATTTCATTGACTGGAATGGAAGCTGAACTGAGCCTTTTAATGGAATTATTAGGAAGGATAAAGTAGTTCAAACGAGCAGCCTTTTCAAAATCATATTGCCTTGATTTATGATTAATATTCTATTCTCAGTCATTTAGATGGATGTTTAAAAAAAGTTGGAGGTATTGGCAAAGTTCTGAAAGACAGTTCTCTATACTGCAAGAAACTTCTGAAAATAATGAAACAGTAAATAGTTTAAAAATACTTGTGGTTTTGAAACTACTGAGTAAATAATAGGATCAGTAGAAATTGCAGAGGTGCTCTGTGTTTCCTTTGTCTTTTGTGAAGTGTGGGCTGGCTCAGGCCAACATACTGTTAGTATTTAAAGATTCATGGATTTTAAAAAGCATTGACCAGACAACATCATATGTTAGTATTATTTATATTATTTTAAAATTTTCTAAATTCTCAATAGACTGCAATTATGGTAACCCTATGCCAATATAGTAGAAGACATAAAACAAGCACAGTGAAATCTTACTCTAAAAAAAACGTTAAAGTATGAACATCTCTCTCACCATGTTAAGGAGAATTGGAGAAGGCAAGATTTTGTTATAATATGTAAATAAATATGCAATATGCAAAATTCCTGCTTTTTGTTACCTGTTTTTGTCTTTCCCTGACACATCCATGCGCTATTTTTCAGACAACAATGTCTTTTTATATTTTCAGTTATTAATGCTAAGTCTTGTTTTTCTCTTGCAGTTTTTTTGCACCACGTTCCATACCACTTCATCAGCTGAATCTCTTGGACAGAGAGAGAATATGTTCCTGTACCCCCATAACGTGGCCCCAAGCAGCAGAAGGGTTCATACATCCCATATGGAACTTTATGGCTTCAGGTGAGATGGAATTCATTGAAGAGATGAATTTTAAAAGTGAACTGATTTTATGCAAATGTACCAGTGAAAGTCGATGATTCAAATGTCTGTGGGCTAAATTATGGAAAAGTGTTTCTTGGTTAAAAATTAATCATAAAGAACTTTAAAATACATTATGAAACAAGAACTCGTAAAATAAATCTCAAACTGCTGTAAAGCAGTTTGAAATAGAACACTATTTTCCCCTTACTTTTACTGTTTCCAATTTTAATTATTTACTGATTTATACTATTAATTTTTTTTGGTCTTCAGGTCAGTTGTTTTTAGTACCTCCCTCTTTAGCTTTTGTACCAGTTCAACTAAGGTGGTTTTTTAAAATATCCTAAAATGCGTAGTGCATTGCCGTGTCTATTTGTGAGGGGTTTCTACTGGATTGGCAGTAGATGTGGTGTTTTCACTGCTCTGCTAGGGACGTCACTTTTCCAGTTCCCTCTTCTGGTCAAACAATTTGGAGTGGAAGTTATTAATAACGTGAGATTAATATATTGCTGTAATGACTTATGTGGACTCCCTATGGAGTAAAGCCTTACTTTACACAGTGAATATAAAAATCATGGAAAATATCTTTTTTTCCAAAATAGAAAGATTTTAAAATTAATGCAGCCCAACCAATGTCTTTGTACACTCTTTTTAAAGACCTTTAAAGGAAAAGTTACTTGGTTAATGAGATGCAGCAATGATTCTTGACCTCCCTGGTTTGTTTGAGGGAGTATTGTTTCGTTTTTGTTGTAATTTTTTTAACCATAGAGCTTCATGTCTTGGATATTGCACTGGTGTTTTCCACAGAGGCATTGAAAATTAGGTTACATCTTCAGCTGGTTATATTGCAAAGCTTATTTTTAGATTTACTTTTTACTATTGCTGGAGAATTACAAAAAAAAAAAAAAATCAGACACATTGAGGGTTTTTTTTGTTTATATACTGTAACACTCAGAAATAGTTTTGCACATGGGAAGGGACTAAGTATAGTAACAAGAAAATACTGTAAAAAAGCTTGGACAGCTTTTACCTTAAGGTTTTGGTGAATCAGCACACAGTGTGCAAATTATGGCATTTGGAAAGTAGTTCTTGTGAGCAGCCCACGTTACCCTTCTCCAGAGGTCTTTGGTTTCATAAGGTGGGAACCTGTGCTTGCTCCAGTCTCTCTCTCAGCACGGGTATGTCTGTGTCTGTGTGTGTTCACCTGCCTCAGTTAAACTTGTACCATTCTGTTCTTGCTACTCAGATCTGTGTCACAGCTTTGCCCAAAGTTGTGACTTCGTCAGCCAGCTGTGGAGTTGTTTCCTGCACGTGTGTATTCATATATTGCAAATATTCATCTGTGAATACTCATCCCAGTTATAAAGCAGAAAGTATTCAAACTTATCTGGTTACTTTCTAGTAAAAGTCCAGTTGGAAAAATTAGTTCATTTGGTTAGTATTTACTGCTGAATTATACTTTTCCAGTAACTAATGCCCCAAAGTATAACTGGCTGAAATCAATTACAATATATCTATTAACTGTGGGGTTACAGATCACTATCTGAAACAGTTTTAACATGATTTGTTTCATATGCTCTATCAGTTACTCAAGAGTTATAAGCTTCTGCAAGATTTTGTGTCCCTACTGTTCTAGATTACCCTGTCAGCACAGTAGTGGATGGTGACAACTGTCACAGTATGTCTAGATCCTCTTTAGAAAATGACTGATGTAATTTCTTAAAGGAGATACTATACTCCCTTAAGTAGCCACCAGTGTTTCTAAACTTACTAAAGCCTTTTCTTTATACTGATCAAGAAAACACAAAACTTAAGGCTAAGTTTATCAGTCAAATGTAAGAAAGAATGAGGTAGGCACAATCCCACTGGGTAAAGTTCAGTGTAGGCTTCAAAGGTTGCTCTTCAACATCTGCTCTCATTGAACCAGCTTTTTATGTTCTAAAGCCAAAATCAACCTGATTAGTTTCCAGTGAACTGACTGTAATGGCTTCAGTGGACTTCTCTTGTGTTCTGTTTGGGTAGCAGTACCCTCAGTCAGCTGCTCCCTAGTCCTGGTTCCCAGCCAACCACGAGAGCAGCTGAGGCCTCAGACTGACTTAGGTGGAAGTGCCCCTTCTGGGGCTCTTAGCAGAGAATAAATTGTGTGTAAAGAAATTGCTTTAAAAAGTGCTTCTGAAATCGCGTTATTCCGTAAGTCACTGGTGGAATATTAATATTCTGAGATTATATGAGTGCTGAACTGTGGATAAGAAGATTTTGAGAAGAGTGTCAAGAACTTGACATTATATCCTGATGGTCACAGTGGCTTCAAAGCCTTGTTCTATGTATTTCAGTTTGATTTAACCCTGATGAGAATCCATTGGATTACTTGCTGTGAGGTATCTCATGCTTAGAGCATGGGTAACACAGTAAAACCAAGCTCAGAAGGGTGTTTTGTAGAGGAGCTGGACACATTAAAAATGCCAAAGTTCAGTTTCATGACAGTTTAGGATAGAACCTTTGACATTATTCTGTGAGAGTGAGGCTTCAGCCCCATTCTTTGCTGCAGCAAACGAAGCTAAAGATATGAGAAAGAGAACAAGAGTGCTGGGAAGAAATCCCAGCAAGGTGGATTGTAGCTGAAAGATGCTTTTTTTTTTTTTTCAGAAAATGAGGTTGTTAACCCCATTGAGGTGTGGAGTCACAATCCCAAAGGGCTCCATAGAAGGGGCAGTCCTAGCACTGATAACTATGTGCCCTTTCCAGGGGGTAGGCCAATAACTTATAAGCTCTTCCCAAAAGACCTGCAAGGGGGGAGGGGGCTTGAGGGTGGCAGCTGGTGAGCTGTTAGAAATCTCTAGAGGCCAAGAAACTAATTTTTTTTTGTTTTGAACATTAACTGCCAGCTCATCGGGAGAACCTTTTAACAATTTGATAAAACAAAATCTCTGAGAGGAAGCAATTTTGACTTTTTTTTTTTCCTTATTCCTTGCCTTTACACTTTGGATTCGTCTATAGTTTCATAAAGAAGAATCCATTTTGCCTTGAGAAATTAAACCCACAGAGGGATATTCTTTTTTTCCCCTCCCCGAGCAACTCTTTGGTTATGACTAATGTCTCAATTGCTATAAAATTGACCATTAACTTATTTTCTCATTGAACATCTCATTTTAAAAAAAATATTCTGAAAGACAAAACTCTTATGTGCTCTTTCATTGACATGTGAAAATGTAGTTAGATATTCTGATCTAGGTTTTCAGTTACGAAATTCCAGATGAAACAGAAAAATATTGAAGCTGGAAATCAAAATACCTGATTTTGCAGCTCATTATCTATGTTATATTTCACCTACTATAAAAATTCCTTGTATCGATGTAATTATTCAAAGAGTGATAGCAGTTTAGAACAAAATTTGGATTTAAATGTGTCTCTTTGCTGTGGAGCTCCCCGACTGACAGTGGCATTACAACACAGTTGTTCACACTGGCGGCAGGCAGGTACCGGCTGTACAGGGGAAGTCGTGCCTGGACAGCGAGGCAGCACCTGAGAGGTGCTGGGCAAACACATGCAGAGCTAATTGGTTCCTGAACAGCTACACAGAGCACACTGCACCTGCTGGAACCTCTTTGTGTCCAAGTTAGTTGCTCTTCCCTCCCTCACACATCTCTGACTTTGCTGCGATTTGTCTTTGTTGTTGCAGTTTCGGTAGTTTATCTTGCTGCTATGTCTTCTTTAATGAGCCTTCTTCCTTTGTCACTGCCTTTCAGGGACACCATGCTCTGCACCAGACGGGTACGTTAGGCCAGAGCCAACCTCTCTGTTTCCTGTCATGTCTACATTTCACAGAATAGTGAAAATGGATGAGTTTTTCACTCTTTAAATCAGCAACCTGAGTTCTTGTTAAGCATTACCTACCTCTTACTGAAGCTGCAGTGCTTGCAATTCCATTTAGCATGTGTGTGCATTGTATATGTGCAGCATTGGTGTAGGGATAACCACAGAACCCTCTTGGAGTTAGAAGTTATCATTCAAAAGGGGCTGACCAGCCATGCTCATGGATCTTGAAACGTGGCAGGATATTCTGGTTGCTGTTATGCAATTTCTGCTCTTGCTGTGGGAGTTACTTTTGCAGGGTTTTGTTTACTGTCTGTTTACAGGCACAGATTTGGTTTTGGATTTCATGCACATGCTTAATTTTAGCAAAACCAGAGCTATTCTGCTTAGCCATCTGACTCCATCACAAACAGACAGTATACAAGATGAGGTCCAAGTCTTTCAAAGATTTATTGGTGGTGTTATAAACCTCAAAAGTGAAAATAATGAATTAAACCCCTTAAATTGAGGACCTTTCTGAAAATGTAAACATGATGAATGTTGGCTTCTTTATACTTCTTTTTTTCTGGTTCCATAACAGAAGGTTGCAAATTAATTTCTTAGCAAGATCTGACAGGTAGTTTTGGCAAGGTCATCTTGGATGGAAAATGTGCATGAAATCCAACCAGGTCAGCCAGGTGACTGTGAGAAGAGCAAGAAATACCAGATTTTCCATATGATTGTTGGCTAGATATGTAATTTACCTGGGAAATTGAGATCTTGATGAAATATAGTCTGGAACCATTTGAGTAACTCTACTGTACAACATTATTTGGATGTTTTCCAAGCATTTTATTTCTTTTCTCTTTCTGTTTCTGTATTTTGAAAATTTATGTTGTCATGCTCACCAGAGCAGTCTCCAATACCTAGATCTAAGAAGAAGCATATGTAGCATTAAGCTTGTAGCATTGAACACTGAGATTTTATTATTGATGCTTTAAAACATGCATACTGGTATGATCTTTTGAAAGGTCAAGGCCAACAAACATATTTATATAATTGTGGTTGGTAAAATTGTACACAGATTAAAACCAGTGTATGGGTAAGTTCATGGAAGAAAAATTCACTGAGAGTGGTTAAATATATATATATGAGCTTATTTCTTAAAGTGTCGACTGAAATCCTCCAGAGAAGTCAGGGAGTGGTAGGTTTGCCAGTGCCAAAGCATCCAATACTCACTTGGAAATCAAAAAACCATTCAAAATGCATTTCAGAACTAGTATGGTGTATCTCTGATCAAATTCTGTCTGAAAAGTATTGCATGAATTTCTAGGTAGTTTGTGTTCATCATCATTCTGCATAAGCAGGATGCAAGCAGCAATCTTTGTGTCCCTGGCTACCCTTCACACTAGTGCTGATGGATGTGTTTTCTGGATGTGGGACACAGTTCCAGCAGCTGTCAGCACCCTTCTAGGGTTCCTCTGTGTGTACTAAATTGTACACTTAGTGTTTGAGATGGTGAAAAAAGACAGGGACTGCTTTCCATCCCAAAAGAGTAAGTTTGAGGGGAGGGCAATGGCAACAGAATTGTATGGATGTGTTTTAATGACTGGGATGTTATAAATATCACAAAAAAAATACAGAAGAAAGAAGGAATGAGAGGGGAAAGGAAGGAACAGCAAACTGAAGTGTTCAGAAAAACTGTAATTCCCCATCCCTTGAAATATAAGCAACACTGGAAAAGAATGTGTTTTTAAATAGGTAGAACTGCATGCTTTAAAATCATAGGACGCATAATTTCAGTGTAAGAATTCTTTTTGTAGCAAAACTGTCTGGTTTGTCTTGTTTCCTGGCAAGGAATTTAAAACTAATGTTCTATTAATACAGTGGAATACAAGAGGCATCAAAACACAAGTATTTTTATAATAAGACTATATTAAAACAGACTATGTTACTATTAATATAGCAACATATTATTATAGAGCATATCAAAAAGAGTGAAAAAGGCTGATTATTGAATACAGTCCTGTATTTTATATCTGCCATTAAGTTACCAGCTTTTATCATACCTCTGTTTCTGGATGAGAATTGGGGCTTACTCTAGGAAATACATAATGAATCAGCATTTAGAAAGGTACCGCTCTCCTTGTTTTTTCCACTTTTTCAAGGACAAATTAACTGGGAAGCCTGAGCCTAAAAAAAGACCATTAAAAAAGAGTAAGTGCAAGGAGTGACTGATGGGACAGGACCAGAAAGCTGTCAGTTTGATCCTTGAGAGATAGCCAGGGTTGGATAATGAGCAAGATGGTTAAATGTGTTCTAGACACCTTAAGAAAGTGAGTGGGACTTTTCCTCAAACTTATGTCTTGTCCCTCCCCTTCTTTCCTCACCTACTTACTTCCACAAATCCTGTGTGCATTGGCCTTTAACTAAAGCTTCCCTTAGTAAACTGTAACACTGTGTTTCTGGCTTCTCTTGCATACACGCTCAAAGCTATTCACTTTTCTGGAGGGACTGCTGACCTGGGAACCCAGCTGTTCCCCCCCTGCCTTGTGAGAAGAGTCTCCTGGAAGAGCCAAAACCTTTCAGCTGTTGGATTACTCCCTTTTCCTATTGCACGCTTGAGAGCCCAGGTCTAAACCTGAATGTATGGCCTGGATTAAAGTAGCTGCTGACAAAAGTAATCAGCTGTGTTTGGTCCAGATCTCTAATGTTCATATTTCTTGCTATTCAGAACAGCCAAATCCACAGGTGTGCTGAACTACAAGGATGGTCAGACAGCTGCCAGGGATCCTGAGTGGATGCATAGCAAAGAAAACATCAGGGGCTTAATCCAAGTCTGTGAAATTGCCAGCACTGAAATTCCTGTCCTTGAGGCTGCCTAGTTGCTAATGTGAATTTCTGGCAGTGCTTCCCAGATCTGTTGCATCTGTAGATGTTTGCAGCTACAAAAGCATCAGAAAAAAATAAAGCTTTATGTGTGGGCACGTTTGCATCCCTGTATGCCTACATCTATAACTTATGTTTTATTCTGATAGCTCTCAAGTAAAAGAGCAATAAAAATTTTAAGCAGCTGCCCTTTCTGATGGCTGCTACCTTGGGGCTCATTCCAATACTCATTGCAAGTCAATGACAAAG
Organism: Acropternis orthonyx; assembly: GCA_035583155.1. Classification (NCBI taxonomy): domain Eukaryota; kingdom Metazoa; phylum Chordata; class Aves; order Passeriformes; family Rhinocryptidae; genus Acropternis; species Acropternis orthonyx. The sequence continues at coordinate 531,449 of JAWWEU010000160.1, forward strand.
ATCCCATTACCTTTAATCATGCAGGCTCAGGGCCTTATATGATGTGGTCAATCCTGCTGAGCATTTGTTCAATGAATTTTTGCTTGAATTAGACCATGGTTGTGCTTTTGACTGCACTAACTCATTCCTGCATTAGCTCTTTGCAAATATTCTGGTTCAGGCATGTCAGTAACCAGGGATGTCTGTCCACAGAAATGGACATATTTGAGTAAATGTTGGAACAGGGTCTTGAAAACAGGTTTTAAATTTACAACTGTTCGTACAAAAAATCTGCTATGGAGAGAGACTCTACCTAGCAAATCAAAGCCCAGAAGGGGATCATGCAATTTATGGGTTTTGTGATAATCAGAAAAGTCTAAAGCTTAAACCCCAAATATTTTCTGATAATGAACTGGTTACATGTAGGCCACAAACAGGGAATGATCCACCAATACCATGTGGAACAAAGAATTGTCAGGCTGTTTGCTTACTCATACTGTCCTGCCCATAACAAAACCAGAAAAAATAATGCCTAACTTTCTAAAATATAACAGATGCACTTTCTAACTGTGAACACGTATTTTTAGTGTACAGCCTTTGCCCATGGAGGTGGCAGGGTCTTGCTTTGTCTTAGTGGAGCCTGCTACTCTTTACTGATTTTGATGCTAACCTTCGTAAAACTACCGAGTTCATTCAGACCAAAATGCCTCGACAAGAGTTCTACATGTGTCACATACATTATGTTATTTCAGGAGGGAATAGGAAAGAAAAGAAAATCCTCAGCAGAATTGCTACAGAAACCAATTTTTCTTCTTGGCTTTGTTGTTTTATCTCTTCTACTTCATTGTTGCAGGAGAACTGAATGCAAATGAGAAGACCCGTCCAATCTCAGACACCAATTCTGTGGGATTTAATTTAGGAATTGAAACTTCATCTTGAATTTTTCTAGGCAATTTGCAAGTCAGATTATTTGAAAAATCCAGTCAGTCTAAATATTTTTTTACTAGGCAAAGGAGTGTTTCAGCTTTATCTTATCTGTATTTTTTTGCAGAAGCTGGTGATAAAAGGCCCCTTGTTTTGTGACTGTTTATGTGGATGTGACATTATCTCTCTGTGCCACTGTCTCTCTGGGTTCTAGCAAAGTGCTTTAGAAGTCCAGGGATGTCTCCTCTGTTCTTTTGATAAGGCAGTTTTCTCTTGTTTTCTGTCTCTTCTTTCTCTACCTTGGCAGGATCTGCCATGCAAATAGCACACAGATGAAGGGTATCTTCTGAAATCTGTGCCAATATTTTGTATCTTTTGTAATTAACTTAAGACCATAATGCTTTCTTTTTGGAGAACGTTTTTTCACCTTGCATTGCTAACATTTTACACTTTAATCAAAAACAACAAAACCTTTTGTGGGGAATTATTCTATAGCTTTATGAGTGTTTGATCATTTCTTCAAGGTGATTCTTTACATGAGGATGCATATGCAGCTGTTTCATTTGAAGGGCCCATTAAAATCTTTGCTCATTTTTCAGCTCTGGGACTGGATGAATTTTTATTCAGGTCTGCTGAGCTGGGAACACTGGGAGGATCATGTTTGCATTTTAAGTAAGTTGCACTGGTAAAGTTGATATAGCACTGAGCTCTGAAAGCATAGAAAAGGACATTATCTTAATTTTGTCAAAGTCATCTCCATCATGCAAGTTGATAGCCATTTTTCTTTGTATCTATTTCTGTGCACTGGACACCAGTTCCTGAGGTGTGGAAAGCCAGACTTTCTCATCTGCTGTTTGAGAGTAGGCCTGTTGCCATTTCACATAGCTGTGCTCTGAATTCCCTGTGCTCTCATTTATTTTTCTCTTTGGACCATATCATTTCCCTCCAGCAGTAATTTGGGAGCTTCTGCTTGATCCACACATACTAGTTTTGTAATTTTGTTACAGCAGCCTCCAGCCAATAATTCATGCAAACATCTAACGTGCAAATTGGATTGGTTTTCATGGAGTAAAAACCAGTTCTATTCTCCATTAAGTGTGAGATTAGGTTTTTCAGCAGGAATGAATGAGCACTGAACTAATCCACCTCAAACTGGCTGGCTCCCTGGAAACTTGGAAGAGCAAATGAGACAAACCCCTCTTGGGAGGAGTTGTTCCCACCTTTCTGCACAGGGGTGGGCTAAGTGATCTCTGAAGGACAGCTCTAGACTCTGTTTATTTGATGATGACAGTGGTTTTATTCCTCAGCTTGTGGTTTGCTTATAGGTAAAAGCAGCACACACTGAGGTAGAACAAGCCTGGACTTCAGAGCTTTCACTTTTGAGCCAGACTTAAGAGGGGGTAAACTTCCTTTCCTTTTTAGCCTCTCAGGAAGAACTTTTCCCCATTGACACCTGCCCATGCTCAGAACAGAACACACTCTTACCCTGCTTCTTCTGCATTTGATTCTTCATGGGTCACTGCAATGTGTGAGCCTGTCCTGTTCTGCCCTGAGAGTTAAGCAGGTTCCTGCTGGACCTGCACTGCTCCTTTGCAGCCCCCAGTTGCTGAGGCTTTTAGTCTACCTCAGAAGAGGGAGCGGTTTTTTTTCTGGACTGGTGCTTCATGTGGCTTGTGTATTCCTCTCAGCTGGTTTACATATCCCATCTGAAAGGTTGCTTATTTTAGTCAGAGTACTTGAAAGAATATGGTATTCTTAATACAAAGGTGTTGTCAGTAGGTTGGCAAGTATCCTAAAAATACAGATGCATTATTAAAACACTGTCTGTCTTGCTCAATCACCAAATCTTGGAATGTGTCTTGTGATTTTTTATTCTTTCTGAATGATTTTTAGGGTTAAGCTGTCTGTGGTCATCGCTCCGACTTTCTTTGTGCGTCCCGGATACTGTATTTGTGTTAGTGTTAATAGCATGGCAGTGGTTCACACAAAGTCAGAAAATCTCAGCCTGGCTGCTGTAGTGATCCCTTTCTGAGCAAAATGTAACTTCAGTTTGCTTATCTAAATTAGACTGTGTGCTTACAATATAGACCTAATTGACAGGAATCCGCATTTATGAACAAGACTTATGAGACTGGTCTGAGGAAAGGAAGTCTCCTAAACTAGTGTCTTTTAGGTTCTTCATGACGCAGTACCCTCATGTTTCAAGGCAATTTGGTGACAGTACTGTTAGTGTTTAAACTAATCCACTGAGGAAAGCCAGAGCCAAATTGTTAATATAACAAATACTGAAAGCAGCTTATTTTAGTCTTTGAATCTATCCTACAGTGCTGCACAAAGACTCCTCCTTTGGTCATTAAGAATTTAGGACATGGATAAAATGTCAGTGGGAGTCTGTGGAAATAATTCCATTGACTTCAATTGGATTAGTATCAGCTTCTTATGAAATAATTGTAGGAAATCACTTGTGTAGGAACTGTTGCTGAAATGCATAACTCAAAGAAATGCCAGACTAAAAGGAATAAATATTAAAGCCAGTTCCTTGTCATGAGAGACAGACAAGTCAGAAGCCTTCCATGAGCTGATTAAGAAACACATCTCTTTTAATACATTCATGAAATGCTTCAGACATGCAATGTTAATAAATTAAATGTTAATTTGGAGCTTAGCTTTACTGATTCAGGGCTGGATAAATTTCTCTGGATTATGCAGAGCTGCTGTCACACAGAAAACTTGTCTGCTACTGCACTTGAGGTAGGAATTCACATAATAATTTACAGGAACTTTATAGCATTATGAGAAACAGAACTTAATGATAGAGTATCAGATTTTTTCCAGATGCATGAGCAAATATACTTCGTTGAATCTCTGAGAAAATGGTCCCCCATATTAATAACCCATTCCTAAGCATCTATCAAATTACTTAATACTTAGGTATTACTAGGTAAAATTTCCCTTCTTTTCAAAGAAAAAGTGATGGATTCAGATTAAAGTAATACTTTTCTTAAAAGAAAAAAATACTTGTCAGGTGTTTGAGAGCTGATGTAATGATTGAGTTAAATCTGATTTCATTTTTTGCTTTTCCATGTTCTGTATTTATACAAATTGCATTTATCACCAAAGAACTAAAATATCAATTATTTTTCTCAACTGACACAATAGCAAGTCTTTATCTTTTATAATTCAGTTTATACTAGACTGATTTCTTCTAATTTTTGATCTCTGTTAAAAATATATACAGTATTCACCCACTAAAAGTGTTTCTGCATCATCCTTATTTCCTTCTGTCCCTCACTGAACTTAAAAATAGGCACTGGGTACTACTTAATCGAAGAAAATTTTGATTTCTAATAGCCAGAAGATATTTGTTTATTTACAGCTGAACAATATAGAGGTAACCATTTTTCAGGGACATTGCTTTACAATTCCATATAATTGAGTTTGAAGAACATTTAAAATAGTTCCTATAATTTTGAACCACTGTTGGGAGAAGAGGAAAGCTCATCTAGAAGTTATCATAGGTGAAATAAAGACTTATCTATAGGCTTCTTTAGCAGTATATTAACTGTACAATTAGATGAAAGCAGGTATTCATTTTACTTTCCACTTGATTTTTGGCAGAAAGGAATCTTCTGTATTGATGTTATCAGTGTGCAAAAAATACATATTGTAATTCAAATAATTTTAGTTTAATGCACAATTTAAACAATACTTGCATTTTTAATATATTTTCAAATATTCCTTATGCAGCTTCATTTCTATTTTGCAAGTCATAATGAAGATGATCATTCTTCTTTCACGTGAATGGCGGTCAACAGCTATCAGAAACATTTTGGAACTTGTTTGAGGCATGGCTGGCCACAGGGGGAAAAAGTGTGTTTTTTGGCAGACTCTGTTTATTTTCTGAATGTAAAAACTTGCTACTCTATTATTGACATAATTTCACAGCAAGGTGGCTTGGGTAAGAGCAAGTCATCAAAATTCCTCGAGAAAAAGGTATCACTTTTTTTTTTTTCTGCCAGTCAGTGCCCTCTGGGCAGGTTCCTCTATCTCCAATCTGGTGCAGCAAGGCCTCCGTGGTGAGGGTTTTCCCCCCAGTTTCACAGAATCCGTGCCTTCATGCTCCAGTATCTTCCCCAGCTCAGAGCAAATAGTGTCTGTATGCATGATTTCAGTCCAAATCTTTATGTCCTTATAGTGTGCTGAATCAATACAGACATTTTCAAGAGTTTCTTGCGAAGTTCCTGCTCGGAAATGCCCAGACCTTTCCAGGAGGGTTTGTTTTCTCCACTGTCTCCAGGCACCACTGTGTTCACTGTGCTTGCTGAGCTCTTGCAGTGGCCCCCGCCCCCTGTATCACTGGACAGATTTCCCTGATTACACAGCCATTAATAAGCCTTGCACAGCCTTTCCCTCTCTGGATTTTAAGCAGGATATTTCAGGCACAAGTAGGGGCCTTGGATTAACACAACCTTTTAACAAGCCCGGTGGCAAGCTGTGTCTGATTTTCACATGTGCAATTCAACGCTGGTTTAAAATAGTAAAACCAAGAATAAAGGGGGCGGGGTTGTTTTGTTTTGGGGATATGGCTAAACTTTATTAAGAGGCCGGGTTTCTTCAGGCCAAGTTCAATACTAAAAGCAAGGTTTAATCAATAATATAGCTCTGCACAGGTCTGATTGATTGATTCAGCCTTTCATGTACTCATGAGATGGATTAATGAAATAAAAAATGTTCACCAGCAGTGGCTGGTCCTTTAAGGGAAATGGCTGTTCTCTCTCCTTGGGGCAAAGCCCCAGGATGCTTATTGGTATCACAATTTATTATTCTGCTGCACACTATATTGTCTCATAAGACAGGCTCTCACTTCCCACATCATCCTGGTGATCATTCACTTCATCTGTTCCAACCTCAGTTCCTCTCTTCTGAATAGGAGAAATGGCACCTTCTATTTTCAAGTGAGTTTTCCTCCAGGTCATGGGCATGACCTGATCTTTGCAAACAGAATTTCAGCAAAAAAACCTTTGCAGAGTTTCTGCATACAAAACTCTGGAAACTCAGGCTGGTGAAGTATCAACCCAGCCCTGAATACTGCTTCCTGTACCAGATAGAAGTCTTCTAAGATTAACTTGGTTTTTTCCACATGAAACTGAATTTAACTGTGCTTATGCAACCAATTTATGCTGAAATACCTAGGTAAACACAGTACAGGGAAAAAAAGACACTTCTGGAGGGCTGCTGAGGATATCTATAAATTGGAACGGGCACCCTGAAGATGATACACACATTATATAAAGACAAACTACTAGTCTCCATAACTTTATATAAAAAGAAATGTTGTTAATTGTTATACAATAATTTATTCATAATATATTATATAATTCTTTTTAAATTCTGGTGACAAGGGCTTCAGTAAGTTCCATATATATGCTAAGACATGCTTCAGTTTGGTTCGCTTAATATTTTAGTTCGGCTCTCTTCTGCCAATAGTTAATTAAAAACTTCCATAATACCTGGCTACCAATGAAATCAATGTAGCTCAGTCAATAGAAGCTCCCCTTCTACAAAAGTTGTGATATTTTTATTCAGAATGTTCCCTTTCACTTGTTCTCCTCCATGTAATATTGCTGATGATATTTTTATCTCTCTCAGCTTAAACTTTCAGAATTTCTTTCATAGGCTAAGAATATTGCAAGACTTTAAAAAAAGGCAATGAAAAACCAAAATTAAATAAAAATAAAAACAAAGAGGACAAAAAAACCCCACCCCAAAACAAATAAACAAAGAAAAAAACAACAAGGAAGGGTGACTTGCATGTTGAATTTAAGCTTGGCAAATAAAGTTTCACTTTACTATTCTGGGTATTTCTATTGTTATTACTTTCCTGTTCTTTTGAATATCCTTTTTTTTTATTATTTTTTTTAGCTTAATATCTTGATTTATTAGGTATGTTCAGCAATGCATTTGAGAGGTTTCTGGACATACTTTAAATTTTAATTAACTGGTTAGCTTTTCTGTCAATGTCAGTATCTTTCTATATGCTCTGAGCTAGGTAACAATCTCTTGTAACTAATTCACTAAGAACATTTTGGTTTAGGCTTTAAAATCCAGTTATTAGAAAATGGCATTTCAAATAGAAATAGTTGTTGGTAAAGTTAAATTCATTTTACCTAGTCTACATTAAAAATATCAACTACAATGAATCAGCACATCTGCTTGATTGGGTTTTACTTCAAATGAGTGAGTAACGTTTAAACAAAAAAAAACCTTCCACCAGTGCAGACTACTGGTGGAACACTAGTCATGTTAGTAAGAGAGTATTCTCAGAAACAGCCCAAATTTGAAATAGATTAACTGTGAAAATTGTGTGACTGGGACTAATTTTACTCCTGTTCTCCTGGGTTTCTGTCTTAGATGTGTGGAGTTCAGTGTCTTGGGAAGAGGAGGTACAATTTTTACATTTTGTTCATCTTAACTAGAGAAATACCTGATCTTTTTCCCCCTGAAATGTCCTGACTGTGCCTGTGCTTGGCCTTGTTTGCACAGGGGATAAGTTCTCTGACTTGCCAAGGCGCCTCAGTCAGTAGGGAAAACGCAGTGCAATTCCCATGTGCCAACAGAGTCCTTTATTTGTACTGCCTACACCAAAACAAATCCCAGCTGGTTGCAGCAGGTTGGTGTGGAGCCTTGGGCGGGCATGGATTCCTCCTAGAAAGGTTATTAATATCCTTGAAGTAAAACACGTCCTGAAATGTCTTCATAGGAGTTAAAAAAATAAAAAGTTTCTCTTGGAGAAGTTTCTCCTGCAGACATTTGCTGAGGTATCAGGGCATACCGAGTCCCTCCTGTTAATTGCCAAAGCTGCATTTGTACACGTGTCAGAGACACCCTGCCACAGCAGAACCTTGGGCTGTGTGCATAAGTTCCAAAGGTCTCATCAAGGATGAAAGTCACTTATAAGGCATCCCTGGGCTTCAAACAGTCACTTCCTATCTTCTTGTTCCTGGATAGTCATAAAACATGCAGACATTTTTTCCATATGCTAGAGTTATTCCTTAATAATTTTCTCCTGTATAATACTTTTTTTTGCTATCTCAAATGTCAGTTACAGATCATCAGATTCATTTCTAAAATGAATTTTCATGTCTAACAGTTCCTTATCCTTCTATTTCTAGTCTGTCTCCAGCACAGAGTCTACAGATAGAAGATTATATAGAAATCCTACTTTTAATCTGTTTGTGTTTATGTTCATAGTGTCTGTTAACATTAAGAAACTGTACATGGGTTTAGAAATACATTTTACATAATCACTAAATATGTTGTTTCTGGAACATTGCTAAACCTTTTCTTTTCAAAAGCAAATACCATACCCAAGAATAGACAGAAGATCATTACTTCAAATCAAGAGATAGACAAGACAGTGTGCAGGTGTATACATTTATATAAACACACACTTCTTCCTGTTGGAGTGTATTTAGAACCTTTTCAGTTATTCCTAACTTTGTGCAAATGTACTTGGTAGACTGAAGTTTTCCTCACTGATTGCTAAATGCTTCTTTAAAAAAAAATAAATCAGCCAGTTTCTTATATTTCTCATAAATTAGATGATGAAAAAAGAACAATTTAGAAAAAAGAAATGACAGCTAAAAACAGGTTCAATTTAATAAACTTTCATGTTTTCAAAAAGACGGAAAATTTAATAAGGTGCCAGTCTGCCATATTCATGAAAATACCTGTCCCCATATGGCCAAATTCAGTTTAAAAAGGGGAACTTTGTGGGCATAAGGGCAGGATGAAAGCTCTGAGGACTCTGCGTTTGCTGAGGATGCTCATCCCAACCCACCCCATCCCTCTGGCGCACGTGGCACTGTGCAGCTTGTGTGCCCTGAGCCCAGGGAGCGGCACAGCTCCTCCCAGCCCCTGGGGCTGAGTATGGCACATATGCCATCCCCCGGGGGGTAAGGGAACTGCCCTGCTGGTCCCTGTCCCCAGCTGCTCTCAAGTCTGTCTTGTATGCTGTCAGCAACACCCATGCTGGGAATCAAACTGAGTGGACTGGAAGGTGGCAGATTTAATTGGAATGTAGAACAGCCTTGAGCCAGACCAACGACAAAAAACAAATATTTTGGAATAACACCAGGCACACTAGAACTGAGGGTCAGGCAGGAGGGAGAAGAAACAGTGACTAGTTTGACAAGTGAGTTTGACTCCTTTGAGCTGCAGTTATAGGGGTAGCAGGCAAGGAAGTGGAGCCTTTTGTGTGTGAGAGGAGCTTGGGATGTGGTAGACACCGGGAAATGACAAAGCTAGGAGCTGGTGGAGTGTAGTGGGAACACACATATTGAACATGACAGTGAGAGGCAGCTTTAACTCGGTCAGCAATGTGTAAAGGCTAGAGGGGAAAGCAAACAGATTATCGCAGACATGAGCTTGGGAGAAAGACTGTGATAAGGAGTTAAAAAAAGCCCAGTGGTGGGAAGCAATGAGGTTGGCATTTTACAGGAGACAAGAGATGAAAGTGGGGTCAGGCAGCCTTCCTCACCCTCCACTCTCAGCACCTTCTGCAGCCCACCAGTATGGCAGCTGCCCTGCCAGCTCGTCTTTCCCTGACAAAGAGGTTCATCACTCTTTAGCCAGCCACTCATAATGCTGCGCAGTGTTGTGGCTTTGAAGGTTGGTTGGGTTTTCCTTTTTTTTTTTAAATTTTTTTAAACTCTAGCTTGAAGTGCTTGAGTTTGATGTTTTTAACATCTTATTCTGAAGAACCAAAAGTCAAAATCACTCCAAGAAGGAAATTAATCTATTGAGTAAAAAACAATAGTAGATATTTAATGCAATAACTTGGATTTCTTTGGGTAGTAGTAAAAGATAGCCAGTCAGTGAATCATAATTATTTTCCTGTTTGTGTTAGCATAGCCTTGTACTGTCAGGGTTATAATTAATGTCACCATTGAGGTGGAATTGTGAAAAGGCTATGCCAGCCAATTAAAATGGTAATATGACTTCAGAATCTGTTTGTGATCGTATTGATTCCTTTAATGAAAACCTTCTCTGTGACCTTTTCCAAGCACATACTGTACTCTTCACACTTTTGCAGATTAATCTTGTAAAACAGTATTTTAAATTGTCTCACAGTAGGCTTGTAGGATTTTATAAATTGCCTAAAAGATGATAAAAACTACTGTGATTTTGTGATAAAGAGCATTAGAGCACTGCCAGCAGATCACAAAAAGTGCCTCTGAAAGTCTATTGGGAATCCCCCATGGCAGAATGAAAATCGCAGTAGAGCAATTAGGAAAAGGAAGATGTCTTTTATTGAGACACAGGTATTTGTTGTGGTGGAAAACTTGTTTTAAAAATGTACCACAGCTATAGCTATCAAAGAAAATTTAGAATGAGAACAATTTATGGTTCATAAAGTATAAAAATGTAAGTAAAAAGACCTTTCTGAGATTTGGAAGAAAGAAGACACTATGGCTGAGTCTGTTAAAGCATAAAACATCAGGCATGGACTTCATTCCTCAGATACTCAGTGTGAGAGATGAACCTAAAGCAAAATTCTGCACCGGAGTCCACCTCCTCTCAAGCTTTACTAGTCTGACCCTTAAGATAGAAACCAGTGAGTCAGGTGTGATGAGATTTGAATTTTCTGGAGAGGGAGGAATACTTCAGGAAGGGATTGTGTGATGAAAAAAAGCTTTTGAATCTCGTAAGGGCAGGAAATTATTGTGCTTCCAAATTTACTGTGAGATTCCTTGACACTCGATGAGAAAATGTTAACTCATTGTTGACAATTGTTTATGATGATTTAGAAATCATGTTTGATTCAGCCTGTTTTAACAGATAGTTTCCTAATGCGTTTGTGCTGTCCTCCACATTAGGTGCCAAAATACATGTGTAGGGTCAGTGTTACGCCGAACCTCATCAGATTATTAAAATCAGGAGCAAGCCAAACCAGGCATTGCTCTTACAGTGCGTTACTAGGGGCAAGAACTGCATTGTATAAAGTTTGGCAACTTATTCAGGATGTTTAGACTGCGTATCCTTGTAATCCTTTGGCAACTTACTCAAAACCTCTATTGCTGTCAATCGGAACTCTGTTTATGTATGTGTGGTGCAAGTGAGGTCAGCAGTTTTGTTGGAAACAGGCACTGAGACCCCTGTTCCTGACTCTGAGATGCAGAAGGATAGTGCTTGTTGACTTCTTGCCTATTTGAGCCAGCTCTGCCCCTTTTGCAGAAATAAGAGGAACGTACACTAATTCCTTAAGTCTTTCTTCAGAGGTGGTGGGCTTTGCCTTTACTGCCAAGGTGGTGTGTGGGTCTCTTGGCCTTTAGGCTGCTCACACTGCTGCCCATGCTCTTTGACTGTGTGATTCTCAGTCAGATCTTCCATAATCCTTGAGACCAAATCAAGGTTGAATCTTTCCTTCAGAGCTCCCTTAACAGGTGTTTTCTGAAGCAGTTTTTGCTGGTAGCTAAACACAGTCTCTGCTTCCCATTCCAGTGTTGTGATTAATCACCCCATCCTGGATGGCCTGTGGGTAATGTAAACCCAAGCTGAAATTCTTCCAGTTGAGGCCTGTGGGTTTATATTCCTCTTTCCCTGGGATATTTGCTAATTTGATTGTAAATTCTAAGCTCTCTTAACTTTCGCATTCTACTCAGTCTTTCCTTTCTATTTTTCTTTCTAACACCTTCTCTCATTGATTATCTGTCATCAGATTTCTTTATGTGAAATACATTGATACTTATCAGTTAGAGCTAGACCTTCCAGTTCCACTCCTTAGTGCTGTTTTTTCTGCTTTCAATATTTGTTTCATGCTGGAAGTGTTGTGCCTGCATGAAGGGGAATAAATAGACACCTTACTGTGCAGTGCGTGCTGTGAGGTTTGTTCACCTCTGTTCTAGGCCATCATGTACAATAATGAGCATGCTCCTGCGCATCACCAGAAGTGGTCTGATAGCTTTGTCAACATCTGTTTCGCTTGCTGGTGCAAGAAGATGTGTGTGGACATTCAGAAATGTAGGAATTTATTGGATAGTGTTGGAGAGTTGTTCAGCATGGCAGGCACAGAGGCTTATCCCTAACACCCCTGCATAATCTAATTGTTTTGTGAGTTTTGTCACGAGGGAGTGTGGATGATAAAATCGGAGTCTGGGAGCAAAATGTAAGATTGAATTAAGCTGGTATGGTAGGCACACCCAAATCTTGAAATTTTGCAAAAATTCATAAATATTCATAAATACTGAGTCATCTGAATGTAAATAAATCCCTTGTAGTTGAATATACTCTTGGGCTATATATGTTGCATTTTAGTTAGCTTCAACTCTGAATTCCTGCTGAGAAGCTAAAGATTTATTTGTTGGATCAATTTCCCATGATAAATTGTCCAATTTATTTAACAGTGCTACAATTCTGGGCTTTGCAACCTTTATCTGTGTAAATCTTGGATTTGATGACTCTGCCCTGTTAAAGGTAGTATTAGTGAGTCCTTGCAAAGAGCCCTCAGATCCACCTCTGAAGGCTTTCTGCTTCTGCTGCTTTCCACGTATGGATGGATTGCACCTACTTAACCACATGGGTACCACGCAGTGGCAGCAGACAGTGCTGCCACACCTTTGCTTTGCATCCACATGGAAAGCCTGGGGAAAGCTAAGGAGCTGCATGACATCCTTGAGCAGCTCTCCACCTGTCTGTGCGCGCTCTTTACAGTTCTTTCTGCATCAGTGGCCATTAATGATGGACAGTTTACAGCAGGAATAAAGTACTCCAGAGTATCCTGAGTGGACAAATGGTGTGTTTCCTGTGGGAAACATGGTGTGAGGTCTTTGGCTTGGTCCCTCACCATGTTCACAGGCACGCACCAATGCTCAGCTCACCAGCTCTGTTTGGGGCCATCTGAAACAGCGTCTCAGCCTCCTGTTTGCCTGTCTGTGCAATTCCTCACTGGAATTTTTATGGTAACTTTCTGCAATAACTGAAGCACAAGTTGGCCAGTCACCAGTCTGGTGAGACACTGTCACTCAAGTAGAACTCTATTAAACTATCAGCTTCTGGTTTGAGTATTCCTATATGAAAACAGATTTTTCTCTCCCATATTCACAGGTTTGACAGAGAGCAAAATATTTCCATTTCCCCCAGCAAACAGCTTGTCCTCATGTAATGACAGTTTTCCATCTGCAAGAACTGCCTTTTTGATACCACAAACCACCTGAGGTGAAAATGTAACTGACTTGCTTTGCTGTAAACCTGCCAAAAGTAAAATTATTTTTGCCTGTAGCAAGAACTGTTTTCGTGCCAGTGTATTCTCCAACTTTGCTAAAAGTTACATATTTCTGATTTTATCAGAACAGAAGAATAGCTGTAGTGTATCTCTTGGCAAATTAGCCTATTCTGTTGTGAATCAAGACAGCAGTTTTATTTGGGACTTCAAGTTTCATATTCACTGAAGAAATCTCTGGTGTGTCAAATTATGCCTTGTCAGTACCTGAATCTGAGCTTCAAAATCACAGGTAAGACATAAAACACACCTATTTCTGGAAATAAAGGGAACTGCAAATGTGCATTTTCAGCTCCTTTTGAAATCAAGGTATTTTTGTTTTGATTTAGTAATGTAGATTTAAGTACCTAACTTTATGCATTAATTTTGAATATATTGAACCTGGAGAATCACACATTAATTAAAAATATTCCAGTTAGAAAGAGATATATATTTCCAGAGTACAGAAATATGACATGGGAGGAAAAAAAAGCACAACAGGATTATTTGTTTCTTTAGAGGTCTGCATTGTGATGTTTTGGCCAACATCATCTTTGACAGACTCTGAGGCTGATCTCAAATATAATTATTTATTTTAAAATAATACAGTTTCATAACTTACTCAAAAAATTGACTTCTTGCAGTGCCTTATTTTTTTCCATGAGTGATGTTTATCCTTATATTGGGAGATATGTAATGAAAAGACATTACTTGCCCTGACCTTGCCAGCATTCCAAAGAATTTGGTAAGTTGTATCATGTCTTTAATCTAAAGAAGCTATCCCTTGTGTGTCTATGGTAACTCTGGCCAACAAGGGAACTCTCAGAAGAGAGTACAAACCACAGACACCTGCAGGCTTCTTCCTGCTCTGTGCTCTGAACCAATGGCGCTGCTGGAGCATTTTCCTTCCCAGCATCTTCCAGTTTCAGGAATATGTTGGTGATAGGCAAAGCTTCTTCCTTAGTGTGCATCCCATTTATGCAAAAATCTTTCTACCACAATTCCTTTATGCCAAAGAACCTGTCCTTTTTCTCCCATTACCTGCAACAACATCTCACTGCTTAGTTTTGTTATGCCCCAGGAAGGTTATTCCCCCTGGAAGGCAATAAGCAATGACTTTGTGCTGAATCCAGTTGTGATTACAGTGGGAGTGAGAAGGGCATTCTGCAGTTCTACCCTTTTTTATGGTCCCCAACCTGCTTCATGATCACAGAGGCACTGATAGGAGGAACAGACTTCAAGGACTACCTTTCCTAGTTAATTACTGATGGAAGGATGGAGATTTCTGTAAATAAGTTTTATGCAGTGTGAAATATAAAGTGAGAAAAATGTGAATACAAGATACCCAAATATTCATCACAGTTGCTCCCTATGAGAAAAATATTTGTCCCAATGAAATTAATATCAATAGTAGTGTCTCTGTTGATTTCTGCAGAGCTGAGAAAAATTTCAGCATGGAATAATAAACCTTGGCTGCCTGTCTTGCTGGTTCTATTTGCATTTCATCAAGTAATGGAGTATCAGCTACAGCACATTAGAAAAGCCGATCTATGGGCTCAGTAATTTGACAGCTCTATAAGTCAACATTATTTTAAAATATTTTTAATCACAACAACATGAAAAATAACATGGATTATTATTCCACTAGCAAACTAATGTAAAAATGTGTAAAAATGCAAGACAGTTAAAAAAAAATAGCCCCACTGGTAGAAGAGATTCTCTTCAGCAGTATGCAATAAAGCTTAACACTGACAGTGTAAAAATTGACAGCTGAATCCTCTTAAAATAATGCAGTAAGAGCTGTCCAAATGTAGTCCATCAACAACTGTGTGATACCAAGAGCCCTAGAAAAAAGCATTGCAATCACCCAAGTTATAACAGGCATTCAGTTTCAAGATATGTCAGTGCAATAGTGTTTGCATAGTAAACATGCAGACCAATGTTAAACCAGGTCTTGACTTCTACTGAACCAACCAAAATGTTCCCCAAATTAAAATATTTAGAACAGAATATCATTTCACAAGAAATTAATTTAAGGAGACATTCCACATATTGATGTATATTATGTACATAAATAATTTTGAAAGTATTTTGAGTGCCACCTTGGATATAAGCAAAGAGACATTACATTTTCTGTGTGAGAGAATTATTAGGCTGCAGTACCAGATTGGGGCTTTGGATGTTTTGATTCTGACAGTAAATCATTTCAATAGAGATGGAATGCAAAATGTTTCAAACCAAACCTTTAGGGAAATGTATAAGCACTGTCATCATATTCTTAAATATTCTAGAAAAGAAAAACAAAACTAAAAAATGAGAAGGTTCATCATGAAAAGAAGGACAATCTCAGCCTAGAATTTCTGCTGGGAGTAAAATTGCTGCAGTACACAAAAAGGTCACAAGGTTTCTTCCTTGGAGCAGTACGTCTAAATGACAGAAAAATAATGCTGTGTTTGCCTTGGAAGCCAGAAATACATAGGAGAAGTTCGATTAAATAAGTTTATTGTGATGATCCTTAAAAATTCCATTGTTTTAAACAAAATGAATTGCTGCAGTTCATCATCTCGGTACACAGCACTTACGTCACCTGGAGCAGTTGCTTCTCTGCATGCTCAGTGTTGCCTTACAAAGGCTGTGCTTGATCTGAGTCAGGATCCAGAGGAAGACCTGCAGCTATCTCACAGGAGGTGTGTTTTTGTATTTTCATAGTAGCCCATGAAGACAACACAATAAACCTCTGCTCTTTCAAATAAAATTTTAGTTTGTAGGAAGAGCAATAGCAGAGTGGTACCTGTTTAACCGCACAAGGTCTTACTCTGTCAAGTTTTAATACATGGCAGCAACAGAGATTTAATGCACTTATCACAGTACCAGTTAAGTCAAATCTTAATAATAAAATTTTTCACAAATTGTTATAGCATAGTTACTAGTACATGTAGTTGTCTATTGAGCAGCTTTCCAGCAAGACTCAGCTGGTTTTAGAAGTGCCTTGTAGAGATGTTCTAACTTGTAAATCCCCCTTAAAGTGTCAGCACTGCAGCTGTAGAGTAAAAGTCCACTTGCTCAGTCTTATCTCCCTTATGTCCCGTCCTCTGGAAGCAGAAGAAATTTGGTTTAAGTATTCATAAATGCACACCGTTCTGGGGACAGTCCCCAGCCTCTGGGGAGAGCTCTGGATGAAGTTACTGTTGGAACCAGGAGGCATCTGTGCAGATTCAGCCATCTTTTGAAACTCTAAATCCTGTTGCTTTCTCCTTTACCATTCTCTATCCATACGTGCTGTTGCAAATCCTTAATTCCCTCAGCCACAGATTATATTAATACGGACTTTGTAACTCTGAGGTTTGCACATAATATCTGAAAATTACACAGCATTTCTTGCATTCTTGCAACTGTTTTGGATCAGGAATCAGTGTTCTCTTGTCATTGAGAAATTTCATATTTCAATCCTTTTTTAACTACAAGAGGTAGATTAGAAGTGATGAGAACTCTTGTGTTGCTACATCTAAGCCGAGGCTTTGCTGCGGGCAGCCTGTGCTCTGCTCTCCAGGCTCCACAGGTGCCATGTCAGTTGTTGTTGTAGCATGCCTAGCAAAAAGATCGATTTGATCTTCATCATCTGTTGTTCAGCAGGGGTATCCTGTCGATGTCAATGACCTGAGAACTGAAGTCTGTTAGGGGTACATAGTTTTCCTACAGTCATTTTAAATAAATCTTTCTGTGTTAGCTGTAGGGGACCTTTTTTCATTGTTAGCACATGATCATTTGTGTTATACAACCTCATTTTTATGACATATAGCACAAACACAGAGAAATTATTAGTATTATCTTTTTATTATATTTTTATGCAAAAAAATGGAGGTTTTTTCTGACTTATTCTTTCTCATCCCCTATCATCCCCTGGTAACATATTAAAAGACTTTTTTTACTATAGCTAAATAAAAACCAAAGTGGAACTCATTACTTCCTACAAACTGTTGAAAAAAAACCCAGAAAATTTCTGTTGGAAATACCTTCTTCATGTGTTGCAGACCTCACTGTCTCTCACAGTTCTGCCAGTCACAGTTTACATGTTCATTTGCAGCTGATGGATTTTGGCATTCCTGTAAAACCATTGCTGTCATAACCAACCATAGTACCAGGTGGTTACGGATCCTGGAAGGGATCCTTTCACAGGTACCTTAGTTTTGTGCTTACTTTTCCTAATACCTCAAACTCAGGTTTCTTTGACTCAGGTCTGTATTTTCTCAGAAGCCTTTTATTCAAATATATTTCCAATATATCCTTATATAGCAAAGTTTTTCTGCTTGTAAAACTGCTCTGGATCTGTTCTCCTGGGAATAAATTAATTTTCTGACTGTAAATAACAATCACATTAATCTTTTCTGTCTTGGGGATCCATGTTTATTTTTTTCAACCTCTTCTCAGTGTCCACGTCTCATATTCCATCTCCTCAAAAACTTGGACTTTCTGGTGATGGATACTCTCTCTGCCAAGACAGTCTAACCCCATGGTTCTGGTGCGGATAGGTCCCTAATGGTACCTTTTCTTTGCAGGTTCTCCATTGCTGTTTTTCTTAGCTTCCTCTGTCTTGCCATATTGACTCTTCTGGCTGTCTCTGAATGACTTCAGAGGTAATTGCTTTTATTCCTTTGTTCTGCCTCATCTTCTCTCCTCTTTGCTTCCTCCTTCTCATACTCCATTGTAATGAACTAATCCTCACTTTATTTCTCCTGCATTAGCTTCTCTCTTTGTCTGTTTTGTCCCTGAGGGCACATGCACATTCTAACATGGATTGTGTGCTTTCTGTCAACTCATTATGATCTGTGTTTGAAGGTGATGAATCTGGGACTTAAATTAATTCATGATAAAATCAGAGGCAGTACAACTTGTAGTGTTATCTGTATGATCCACAGTTCATGATCTGGTAGAAGAGGTTGTGGAAAGAAAAAAGCTTGGTGCACTCAGAGGTGAAGCCTCCTGCTCCCACATCCTTTTGCTAGAAACAAGCTGGCTGGCTGGGCTCAGTAAGGACAAGTGTTTGTGGACTGCCACTAGTGAGGACATCATTCACTTTGAGTAAAGTCAGGAGAATGTGTCTTTCATCCAAAAGGAAAAGCCGTGATGGCTCCCTCGTGCCATTAGTAGCATTTCATGGCAGTTTACATTTGTTGTGGTAACTATTGCGCGTGGCTGACAGGGAGCTGCCAGGCAGGACATGCTGCCTGCCTGGCCAATAGCAGGTGTGGGCTGGCTGGATTGCCAATCACTGCAGGAAACTGCTGCAGTCAGTAATGTATCGGAGTTAAGGAGCACATCTATCTGCTTGGAAGAGTCTGGGGGTTTGCTTGCTTATTTGTTTTCTGTGATAGAATTACTGTGGACAAATGTTCATTTTGGCAATATTAATAGGGTCACTAAAACATAATCAGTCTAATAAATTGTGGTTTTAAAAGTTTAATCTTGACGAGATGTAAATAGAAGCTAATTAGCTACATAGGGCTACAGCGATCACTTCTTAGTGGTAACTGATTGATTGAAAATTGGTAAGAGTGTTCAGAAGTATTTTCAAAGTGTTTAAGTGGGTATTAGTGTGAAAGCCTATCAGTGGCCTAGGAGATGTATTAGAGGTTGTCAGAAGCCTCTCACTGTCTCATTCTCACATCAGCTACAATGAGGGAGTTTTGCAGATACTGGAGAAATACTTCAGTCTTGCTGTTTTTCCTGCAATTAGCAGACTGGTGTGGGAGGATGTCAGTGGGACATAAGTGGTGCTTCCTGATGTGCAGGAGGTAATGTTTCTGAGTGTAATCAGCAGCTTTTTAAAATGGATTTTGCAGCCATGATGTGACAAGATACCAAAGTAAAGCACTTCAGTAATTTAATGGAGTTTATTTCATTTTGCTTTCGAATATTACAGTAGGTTTATGCATTCACTGCATAGACATTTCAAGGGTTTAAACCAAAACAAACTCTGTACATAATCAACGGAGTATGTAGTCCTTTTACTTAGCATTGAAGAGTTGGTAAAGATTTTCCTACATGCAAGTCAGCTTAATATCCCAATAACTAAATAATTTTATCTTTATGAATACACATTTTATAGTTTAGACTTGGGATAACTGCAATTATGTAAGGCCATTTTCTCAACTGTTAAAACAAAAGTATCATTTGCAGGGAATTCACATCTGTGAAGGAGTATCTGCCCATTGTCCAGAAATCTCAATATCCAGATAAAAATACCTTCATTTAGATCAATTCATGTATGTAACAGAAGATTATCAAAGACAGTAATTTTCTGTGAAAAGGTGCCTAAATATTTCAGGGCCAGGTTGAAGAATAATAATAGGGAATGTGAGTTCTCAGGAACCCTAAATATGAGGATCTATTTTCATCCCAATAGAACTGCAAGTCCAGAAGAGGCAATTGGAGAAGCCTACTTATTCATTTATGATCTAATAAGGAAGAGCTTTCAGAGATAGAAGGCTACCAGCAGTGGAGGTGGATGTCGTAACTGTAACTCTTCAGACATTCTACAAAAAAGGACAAACTCTCTTACTTGTGAGGCCTCTTCAGTTTGCAGGCACTCACTCTTGTGTGTCCATCAGTGTAATACTCAGACATCTCCCAAGCAATTCCCATTGTATTCAAAGGTAAATGATTTTATCCAATATTCAAAAGTGAACTGAAAACATAGCACATATTGGAGTACTCAGTTCTTGCTAAAAATAAAAATAAAAGATGACAAAAAGAAGAAAGGGATGGGAGAAGGGACATACACCGTCTGAGTACCATACCATAATTTCAGAACTTCTCACCTCACACACTCAAACTGGAAGGTGTCTGGAGGATTCAAAAACATATGCTGAGCTACTGAGAAGGACAGAGAAGATGCTTTATGACTCTCCTACTAGGAGAGACTGGACAAGAAGCGAATGAATAAAGGCCCCAAGATAGAGAACTGTGCTGATAACAAGAGATGGAACAGCAGCTATCTCAGGAAAGAGAAAAAATACAAGATGTAAGGAAGCAGTGGTGATGGCACAGTGAGCTGGAGATGTCCCTAATCCAAAAACTAATGAGAACCAGGGAGTGTAGTCTTGAACTAAACCCAAAGGCTGTACCGAAGGAATTCAGTGGAAACAGAATTAGCAGTTGTCATCAGGCAGCAAGGAGAGCTTGATTTGTGGGTTAATGAAATGTTCAGGGAACATGTTAATTTGACTAAAAAACTTTAAAAATGCTGACTGAATCAGAACAGACCCAGTAGTTCTAAAGGACATTAAGGTGTATTACGGGGACAGGAGCTTTGAATCCAGGGCAGAGACAGCTTGCATGGAGTTTAACCTTAAATGTGTGAATGAAGCATCCATGCAGGACGTAGCAGGGTGTTCCTTTGTGGGCCAGTCCTGCATGTAGTGAGTGCTGAACTGAAGGCCAAGAAAAGGCTGTCTAGGTGCTACATAATCTCATCTAGGCTGCCCTTTGCCAGAGGATTTGGCAAGGTTCCCTCCAACCCCGGCTGCTCTGTGGTTCTGAGCTGTGCAGCTGAGGTCCATGTAGGTGGGACGAGGGTGGAGATGGGATTTTCTGCCAGAACAGGCAGTGTGCCACAGGAAGAGCTGCCTGCACCTGACAGAGGAGCCAAACCCAAGGGAGACGGGATACAGCTGTGAGGCCTTGCCTGCAGAGAAATATGGGAAGCTTTATGAGAGCTCCTAGACAAGA
The DNA here is from genome assembly GCA_035583155.1 of Acropternis orthonyx. Lineage (NCBI taxonomy): Eukaryota > Metazoa > Chordata > Aves > Passeriformes > Rhinocryptidae > Acropternis > Acropternis orthonyx. Next base: position 552,339 of record JAWWEU010000160.1, read on the forward strand.
ACTAGCAGAGGAGTGACAAAAAGTTACCTCAGGGACCACAGAGAGAGGCAAAACCCATAGGTGTGACTAGAGACTCTCATTTTCTTACTGACCACCAAGAAGGATGCCCTAAGAAAGAGGCTGGTTGGTGCTGTCCTGAGAGGGGAGAAACTGCTAAAAACACATTTCCTGGGCTTTATTCAGAAACCACACTGGCAGACAGGACCTAGAAGGCAGATGCCAGCTCTTCCTGACTTATGAAAGTACCCATATTCAGTTTCATATGATCCAAAGGTATTTTTTCCTTCCATTTAACACATATACCTTTAAGGAACAGTAATACTTTATTGGACCTGTTTTGTTCAGGTAGATACCAAACCCTAACGAAATAAATTGAGTCATGCTTGTAACAGTTCAGAAGCAGAAGAATTGAGTTTCTTTGTATGTCCTACATCTTACAGGAATTTTTCCTGAATTTTGAGAGTTCCCCAGAAACAATCAATGGTTTTTGGCATTTTAACATGCATCCATGCATGTGCCCTACAAAGGGATTGAGGCAATAGAGAAAATCACTGGTTTGCAGTGTGCTCTCAGCGTGCTCTTACTGCAGGAATATTCAGAGTATGATCCCCAGTGCTCTTTGTTGCTTTAAGTGAAAATGTTTCTCTCTAGTCGTAGGAGTGATATATTTATGATCATAACAGCTCACATTTCATGGTGAAACATATTTGGGGTGATGGCAATTCTACAAAATACAGATTTTCTGTAAAAAGGTTCAGTGTTAACTCTACTCTGTTATAAGAGAAAAAAGCCAGTTATGGAAGCAGATGGTGTAGCTTCTTTTTGTTCTTGTTTTAGTGGAAGCTTCAGAAATTATTTCTCTTTTGAAGACCTGTACTTTTTGGTGAGAGTGCTGGGTAAGCCTGTGGTGTGCGCTTGGGTTTTGATTCATGACATGGGATTGAAAATATTGAGCGATTAGATGAAATATCAAGACCCTTAGAAATCTGTCTTTTTACTCTTTTTCTATAAAAATAATAAGGAACAACTACTAACCACTGTTCTGCTCAATATTTAACTGTTTCTCTCAAGTATACTTACCCTGAGTTAATATGATTGTCAACATCCTGGCCTACTTTTAGTATATATTGCATTATTGCTTGCTAGTTTTGTTTTTTTGGGAGGCGTGATGTCACTCTGTGGATTAAATCAATGGTATGTGCTGTTTATGGGAATTGAAAGAATCTACGTGAAGTACTAAAAACCTGTATTATCAGGAGAAACAGAAGTGCCTACTAACATAAAAGAAACAGTTCTTTTAAGCAATAACTCTGGGCCACCTGAAATGAATCTCTGTGTGAAGCCCTGGGTGGCTGCTCCCCTGCAGGAGCAGCTGCAGTGAGCCCCGTTGGGCTGAGGTTCGCGGGGAGCTCCTGGACATGCCGGAGTTAGCACAGCTCCGTGAATATTGGACTGCAGCGCTGACACTGAGCTGCGTTCCTGTGTTATTTGACCTGCTTACCCATTAGATTGAGCACACTGTTGGAACTGGAGCGTGCCCCAGCTTTTGGGAATGGGTTTTTATGCACGTTTTAAGCCAGCCCTTGTTCAGGAGGGTTACATCCCATTCATTGCTGTGACAATAAAGCGTGCATTTCAGTATTCTTAAAGCCTACGGTTGTAATTATAGGAAATGGTCATTAAAGGAGGTTGCGTTCCTTATGCTGGCATTATCTTGTGATAAAATATAATTATAGTCATGGAATTGCTAGAAGAAATTAATCCAGTACTGCAAGTGAAAGACATAGTAATGAGGAGGTGTATTAGGTGAAATTACAAGAGAAAAATCGTAAGTAGAAACAACAGAGTATTTTCATTTTGAATTAGAATTATTTATAACTGTGTTTTTATGGCACTTGTTAGCTACCTGTTTTTTGGGAAATATGTATTTTTAACATGGTTTAATAGATGGAAGTAAAGCAACTAATTTTTTCTTCCAAGATTAACTAGACAGTGTTCTAAGTAGGAAAACTCAATTTCTGTCTCCGTTTTCAAATTTTTGTGTTGAAATGAAAACGGCATCAGAATATTATCAGGTATTATAAGCTAAAAATCAAAAGTGTTTTTTTTTAAATTAGTACTAATAACATGTGAGAAAATAAATCGATAGTATGTAATAATTTACAAAATGCAATATTCTGTAATAATTCGGTTTTCTGGAAAAGCATTTGCCTCTAATAAGTTATTTTCTATCAAAGAGGGACAAGAGGATTATTGTACTTTTTCCTGTCATTAACTGAGCAGCAAGGTGCATTTAAACACACAAGAAATGCTATTATCTTATGTCTATATCTGAAATCTGGTTTAAAATATGTATATTTAAAAACTGCATGCACTGGGAAAGATTTTTCCTATACACATGCATCCAATTTTAGGTTCCACTTTTTTATTGTTTTTAGTGAGTGCTATTCCGTGAAAGAATTTGCAGACCCATTATAATTGAGTTATACATTTTTGCTTGGATTTCATAGCTCAATTGTTCCGTATATGATATGATAAAAGACCCTGTGTCCTTCTACCCCAACTGCTTGTGTTGTGTGATAGCAAAGTCATCCTCAGAACGGATGGTGTTATCCTGCTATTCTGGTGGAAAGGGTACTTCACTGCAAACGGGGTGTATGGTGGTGGTTTCACTGAGCTGTCAGTTAAATGGCAATTATGGGATGTTTCATTCCATTCCTAATTATACTAATTTGACCCCTGTGCATATCATGTACCGGTTCCAGAATAGAATTAGTGCTTTACTGTTTTCCAACAATTTTTAACTTTATATGCTAACAGGCTATTAAAATGGCATCCCATAACTATAGTTACAAAAAGAGGGGAAACTCTTTGTATTATTAATGGCATTTTGGACAAGAAAAGAAAATAAAGAGTAGGAATGTTTTCACAGTCCCTCCATCTTTTCTGCACATCCTGGTATACATGGAAAGTGGCATATATGTTAGAGAAAAAAATTCCTTCTTACATGACTTCCCAGGCAGGAACCTTTCATGGCATGTGGACAACTAGAACTAGAGTTTTGTGGCATTTTATGCAAGTGCTTAGTTTGGGTCCCTGTGTTATGGAGAAGTTTCTTCACATTTTCCCCAGCTGAAGAACAATTCTGAGTCAAAACTTCTCTGCTATGAAGAAGGTAAACAGGTCTATTATAGACTGAAAATCTCAAAATGGAAATAAACTAGTTAATTAAAATTTTTAGGACACTTTACCAGTTGCCTTGAAAGTTTACAGTGCATTTGTCCTTAATCTTCAAAGAGAAGCTAGGACTTTACAAATACAAAACCAGTCTAAAGGTAGTGCAGGGAGAAAAATTGGAAATTAAAATGTCAGATGCACTTAGCAGTGTCTCCATAAGAAGTCCATTCTCCAGATAAATTCTGAGCAGTCAAAGCTTTGTGTGGTCAACATGCTTTTAGGCCAGATTTATGATACTGTGAGAAAAGAACATGCTTAAGAGTCAAGCCTAAGACAGCTTTGTTAGCTGTATTTTAATTGGTATTTCTTCCTTGAAAGCCCTAAGATAATGCTAAGTGCTTAAATATTCTCAAGCCACTTTATATCAGTAAAACTGAGGCAGTGAAGAGAAAAACTAGGAACCTTTAATGGTCTTTAAAACGTTATCGAAATCACCAGGTTCTTAACTGAGCGTGAAATGTATTTAAGATGCTTGAAGTCTGATGCTGATATTTTATAGGACAGAAGTGAGCGGCAACAGCTGTTTCGCTAGAGCTCTGGAGTACTGGGTGACGTGCAGTCCCTTTGCTGGGGCGTGGGGTTGGCTGACCTGCACTGAGGTTGGGAAGGTCTCATTTTTAACGCACCGCTTAGGATTTGCAACCTGACTTCGGGTTTTACCGGTGATCTTTAATGGCTGATCAAAGGACAATAAATGTGGATCATGATGCTAAACTGGCCACACCTGAATGAAGCCTTTTTTTCATAAATGCCGTGTAAAATCTTGTTCTGTGGTGGCTCCCATTGAAGTGAACAGTTGATACTGGGAAAAACTGGCAAGTTTTGAAAGTGACAGAATGTTGTCAAAACCCCCTAACAAAACTTAAAGTTGTGGTTGATCAGTAAGAATTTTTTTTCCCATTTAATTTGTGAGAGGAAAGTTAAATAGATTGCATTCCTCTTCTTTTTTTAACATCCATACCACTGAGTTATGATTTACTTTTGCTTAGTTTTCCTTGTATGTGCACTACAGATAAAATCTTACGTCTCCTGCTGCAAGAAGAAAACACAAAACAGGCTTTCTAATGTTTTTTTTCTCACCTGTTCTATAAAAAAAATTATTTTTGCATGTATACATCTTTGCTATTTCCACACTGCTGTACTTGAAAATAAGTTATGATCTCCAAAAGGATATTTCCATTGCTAATAAGATGAGAAATACCTTTGCTGTGAGATATAAATAATTAATTGTTTTTCATGTCATCTGCTTGTAAGCAGAGAAAGTTGTATCCTTTTATTTCTTAAAATAGCTAACAAAACTCCCTACATGTGGATTCATTTTCTTTGAAATGTTTTCATCCACTGTTCAATTTTCCATTTTTTACTTTTAACTCCAGTTATTTTGAGGTTTGGGGTGTTACTGGGTTTTGGGAGGGGTTTTTTGTGTTTTGTTGAGGAGTTTGTGTTGGGTCTTTTGGAATTTTTTTTTCCTTTAAGCACATTCATGTGATGCTCCAGAGCATCTGATTTGCTAAATCTGTGTAGTACAGACTAAATTTTCAGAATATGCTTCTGTGGCCTTATGTAACAAGGCCCAGACACATTCAAAGGTCACAGCCATAGTGGCAATAAAGCATAGTAATATTAATAATACCTTAGAAAAATGACAGTGGATCAAATCTAACATTGACATAAAATCACTAGTCTTAAATAACAATGCCCTTTACTCTAAAATACTACTCAAAGCTTTTCTAAACATCCATTTACTATGTTCTTTAAGACTATAAGTATTGAAACCCACTAATCTACTGAAAACTAGTGGTGGAGTTTACAAAGACAAACGGCAAAGGCTGGATTGGACCAGCCCCATAACAAAATTATACTGATTCTGCAGATGGGCAGAAGCTTGAAATCACTAATGTGGTAAGCATGTAATGGACCTTGTATTAAACAAGACACAAAGAATTAAAGGGGATCTATTTGCAGCATTAGATGTTTGCCACAGTTCCTTGTCATGTATTTTTTTTACTGCTCCTTTCCCTTTTATCTCCATTTCCACAGAGCTGATTTTCAGCATTTTCTTAATGATGTACTTTCTGATTTTCATAGGGCAACTTTCACACTCTGAAATTTTTCTCAGACTTGCAAGACCTGAGTTGTGTTTAGTTCTATTTTCATTTCTTTGTGTTTCAAATACTTCTTCATTCTGAAAAGCTCCTGGGTATCAGTTTCCCAGTCGTCTCTGCTTTATGGTTTTATGCCTGTTCTTTAACCATATACACCATCTACTCTCCAAATTAATGGCCACGTATGGAGGTGCAACTGTTAGACAAGTATTTGTTGGAATGGTTTAGATTTAGACTTTCATTTCTCTAGAAAAACCCCAAAACAGTGACCTATTGACTGCACAGACAGTGACTAATCTTAAAAATCTTAGTTTTGAAAACCTGCTATCCCCTAAAGTCTGATTTCAAAGCATTTATTTTTTGTGATTTTTAAAACCAAAGCACAAGAGAGGCTTACTGGCTTGATCTGAATCTCTTAGAACAGGGCATAAATACACTGTGTAGCATTCTTCTGTGAATTAGGTAGAACAAATCTGTTGTGGATTATAATCTTAAATCCAAGATTTTATTCTCATAACATGGCTAGTTTTGTGACTTATGTCTGCTTCCTTATGTTGAAACTTATGATTTATTTTGGTTTCAACTTTATAGAATAATAGAATTTCTCACTGGTGTTGCTTGCGTATAAATCTTTACAACCCAGGAGTTGTAGTGGATAGAGCTAGTGTTCATATTCATCCCTGCTCATTTTTGCAAACAACAGGACAGTATCAGCATGTGCTAACCTAGTACAGAGAAGGGGATTAAGGGATTTGGAAAATTGGTCCTGTATGGTTTAAAGGATCACTAGAGTTTAGAGAAATGTATTTTGACTGCAAAATACTTTTCTTCCTACTTTTCCTGCTGAGCCTCCCATAAAATTCAAATATAGGAGCAATTAAGTGAATTGCAATAAAAACACTTCATGCTTTCTTCTTTCTGTGTAGTGGACATGGATCGCATTGAATGTACAGTTGATTGCAGTGGATAAAAGCCACTGGTAAAGCACAAGCAAACAATTCAAAACAGTTACTCTTTCTGTCTAGCAGCTCCAAAGTTGTCAGTCATACTAGTGTATGCAGCTGCTGATTAATATTCTAAGAATCACAAGAGATAAGCTTGTAGAATGAAGACACCACGGAGAGTCCCTTAAATCAGTTTATCAGAATCTTCACAGAAATGAATGTAAAACATTTTGGTGTGGAATATAGCCAAAACTTTATCCTATTGAAGTAAACAGTGACCAAATCAACCTTCTCTGATGGCTGTTTGGTCACAGATATCAGAACTGACAGCCATAAAAAAGGTTCTTGGAACAAACAGAGCTTTGCTAGCTTGTATAATTTTTTTCTCTCCTCCTGGTTACCTTTCTCAGCTCCTTACACAGCTTCTGTCAGGTCTCTGCATTTGTGGGACTTGTTAAGTGGCTGTTGCAGCTATGCCTGTCCTGGCTCTATCTCCCCAGAATACTCTTGCCAAGTGAATGTCCAAAGGTAGTCTTTTCCCCTGGAAGTCAGTGGTTTGTTAACCTGTGAAGAATGAATGCTGTGAAGTATCGGCTGTTAACAAATATTTGCCAGATAGTTTGCACAACCAAAACCAAGACTGAACTACACTGTGTAATACGCACCTTATGGCTGCTTTGTGAGAAGTCACTTAAGCCATCTAAAATGTTGAAAAAGCTTTGCTATGAGTTACACAATTTCTTTACATGATACAAAATCTCTTCTGCGATTATTTGTAACTGATGTTCAGACTGGCAAACATGGCTGAACGGAACACTTGCTAAGCATTTGATTCCTGCTTTACAGGCAGATACAGAAACCCAATGGTACTTAGGCTGCAAAGCAAATACTCAAAAGAAACTTCCATAATTACAATAGCAATGTATGCCCTTCTCCATTTGCATTCTGCCACTACACTCAACCTCATAATTGTGCCTGCACGAGGCATGTGCCTCGTTCATTGCTCTGGAGATCAGTGCTGGTAGCCATGTATGACAAATTACAAGCTGTGAAGGGAATTTGTACAGGCAATACAGAAGCTCTGCCCGTGTCCTTTCAGCTTTACATTCCTTCTGCACCATGTCCATCCCGCCTCGCAATGAATCCTTTTTGGCAGACTCCTCATACTGGTCCCTTCCTCCTCCTGAGTAGTATTCAAGCCAGCCCCACTGAGGATTTTTGATGACACTTCTGCTCTTCCTTCCTTTTAAACTGTAGCTTTTAGATAGTTTTCTGAGCTTTTTGTACAGTCTGTATATTTGCTCTTTGTTCTGTCCTACCAGAGATATATTGACAGTGTCCTGTTGGAGGAGATGGGAAAAAGATGGCTGTGACAGAAAGAACAGGCTTCTTTCAGATCTTTGTTCAACAAGGTAAGAATAAGAAGGCATTTCATATACAGTCAGCAATATTTTTGTCTTTGGGGTGTGGGAATGGAGGCAGCAATTACTTTCCTCAGCTGTCTTATAAATACCTGAGTAATATTGCCTGAGTTTTCGGTAAGTCAATCTGGGACAGATTTATTTTGCTTTATGCAAAGTCCGTATGTTTTTTGAGAAATGTTGAATAGTTGTAAATGGACTCTAAATAATATAAAATATCAATACAATTTTTTTTATGCCAAGATGAACACTACTTATACAATAGTGTTAGTGTAAAATTTGTTTCTGTGATGTTATAGAATTTTTGTGGATGTGCAGTTCTGTCAGGAAGGAAACTGGCTACTGGTGACATCCTGATTATCACCTGGCCACATCCTCATGGAACTAGTTTGTCCATCACTGTGGTTATGCCATGAGTCCAGATTAAGAAAGGAAAAAGAGTATTTGTAATTAAAATAATAACAACAACAAAAAAAGTTTTCTTAGGGAAAATACCCCAAAGAAGTGCAAGCTATGAGCATTTACAGATTTATATGCATATTATAATTCCAAGTATTGCATTTAATTGAAGGGCTATCTTTACATTATAGCACAGTTGTTTTGAAAGAATGTCTTACAAGCTTCTTTAGACATGTTTTCAGCTCTTACATACTGAGTTTAATTTACCAATTACTTCTGGCTTTGGTCTGATGTTATTTTACTTAAATACATATATTCTTATATAGTGCAAAAAGATATTTTTTCCTCAATACTTGGGCAGAATTTTCAAATCTAAAGCTATACATTTTCATCTTAAAATCTGCAATTAAAAAAAAAAAAAAGTGGTTAACATTGACAATTACAAGACAAGAAGTCATGACAAAGAGATAGGCACCAGAAAAGGTTTGGTATAAATAACCTGTGACATAATTTCATATAATATAATGTATTTTCTTTGTCCATGATTAACTGGATAGGTAGCAAAAAACTTGAACTTCAGGGGGGAAAAAAAGATCAAATGATTTATTAGGAACTATTTGCAGCAGAAGGCATGAAAGTTTGTCTGGAAAAACTATACAATCTTGAGCTTTAGAGATATTTAAGAACACATTAGACACAGATATGTCAGAATGACTCGAATTTCGACAGCTGGAAAGGGGATAGGATAAATACTCCTGTTTTTTGTTACTGACAAGTATGAAGGTACTGAGGAAGTCAAATTAGATAATATTTTTAGTTTCACATACAGAAATCCAGGCAAATATTTACACAACAGGTGATTGGGAATTTCTGTGGAGTTCCAAGGAGATTTTTACTGGCCTGATTCCTCCGTAATAATGAAAGCTTACAGATTAGTTTAGTAATGTACAAGAATAGAGATAAATGAAAACAATTAAATGCAGGCTTTTTCTTTTCAAAAATCAAAATCCACTTTTTTACTCACTTAACTGTGCCCAACTCCACTGAAAATTTTGGTTCCTGACACTGTTTCATAACATTCTCTCATACAGTTGGTGTAAGTTTAAATAGTCCAAAAGCAAGTTCAGCTATAATTTTCTTTGCTGGACAGGGTCACCGGGCAGTTTGGATTCACAGCCTGCCCTCAGTCAGAGCTTCTCCTCACCACCTTCTCTCTGGCAATGCCTCGTAATGCCTTGAAATGTAACCATTAATCCCAGCAGTTCTGAGACACCTAAGTTTATTAAAAGCACATGTTCGTAACTCTGTAGAGGAACATATTTTTCCCTTGGGGATAGAAAGGAAAGGGCCCTGAATTAAATGTGAACGTGACTTATTAGCTTCATGATAGCAATCCATTTTCTTACCTGACTGTCTCCCTAGCAACTGTTTGTGTTTGTGCCCAAAATGTATGCTTTAAATAACTCTATGAATGTTATTTCAGTCTTAAAGACAAAGTGCTGCTGTTGTCAACCTAATAAAAGTGGACTATCTACTGCATATTATTTGCAATAGAAATATTACCTGTTATTGATGCTCATGCCTCAAACCAATTAATACAGGGGTTCTGGTGTGAGTCTCTTGAAAACAAGCTGCTAACCATTGGAAATAATCTGGTAGTTAATTTTTGCCCTCTCAGAACTGGAACAATTTCCATACCAAGTGATTTGGTGAAGAATCTACTTTACAAACGATATGGTGTTTGGAGACTGCTAATTACATTTCCACTGGCTGCAGCAACCTCAGGGGGTGCCATTTTGATGTTCTGCTGATATTATCATCAGCATTTCAGCTCTTTGAACATAGTTCCTTAGATTCTACAGCCACATCCACATGTTTTTATGCTTAAGTTTGGCAAAGGCCTTTATGACATCAGTGAAAGTGTTGTTTGCTCATAAAAATGTCTGTCAACCCATTGTACTCAGGAGAACTTCAGGGACTTTTGTTACCCAAAAAGGAATTATCCTTTCCTGGTCTGTACCTCCATTTTGCGGCATGTCCTTGAAGGATCTCTGGAGGCAATGCCGCTTACCTAAGAGTGTGGTTTTGTGACAGTTTTGGCCTGTAAATTCACATTAACTTTAGAACACCATTGTCTTTGTGCGTTAGACAAAATTTGTGTCTGTTGCAAAGGCTGCAGTAGTGATGTGACTGTTGAGCAAGGCCAAAGGAGCCTGCACCATGCAGTGGCTTGCATTGCATGATCAGGGAGCTGGTGGTCACAAGACATATGGAATATTTCAATGGAAAGAAATGTGATCTGTTCAAAGAACTCTTCCCCCTGTTCCTCTCCCCCTTTGCACCCTGCCTCTCCCCCCCCAAACATATTTTCATTACAGATGAATGAAAGGCAGTTTCTACTTCAATACAAAATCATTTAGTTATTATCATATCGATTTCAATTGGGCTAGTAGCAACAAGCAATTATAGTAAGTGGGAACTTAAAAGGTTTACTACTGGCCATTTTAATTCACAAATGGCCTGGTTAAGAATTTCTTATACAGGAAAAGCTCCTGTTAGGTTTCAGAGGAAACTGGGCTTGAGCAGCAGCGTTTCACTGTGTTGCTAGAAGTGATGAAGCTTAGCACAGATACTCATATCCTGTGTTTTGAAGGTCTATTATATGTCACATCAATGCAATGTCTACAGATATTTTAAAAACATCAGCTTTAAACTGACAGGAGGAATTACAGAAAGTAATATGAAGAGATATAAGTAACAGTAACAGGAAGAAATTAATTGAAATATAGTACACTCTTGAGGGTAGAGAGTTACTTGCAGCAGAACTGGGACACAGCAATAGGTTTTTCAGCCTGGCGGTTAGAACACTGACTTAATGGTCATAGTGAACATTTAAATTCGTTTATGCGAAGTCCTAGACAGAAAAGGAAAGAACATGGGCAAACTGTAGAGTGTATGCCAGAAATTTTGTACATCCCCATCTTCCCCCTGTATTTCAAAGCCCTGTCACCTCACTGTTTCTTGACCTGAATCTTTCACTCTCTACTGTCAGCTTGCCCAGTTGTTCAATGCAGCTGGTATTTCTGCTGCCAGATAGCCTGGATAAAACAGAAGGAGTTGGTTTCAAAAATACTGATGAGGGTATGGTTTCTTGCTGCAAAGGAAAAGGTGTGAACTGCCAGTTTGGTGGCAAGGAAGGTATTGTATGTTTTCAAAACAGGGAAGGATGAAGGAAGAGTTCTACAATGGTGTCTCAACATGTGCATATAGATATAGTTTTGTTAAAGGTAAGAGATGTGTTAGTTTATTCCAGCTAAGGATTAAACCCTGCCTCTGGAGCTGTTTCCTGACCTTGGTGCTCATTTCATATCAAGGGTGTAAAAATCTGGTTTAGATGTCTAGGAGAGATACAGAGCTATAAAGCAATATTATAGGATGAGTAAGAAATGTCTAAGCAATGTCTAATAAGATAATCCATGGATATCAAGGGGTTTCTCAGTTGTATTTGTACAAGTTATACTTGTGTAAATACTTCAGCATGTTGCCGGTTCTGGGTCTGCCTCCTCCCATTGTTAACCAGAAGAGCATATGAGCATTCAGTCAGAGCTAGGCTGAAAATCTTGCCTTTCTCCTCCCTGGTGTCTGTGCTGAGTGGTGCTCCTGGTGCTGCTACTGAAGGATAAGCAGGCTGCTTTGCCTGTATTTGGGGATTTTGCAGAACTGCTTGTTTTCAAGGTTTTCTTTTCAGTGTGTTGAAAATTTAAATTAAAAAAAAGTCTGCTCAAGTTATAAATTTTAATACAGTTTATTAAGATGCGTCTTGTAATTCCTCTCATAATCAGAGGTGGTGATGCACTGAGCACTTTCTCCCTTCTTCTAGGAAGTGTCCCAAGAATTCACTAAGCTGTCATTGCTCAGTTCTACTGTACTGTTTGCACACTGACAGTTTTTGGCACTTAAGCACATTATTAATGTATGGTTTGGTTGTTTACTTAGTATTACAAAATTATTTTTTCATTCTGTAAAGGATACCTGGAAATTACATCCTGTTCCATCTCCCTGTAAACCATACGAACATCTAAACTTTGGGAACAGCAGAGGTTGTTTCTCTAACGAGAGAAAGCGAACAGTACTTGGCATGTGTTAAAACATTCCAAAGTGATCCTCAGCAGTGGGCTGTTTTATAATTTTTTCATAATAGCTAAAAGTTTATTTGAGATAAAGTTTGAAGACAGCTCACTATGGCTATGCAATATAAACAATAAGTAAAAATCTACAATTGAAATAAGATTTAATTGTCTTTTGGGTTGATTTTCTTACATGTATAAAATTGCATTATTTTGTTTATGTGGTTGAGTTTGTCCTAAGGAGCACTATAAACCTGTGTTCAGAGTTGAACATACATAAAATCTGTCTGTCTTCCAAAGTAACCTTCATTTGTGTTTGCATTACTTTCTACTCTTAAGGTGTGTTTCCAGGTTTTTGTACCTGTGGCTAGCAGGGTAAATTCTGTGATGTGTGGAGTAGATGGCATTGTTTCCTGCAGGGATAAAGCCTCTGAAAAAAGCGTTTGACTGCTTCAACATGAGAGATTTGCATATAGAAAGTTAGAACAGACAGGATATTAGGAGAATAATGAAGTTAACTGGTAAGTAATGGTCTCAAGTGACAAGGAAAAGACAGCTGTTTAGACAGTACATTTCCACAGGGCAGTACTTCAACAGAAAGGAAAAGTAAAGGAAAATGGAATTGCCTCCAAAATTCAGTCAAGGTTACTGCAGTGCCTACCTTCTGGGCTCCTAGTGCTTGGAATGTGAAAGATGGGATCTGTAGCATACACCTTGATTCCCTGTGAAGGGGAACAATCTCAAAGGGCTCGGGAGCTGCACAGAAAGCTGTGCAGGGTGAGCAGGCTCAGTCTGGAGCTGCTTCAGCACCTCCAGAGTGGCAGGAGCTCAGCCTCAGGGAGTAGCTGGGACTCAGGGTTGGTTTTAGCCCTCCCTGTAAAGTCCAGTAGTTCAGCCCACAAAGACAGATGTGGCTGTGAATCTTTTAGCACAAAGATGTGAAAACAAAATGCCTTTCCCCACACTATTTAAAGAACAAAACAATTAAAATGGTGAAGAATTAGTGGTCATGGAACTCCCTTTTATATAGCTTTGTAAGTCGTACATCATTTAGCAAGGCTGAAAACTGAGATTTTCATCTGTGGGACAGTACATCAAAGCATCTGCTGGGGGAAGCCTGAACCATCAAGATGAAAACTGGTTCGAAATAAGAAAGAATCTCTACCTACTTTGCTGAGGCCAAATAAAAATAGCTGTTTATTTAAGTTGTGTTTGTCTGGGGTAAAAGCCTGAGACAGGTCAAGATTCCTCTCAGCTTGTTAGAGAGGAAAAAGAATGGTCAGTTCCTTGCTACAGGGTCTGCTAATGCATAAACCCTTGGACCTCTCTTAGTCATCCACAAAATCAGTGGGGCTGCTCAGCTCTCAGGAAACTGAAAATTCTGAGCATGGGTGAAAGCAGAACTGTCCGGGGAGCTTTTAATGCATGTGCAAAGCCTTTAAAGTAAGTCAGCACCATTTGAAGTTAGGCATCCTGAAGGCATGAGGCTGCTCCTTTGGATGAGAGCTGGAAGAGGAACTTAATGATTTCTACTCTTGGTCAGAAAAACCTTTATAACCTTTATATCTTTTTAAAATTCTTATGGGGATCTGGCCTATTCTCTTTTAGTTTTATTATGTGCTTGGTGGCCATGAAATATTGGAAGGAAATTGGGTGTGATAATGTCATGAAGAGTCTATATGTAGCATTACCATCTTTGTTATGACTCCAGTTGTGGTGTACTTACCTGTGCTCCATGTTGAGCATTGCATGAGCGACATGGATGAGCTGCTGGGAGAGGAATTCAGGACTGGGATGATGCAGTCAGTGAGTACCGAGCTACCATGTAATGTGAAAAAGTGTATGGGGCCTCTATCCATCATCATCACAGACATGTACAAGGGCGTTTCCAGAGGTACCCACCCAGCTAAAGCCCCGTCATGTAAAAGTGCAGGAGTGGTACATTAGTATTCCTAATTGCAAATGCGATGAGAGTGCTCCTGTACTTCACAGGAAAAACTGTGTCTGGTTGCAAGTCAGCAGATACTTTGCCATAAAGTTTCAGTGAGGCCAGAATTTCACTGGGTATCTAGGCTGGCAGGGTAGTTTAAGTCTGATTTTCTACGACTGTCACGTTCATACAGGGACTTACGGATTTTAGTTTTTTCAGCTGGAAGTATTAAATTTTAGCAATCTTTTACAGTCTTTTTCTTTCTGTGTTCTACAGATATTTGTACTCACAAATTATCAGTAACTAAAAATTCCACATTCTTGTGATTATATCATCCAATATTTGATCAAATATTATCTCACTATAATTAAATATTCTACACAATAAGATAGATGCTGAAATTTTTCTGCTTGGTTCTCCTAAGGTGCAGAGGGAGCCCTTGTGAGCTGTATAGCTCAACCATCCCTGCATTTTGTACATTATCTGTAGCAACATGTGGTATCCTATAGCTCTATCAGGAGCCCGAGGGTGTGGGAAATACAGAAATGGTCAGAGGCCCTGAAGAGATCATAAGCTATTTCAATCCCATATGATTCATGACTTTTTAGGGTAAAATTTAAGATGGAACAGGTTAAAATTTCAGATGGGAAAAAAATATTAGGAAAAACCTTCAGCTGCCACAAGTAGCATTGGGATAGCTTGTCAGTTTTATACCACTGCTTAAAGGACATAAATATCTGCAGGTGTTTCTATGTGTGAATTCTTTTTAAATAGTATTCTAGGTCTTTCAAGCTCCACATATTTTGAATCCGGAAGGTCAGTTAATGGATTTAACCCGTACAATGATCTTAAAAAAGAATGGTTTAATGGCATATTCATTTTGGGGGTTTAGTTACGTCTCAGCAGTAAGACTGCCTCAATGTGTGGGCAGCTGAAAATTATGTCATTCCCAGGATTTGTTAAAAAAACTGAACAAGGACTGTGGTTTCTATGCTGGCTTGTTGCCATCCAGGCTTTGCAGCTCCAAAGGAGGTGGAAAACCCAGGTAACGGCTGTGTTCCGCAGAGTGTGTGGCTGCCCCAGGACCGCAGGTGTCGCCTCCATGAGCAGGTGTAACCTCTTCTCCCAGTGCTGCTGCTGTGAGCAGCCCTGAGCAGAAGCATTTTTCTGGCTGAAGCAGTGAGTACATTTGAATTAGCCAGTTCCCAAAGGATGAGGGAGCATCCTGCTTCTTGGCAGCTCTGCTTCATGTGGGGGAAGGTATTGGTAAGGTGTTTGAAGGCAATGCAAGTAAACAGAAAGGGGTTGCATCAATTAATAGGAAAAAATACTTAGTTTCATATTTCTGCATGAACATTAGTAATGGCAGGAAATAAAGCGTTTAAAGTTTTAATGACAGTTTTGATGATTGCTATGCCTTTGTTGTGCATATAAGTATTTCTTATCCTTTGATATTACCTAGTACTGCTCAGGTAAATAGTTTGCCAAATACTAGAACCCTTTGTCACATTCCTTATAATTTAGATTTAAGAAGAGAAGATACTGTATATTATAATTGTAAATTAAGAAAAACTGTGCCTTACATGAACTATCACATGGTACCCCTGAACAGAAATTGGACTTTAGGGTTTAATTCAAATGATACCCTTCCATTTTTGAGTCCTGTTGAAGCAGTTCAGATGTTTCTCTTGTTACCCCCCACCTTAAGAGCTGACTGTGTTATTAGCTGAATATAACATTGGAAAACTTCTATAAAGGCTTCCCTGTTTCAGGGTATGTGAGCTGTTGTAAAACAAATAGAATTGGATTGCTTATGCAAGCTGTTGTTGTTATACAGTCCTTGTATTAGGGTATTTGAATTGTAAATATTTTGAGGAGAAAGTCAGTTTGGGGGAAATTTATTAATTTTTCAGTTGTTATGAAGAAATGTGTTTGTGTGTGTTTTGAGAAATTTTCAAATTAGGGAATATAAGGGTTGCGTAATCAGGTCCCATTTGTATGTCTGGTTGGCTGGTAGTTTTCACATGAGGTGCAGGTAATTACTGAGGGTCTGAAAAGTCTTCCTGTCATGGCTGTGCTCTCACCAGCCAGGTTTAGGTAATGCTCTTCCATCATGGCCCTGTACCAGAACCCAAGGGTAAATGTAAGGAAAAGACTTTTCCAAAATGCAAGGGTTTGTCTAAACTGCTTTTTCTCCTAATGAATAAACAGTGATCTTTGGAATAATTAGAACAATAAGTAGTGGTTGTTATAGTTCAGATTATGTGTCTTTAACATTAAGTGTGCTTTTATGGTGATAAGAATATATTCTCAAACAGGAAAACACTTCAAGACTGGGAGAAAAAATGGCATATTGCATGTGTAGCTCCAGTGCTAAGAGTGTTTTACTGCTTTAGTGGTGCTGTTCAAGGGTCACTTAATGGGGCTGCTGTTGGAATACTTTGGAAGTAACACTGGTTAGTCTGGCTGTGTTCTGTGCTATATTTCCTTACTTGGTTTTAGTGTGATTTTACAAAAATCATCCTCTCATACCTTCTTGTCCTGTGTTAGGGGTTCAGCACTGTCTGAATACATGGAGTCATTCTTAAAATGCCTTCAGCCTTTGAAACAGAAGGTAGGAGCTGAGGGGGGAAAAAATTCTGCCAGTTAGGTTTCATTGCTTTACTTAAAGTTACTATGTGCTTATTACTCAGTAAGCAGAGCAA
This sequence comes from Acropternis orthonyx, assembly GCA_035583155.1. Classification (NCBI taxonomy): domain Eukaryota; kingdom Metazoa; phylum Chordata; class Aves; order Passeriformes; family Rhinocryptidae; genus Acropternis; species Acropternis orthonyx. The sequence goes on from JAWWEU010000160.1 coordinate 569,207, forward strand.
TAGGCTCTCTGTTGTGTTATACTATATATCATATTATATTCAGAAAAGCATAGCATCACTGCTGTAGCTGAAGAATCCAGGACTTCTATAAAGATGATTTATACTATATTTAACAACAACCTATTTGACAAGTACAGTAGGAATAATACATCAGAGATCGATTTCTTAAAGTAGTCTGAAATTTTGATTTCTCTGCATATAAGTATGATTCATATGATTTGTACATTGTTTATTTTCCACAAAACTTCTGGGCTTTCAGAACAAAGGAAATAAGTACATTTATGCATGAGAAAACATTTCATTATTTCTGCTTTATTTTGGTTTTGGTTGTCCTAAAGCATTTAAGCTTTCATTTTTCTCCCATCTGAAATAGAAGGTTGATGAATTTAAAACATGAACAAAAATAAACAAAAAAACTCCAAAAAACTCCGAG
>JAWWEU010000160.1:569656-580722 GCA_035583155.1 Acropternis orthonyx
AAAACTCTCCCCCCCCCCCCCCCCCAAAAAAAAAAAAAAAAAAGTTATTGATGCAGCTGGTTTGTTACAATGAGAAATAATTTTGTATCGCACCTGGGGAAAAAATTAAGTAGTAGGTACAAACTCATTGAATAGTCACAACAACTGCCCTTTTAATGGTGCTGGGTTTACACTTTCTAGCTTCTTTCTGAGCTCTCTGAGAGTTCACAGTCACAGAAGTTAGTGTGAAATCCGTATGAAGTTATCTGAAGTTGTCCAGGAGAAATCTGGTTTGAATCCTTGGGATTTAAAGGCAGAGGAAATAAGTTATTCATATATTAGGACATGTTTAAGCACCTCTGAAATCTCTTCCTGTAGATTGTGATCCACTACTGGAAATTGATTTATGGGGAATTATGAATAAAAACAAGTCTGGAAGGAGAAAGGAGATTTTAATAACCATCCTTTCTCTTTTGGTTTTATAGGGTGTTGCTCTGCTATCCTCAGCTTTTCTTAGGTGTTTCTTAAAGCACTTCATTCACTATAGTTAGGATGACAACATCCAAAATAATAATATAATGGTTTTTTGGTTTGTTTTTTTTTTTTGTCTCACTAGAATTCTTAGTGCTCCAAAAGGTTAGTTTTTCTCTGAACATTTTCTAACAGTGGCTTTAGAGAGTATTTGGATATTTTCTAGATCAGATAATTTGTATTAATTATTTAAAATTGTTTGGATTCAGATTCTGTTGAATATATATATTGCTATGTGCAAAATGTTGATCATGGTTTGCTCAGTTTTCTGAAGGAGAAGAAGATTTAAATAAATTCTGTAATGAATACAACAGTCTAGGAGCATTAAATTTTCAGCTGAAAATTTTCTTGTCAGAAGTTCCTAGGCAGTGCCTAGTGGTTGTATGCACTCTGGCCTCAAGACTGCTTTGAATTATGCACTACTGACACCAAGAAGTGGCAGACAGAAGCTTCTTAACACCAATTTTAGGTGTTAGAATGGGCATTGTTCTTTATTAGCATGCTGGACATTCGGAGGATAGCTCCTCTAATCAAAGGTGCCCAGTGACAGAGGGACAGGGCTTTTTATTGCACATAGTGTTTACATATTCATTAGATGTTCTTGCTTACTTAATATATATTCGTTAGTTTGCATTACATACTCACACCACTATTGGAAGTCCTTTTTTGGTTCTTTCAGGTCTCCTTCACTGTCTTGACCTCAGTTCTTGAGGAGGCACAGTGTCATTGTGTTTCACCACCAAAAACTGTAATGTTTGTTTGTTATCTTATTTGGGTACCCAGAGCTTAGTTTACATGCTCTTTGAGTTGCATCCCTTATCTAATTCTCTAGGACTTCTCTAAGATTATTTGGGCATTCCAGGGTACTGTGAGAAAAGTTTCTATTTCTCCTATCACTACAAGCTGCTCAGCTGAGCAGAAGGAAGGTCGTCTTTTGTGAAATTGCCCAGTCATGGAAATAAGAGGCAGCTGGGACTCACGATGTCTTGTACATCACCTGTCTGCCCTAGGAGTGCACTGACACTGGGATGAAAACGTCAGTGTTGTGTGGTATTGCATAAGGTGCCACTCATCCTACCCTGTGCAGGAGCCCTGAGCTGCCGCCCAGGCAGTCCTGGTACCCCGGGGATACTCTGCAAGTGCTGCATCCCATGAGCATTTCTGAATGGCAGCGGAACTGAAGACCTTGTGACTGTTCAACTCTCCTTCCAAAGGGCTCTTGAAATCATGAGTGTCTTAAAAACTCATAAGATGTCAGAGTCCTTGACTGTCTCAGGAGTGCTGATAACTCTTCCCCCACTTCTTGAAAACATGAAAAATCCCACCTGCCGTAGGCAGCCTAGAGGAAGCTGGCAGAAACACATGCTGGCTGAGGGCTGGTGTGTAATCTGGATCAGAGCTGTTCAAATATTCTTGTACACCATTAACCTATTCTCAGCAATTGGTCTCGGCTGGATGAGGACTACAGAGTTCTGGCACTTCTGGAAAATCTAAAACTGGCTATGTCTCAATAGCTTTTTCTAAAAGAACCATCTGTAATAAAGTACATGCATATATTAGAATAATTTAAAGAAGATGTGTATCATAACTATGAATAGGAAAAAAATACTGCAATACATGGTTTGCATCCTTAGAACTCAGCAGCCTCAATGAAACTTTCTTTTGTCAAATACTGGAAGAATGAAATTTCTTGTTATTAATTTTAAGGAAATAGAACTAAAGTAACTTCTGAGCTGTCCTAAAAGTCTACCGTAAACTGAGAAGAGACTTTAAAATTCCTAATTGCTTTTTTAAACAAAGTTCTCATGGCAATGCTGTAGTTAAATGGTACAAATTTGCTGAAATATTTAATGTAGAGCACAATTGTCTACCATAGAATATTCAACTGTTTTAAGCTTTGCCCAGGAAAGCCTTGACACAGGTGCATCTGTTTATTAAATGAGAACCAGACGAGAGATCCTTTATGCAGTGGGGACTTTGTTTATCATTGTGAGAAGGCTGTTCCAGGTGCATCATAGAAATGAGCTGTGCATCTATTATTGCCAGCAAGGTCCTGGACACCCAGGTGCACCTAAAAAAGTGGTTTGTATGACAGTGACATGTACAAGGATTAAAAAAGAGAAAATGTAGTCTAATTCCAGCCTGCCAGAGGGGTGAGTCCAAAATCTAATCTGATTAAGAAACTGCAGAATATCTTAGCTGATCTTGGCTAGTTAGTTCACAGACCTTCCGTGTACCTTGCTGAGGACCCACCAGTAATCTTGGCCCAATGAGTGTGATCAGGAGCTTGGTTTCCAATCAGCAGAACCTAATGATCTTCAGCTGTGAGCAGTTAGAAACAGCTGCTTGGAAGACACTGTGGGCGGGGTGGAGCCGTTGGGTGGCACAGGTGGGAGAAACTCTGAAGAGAGGGGTTCTCCACAGGCTACATAAGCACCCAGCCATGAGCAGGAACAGTGCTGGCAAATCACAAAGGAAGGAAAAGGTGTTTTTTCATTGTTGAACAAGAAAAGAGAGGAGAGTCCTGGATCAGAGGTTTGTTTCTTCTCTCATTCTAAAGGGAAAGTGAGATGTACTAAGCTGAGGGTCCAAGGATTCCTGTGTCGGATTGCAGAGAAACACCATCCAGTGCATATGACTCCTCTGGTCTTTGGATTATGGTTTCAAACACCACTTTTTTTCTCTACTTTCAGGTCCACCCCCCTTTGGAAGGCAAGATGGGCAATCAAGGGACATCTACACCAGGTTTAGCTGTTCTCATGCCAAACATTCTATCTGCTTGATGCCTTATCTTGTCTCAGTGATATAAGGACAGACTGCACTGAGAAGAGCTTTATAAGGGTAAGTGATTTTGAGAAGGGGGGTCAGCCAACAAAACTCCAAGAAACATTTCTATTTGGACAGTTGAATTGGAGGTTGTTGAACTAAATAGGCAGCTAAGACTAACTCAAATCTCAGCATCTCAGAGAGGAGCTGAGGAGAAGCTATTGAATTTGTGATTTTACTGGCTTTATTTACCTACCCCAGCAAATAGGAAGCATTTGATGTGTACTTTTTATAGTCTGTTTCCCTGTAACATATACTTTTGTGTAAAGTTTTGTTAGGCATAGTTCTTTCACTGTTAGAGGTTCCTTTTTGTTGAAAAACAAAACTGTTATTTATTCAAAACAAGATCTTGCTGATTTCCAAGGCTGCAGGTGCATTATCCTAGGGAGCAGAATCAACAGCAAAACTATGCACGCTGCAATATCATAAAGTCATGACATTCATGAAAGAGCAGGACAAAAAGAAAGCAGCTCCCTTTATTTATTTCTGCCAAAGTCGCTGGTGGCTTGGTGTTCAGTTTGTACTGAGCACGCTTTCTGAAAGGATAGATGTGCTGGATTTGTCCTCCTCCTGGGAAGAAGTGTTAGCAGTTCTTGGACTTCAGTAAAGAATATGAGAGGGGGTGGTGTCTAACTCATGGAAAAGATATGTTGGGAACTACTGTGCTAAAGGATGGGGTTTGTGTTTATAGTCTGCTCAGCATTTTGTTGCTTGCTTTATGGCTATATTAAGGGCTTATTAAGTCTTAGTTTGATGTCATACACACCATCGTTATAATATATGTTTGGATTTCATGCATTATCTCTGCAGTAGACAATAAGTATGCATAATCACCTCATCATTTCTATGTAAATGATAAATCATAAGATGAATGGCTTTAGCAGTTTTGAAAGACAAAGAAAAATATATAATTTATGAAGCAGGTTCTTCAGCAGGAGGCTATGGAGAAGGATAATGCAAAACCAAAACCTTTTTTGTGTCTGGGTGTGATGTTTTTAAACAGCCCCTTCTACAATAATTACACTTTCAGGTTCATTCAGGGCGCTGTTATGTGCCGGTACCGCACTCGCATTTATTTCCTCTCTATATTGGCAAGAGTGAGGGGAGGCATCTTTGAGGAAGGTAGTTGGGACCAAAGGATCCTAAAGAGCTGACCGATTTCTACCTTTGCCATCACAGACATTTTCTGTAATGCCCGGAAGTACCACTAGCTGAATGTGAGCAAACTGCTCAGCCTCTGGAGAACCCCATTGCCTTCAGGAGTAGTCAGCTTGGGCACAGCAGTAAGACCCCAAAGTGAGCTTCTGAGTACAGCCATGGAAATAGCCCCAGCTTTATCCCGGTGCTTTGGTTCTAAGTGTGAGATTGTGACAATGAGAAAAGCCAGAGTAAATTAAAGCAATCTAAATACACATGCCAGCAAAATTTCCCTTTATTTAACACACTGTTCTTCCACTCTACTTATCAATTCTTTTTTACTCTTCACCTCTTACTAAACCTAAATTGAAAGATCAGAGGGGGGAAAAAAAAACACAAAGGAAGGGAAGGATCAAGTAAGTTTTATCTCACTGAAAGGAATGACAAAGATCCCATTTACTTCAATGGACACATCTCATTTTGTGCTTTACTTTGATTCAAAAGTGTGCTCTTGAAGCAGATCATCAGCACTTACTGTGCTTTGGCTCACATCCTGAAGTGTGTGTATAGACACACACTGAGTTTCTTTTGAATTAGACTGAACTTCAGGACATATTCCAGACATACAGCTAGTAATATGCTTCAGCCTCAGATGAACATTCAGACCATGGGATGAGAGAAGGGCTAATCTGATGTATAAGTGCTCTCATTAAGTTCTGTGCATCACTTTAATGTTTTAAGTCTTCTCCTGCTAGACCACATTATTTGCAAATACAGACGTGAGCTGAGAATCCAGGATTAGTCTGTCTTTGTTGTTTTGAAAGGCATTGTACTCTTAGGTGTGTTAATAGCTTCCTTAAAGTATGTTGAGTGATGTGATGGCTTACAGAAATGAGGAATTGACATTATGAGAAGAAAAGAAGTATGTGAAATTAAGTTGTGATTGATCTTCCGAGTTTAATAATCTTGAGGATTGTAATTTAGGGGGTTCTTGGGTGAAATTGTTGTTGTGAAGTACTGTCAATGTGCTTGACTGGTCTAAAACATACATGTCTTGAAGATTACATTTTCAGAATGCATGTCTGCAGAACCAGCTTATCATAAAGTAAATAATGTTAAGAGTGATATAGCTGGGCTGTATTTGCTTTCTTCCTATAGCTGGGCTGTATTTGCTTTCTTCCTAGTACTGTAATAGTACCTCGTGAAGCTTTGTTACTTAGTTTTTGAGGGCTTTTCTGAATGAAAATTTGAAAGGAAAAATTGGACAGCTCTTTTGTGGCAGAGAGCAGGAATATCTACACAGTATGTGAGTTCATGCATTATATTAACTTTTTGTGGTCTTACAGCATATGTCTTTTTAATTGGGACTACTTTAAAATATATTATTAGTGATCTGAATTAATTAGGCATAATTTAAAAATCAAGGACATAAAAAGACATGTCATATAGCCTGTGTTTGTTCATTACATATGACAGTAACTCTGCAGGGGAAATTAATATTGATACGTATGTTGAAACAGAAATACACTGGAGAGGAAGAGAGGCTGAGCACTGTTATTTGCCAGCATTAATAGTGGGAAAATAATTAATATTGACTACAGTTTCTCATATGCTAAGCATGTTCTGTTGGTTCTTCCCTGTATAATTTCATTACTTTGAGACAAATGGTGGTTCCGGTAATATTGCTGTCTTTCAGGCAAGGAAGACTCCATAACTGAGTCAATTTTCCTAGCTACCACTATACTGACATATTCTTGTGAAAATTTGGAGGCTGTGCCACAACCTACAGAGGCTTTATTGTGAACATGAAAGCAGGAGCAGCCAGTCTACATATTAAGCTTTACACAAATTTCTCCACTTAATTTTCTGTCTCTCTTTAGGAGGTAATCAAATCTGTGTCACTGTTGCTGCTCTGTTCTCTCTGGTAGCAAGCCACGGGTTCTTGTGTATTTGGCGTAGGGCAGTGGGCTTTTGTGCCAGGCATGTGCTTTTTTGTTTAATTTTTAACTGGCTGAATTTAGAGCTGTATCAAGATGCATATCTAAGTTGCATTTCAGAAGCATTTGCAAATGTTTTGACTAGCTGAAGTTTGCCTTCTGTCACTGCAGTTGGGTAAAGCTCGTGTATATATATATTTTTTTTTGGGGGGGGTTTTAAATTTAAAAATTTGTTCCGTGGTTCGTTGTTAAATAGTTAAGAGATGAAGCCTGTCCTAAGTCACTGATGTGCTGCTAATCTTGCCTGGTTACTGCCCGTAAGAAGTGCCTCATCTCTGTTGGGATTCTCCAAGACAGTAAATGGGACACAATGTGCTCATAGGGTTTCCTATCATTCTTCTCAGTTTCTTTGCTTTGTTCCTACTTTCTTTCTGAAATATTTATCAGATATAAGGAACTCCCACTACAGAAGTCCAATAGTAACATCCCTGAGGAATTCAGAACAAACTGTGTGCCATCAGCAGACTCCTAGTTTAGGTGCAGCTGTGCTGACTAGTACCATTGCTGCCTTAGTTTTGGTAGCTGAGAATTTCTGACCTCCTGCAGCTGTACCATAGCAGAGCCCTTACTCATGTGGTATCTCCAGCAGGAGGGTTGTGGCTTTAGCTATTCTGCAGTGGGTCTGCAGTAACTCACTAATGGCAAACTTGAGACCCCTCTGATAATGCAATCAAATACTGAAGTTTCAATTCTTTTTAACAAGACTTTACTTTTATGGCTTATTGGTAAAATCATGTGATATTACTCAAATTTGTGAGTTATGTGAAATTACCATGCAAGTTCGGAAAGACCATGAGGGTCCTTAAAAGTGTTGAGGGCAGGCAGTACAATTTTTTGCACTTGGAGAAAACTCTCTTTCTTTCTGTCCATGTCTTCTTACAAACAGCTCCAATGATCCAATTTAAATGTCTAACAATACCCTACAAACTGGAGGATTTGAAACTCTGCAGAGCGGACTCTGATACCCTTTCAACTGAATGGAGGGAAATTAGGGTAGATTTCATTGGTTGCTTATACTGATTTTCTGTTTGAGGATTGCCATTGCTGGCTCACATCCTCAGTGTTTGCAGAAGGCAAAACAGGTGGTTCTGGCATTCCCAAAAGCAGCTGGGAACCCTGGGTCGCTGTGGCTTTTGGCTGACAACCAGAGAAGGAGCCGTTGCTCAACAGTGGAGAGCTGGCTTAGGTCTGAATAGAGGGAAGGGCATAGAGTCTTTAGATGGCATCAGGTTTTGTGTTCTGTTGTTCAGCATCCCAATGATCTATAGACATTTCTCACCAGTGATTACTGTGAAAGCCATTAGGATTAGCATGGCAAAAAGGGAGCTCTCCTAGGGAAAAATGTGTGCATATGTGTACATACAAATGAATGTACGCACTCCAGTTACCTTCAAAATATGCCACATATGCAGTGTCTGTCGGCTTTGGGACAGCTGCAGGGACTGTTTCTGTTCTGTTGGTTGCAGGTGTAGAGACTTACATAGCACTGCCAGGAGTTACTTTAAAGCAAGTAATGTGTTCTGCTAAGCCCTCTACTAAAGGGCCAGTGAGCACTCCTTTGCCAGTGTTTATCCTCTCCAGATGAGCCTGGAATTAACAGAACTGTAGACAATAATTTTTTTGAACCAACCTTGGTTCTAAAGCAAGTACGGGTACTCACCTGGAAGTCAAGAAAACCATTTTTTATCAGTGGTGAAAATTGGATGCAATTTCCACTTTTGTTAATGAATAGTGAGTGAAATAAGCTTTCCGTGCAATAGGATGAGGTATAAATCATTTTGGATAGTGCTCCGAAGATGAGCATGGGAATCTGCAATGTTTTATGGAGGTGGTAAAAATTAAGGAGGCATTATGTGTCATGCATATCAATCATCATGTAGCTGTGATATAATTGTGTGCATTTGACAACAACCTTTCCTACTAGGCTGCGCTGTTCAAGAAAAGCACTTCTTTGGAACCCCATAGCAGAGTACATGTCTGTGTTGTATGAACATTATAACAGTTATGCAATTTATGCTGGAAATTTAATTGTAAAAATGTGGGCTTTCAGAAAACAATGCACATGCAGATGTTTCTAACAAGGGAAAGAATTGGTTTTGCTTGCTGTGCTGAAATATTCAAATGTTAGAAGTTGGTAAGTACAAATTGAGCTCTTATTTTTTATTTTATTCCAATGCATGCTTGTTATTTAATGGAATTTTCTTTATAGGCATGCTGTATATTTTGAGTGTGGGAGCATATACTGCATTTTGCAGTTCAGGTATCGTAGACACTTAATTTTAGAATAAGTGCGTAAATCCAGGAGGAAATAGGGTCATACAGGTTTAGCTGTCCAGCACCTTATCATACTGTTTGTTTCTTAACCACTTTTCTTAAGCCTGAAAATCAGCTTATTCTTTGATACATTGTCCTGTGGTTACCAGTGCTATTCATGTCAAAGGAAGTGACAGCAAATGGAGAGGAAAACAAATGCCAATCTGCTGCAGTGCAGTTGCTACCTAATGTGTATTTATAGATGTGTGTAACCTGAATGCAGGCAAATAAAAGCTGTAGGATGGCTAATGAGCAGGAGGTGAACAATAGCCAAAAGATAACATCAAGTGAAAAAGAATCAGCTACCAGTAAAGCAGTATGTTCTTCGAAGTAGAATAGCAGTCAGACAACAGTCAGGGGCAGAGTTTGGCAGAGTTTTGCTCTTTTTATCTAATTTTATTAATTTCAGTAAAATATAAAAGAAAGAGCAGATTATGACAGAATAAGCATGTGAACGTAGAAAACAGCTATTTTGCTCTAATTTGAAACATCCTTTTTAAAAAAGGTGAGTAGTGAACTGAGTGGTTTCAGGGTAAATCCTTATAGGAAGCAATACCATCACAGGTACAAGACTGCTTGGCACTGGTGGAACTTCAACTGGGAATTATTTATTGCATACATAAATAGTCTTGACTGTGTTCAAAGTGTGAATGCCTGCACAGTGGTGGAATGCTGAAAGAAGGACTATTTTATCTGTGCTGTGTTCCTTCCAAATTTTCTGCTTCCTGTTTACTGCCTGGAGCCCCTTGTGCCAAAATGTAGGTCAGGGCAACTGGAGGTTGCTTTAAGTCTGCACGTGACCCAAGGAGGCATTCAGGCTGCACTGTAGTGTATGGATTCCTGATTGCTTTCAGCTTTGTTTCAGTCAAGCACAGCTCTCAAAAAATAAAGCACCTACAACATAATAACTTGTAATGACATGCTGCCAGGGGATTTACCTCAGCTCTCAGTTATTCAGCTTGAGAAATGTGTACTGGCTGTATATGTTTATATGACGTGCTTTGTGAAAGAAAATCTTTGAAGAGGAATTATCAAAGTGTAAGCAGCCTGCTACTATGTTGAAAACAATTTTCTAGATTCTGCTCTGTACCAGTGGAGGGCCATCATGAAGTGTAAAATGGAGTGTTTTTCTCCCAAGATTTATGTCAAAGCAGAAGCTGCTCTTTGGAAAAGATGCCAAGAGTACCCCTTAAAGCTGGATTTTTTTTTTTTTAAGTGCTTGACCTCAGCTTTGCTGAAGCTATTTAGCTGAATGCTAACGCTACTGAAGTCAACAGCAACAGGAGCCACCCAGCAGTGACCTCTTCTGAAGGGTTATTCACCTCCACCTCCCTGCCTTGTGGTGTTGTGCTGCAGGGAGAAATTTTCTGGAGAGTGTTAGTGAGCTCTTAGTTCTGATACATCCCGAGTTCTTTTAGCAGCTGTAATAATACAAAACTCTCACACTCTGTCATGTTATCCTTCTCTCTCTCTGAATTCTGTCTCCCACAGTGCTGTATAAAGTCATAAATGCAGCAAGAAGCATTTAGATGCTTCATTAAGAGGATCTTCCTTAGTGTATTAATTTTCTAAGAATCACTGGTTTTCTTTCTCCTTTGAACCAGGTGCTGTTTTCAAAATGGTCAAACCTTCCCAGTGAGTTTTATGGAAATTTTCTTGTATAAGGACTAGTTTCTTGTCTGTCAGTTTAAGTAGATTAGACTTTTAAATTATAATATTGCCATTTATTTTTAATAGGTAAGATACTGTGTATTGTGAAGGAGAAAACTGCAACTTTTAATTATTTAGTATTTGTTTAATTTTCTAGTTATCACTGCAGCTAATTCTGATGGATCATATCATATTTACTTAAACTTTTTACATTATTTCCTATGTTTGAGTTAGAAATACATTATTTTATTTTTGCACTGTTATTCTGGAGTTCTCAGCTATGCAGTAATCTTGCTGGACTTTTGAATAGAGAGCGTTGTCTCTTCATGAAAATAGACTTGAATTGTACTCTGAGACATTACCATCACTTAGGAAATTTGGGTCTTGTTGCACAACTGTTGCAAATGTGAATAAATGTGTTAAGGTGAACAAATGTGAAATCAGGACCTGCTGTAATCAGAGTGTGCGCAAACTGTGCAAAGAACAGAGTCTGGGAGCCAGTTCACAAAATTCAGTGAATAACTCCTGGAGTGTGTTTGAAGTGATTCAAGGAAAAAGCATAAAACTCTAAAATTAATAATAATAATCAAAAACAAACAAAGAAAAAAAAAACACCCTGCCAAGAAAAGACCA
>JAWWEU010000160.1:580822-613173 GCA_035583155.1 Acropternis orthonyx
ACAAAAAAAAAAAAAAAAACAAACAAAAAAAAAACCCCCTCCCAAAAAAAAACCAACCCCCCCCCCCCCCCCCCCCCCGCCAACCAACCAAAAAAACCTCCAACAACAAAACCAAACTAAACACGCAGAAACTGAGCGGAGATTTTTCATTATCTACTGTCAGATCTTTGTGCAGGAGATAGCTGGAAGCTTTCACATGGACTGTGTCATGATAGTCTCATTAAAGGTCCCATGACTGGCACCTTTCAAGGGGAGCCTCAGGTTTGTGCTGTCCTAGTTGCTCCTGAAGTGCCCTGATGTCATTAGGAATTGACCTCCCGGGGAAGCATGGTGCAGATTGTGAGTACTCGAGATTTACCAGTCCAGAAAACACCCTAAACACAACGAGGCTTGTAGGTTATGTTTCTCTAGTGAATTGAGGAAAAATGCTTTATAATTTTACATACTAATTACCAAGATAACATTCTTCTTGTGACGCCTCAGCTGCAGTACAGCAGAGGCTGACAGGTGTAGGGAGCTATACTTAACAAAACCACATTATGAAAGCAGTAACATGAAAGCCTGGAAAGGGAGTGGAGCTCATAGTACTGTGTGGTATTGAATAGCACATTGCTGACAGTAAAACTGAGAGGGTTAGTTTAGTGGTGCTTTACAGCTTAAGTACTGGGAAACAGTGAAATAACATGGCACAAAACATATTTTTAAAGAGGATGTTTTGGTGCAGTCCTCAGGCAACAGCATAATCAAGATAGCAAGTAAATGATGAGAAGCCCTGCTTGAAGGCACAGCTTTTAACCCAGTTGCTTAAATGGCACCCCAGAGCCAAGTCCAGGGCTATACAAATCTTCTGATTGAAATTGTTTTAATTACCTCTCTCTCCTCAGACTGAGTACGTACAGCAGTGTCCAAACTTGTGGTTGAGACAGAGACCCTTCAGAAAGTGAGTTAAAATGCTATAAGTCTATGGCAAATTAAATGGGTGTAAAAATAAAATGGAAGTTATGTAGCCTGATACATAGAGCTGCAGTTGCTTTACACTGCTCACAGATAGAGTTGTTTGAGTAAATGTCCTTAGGCTTACTGTAAAATATGTGAGGAAATATAGAAAAAAAATTCAAGAGGTTTACTTTGGTCATAGAGGTAAAAGTTGTCTAAGGAAAAAAACAAACTTTCAGAGTGCAAAGCAAAGCAGGACCATCATTTTCAAATTATTTAGTAGTTTGGGAGTATTAATCTGACTTTCATGAGATTTTATGAGTTCTTTACTGGAAGGTGCTTCTGTTAAGCAGCAATCATCCATGTCATGTCAATATTTATGAACTATGAGACAGGGAGGTCTGAAAATGGGATCTGTCAATATGCTTTCTAAAACCCCCAGGGATTCAGAACAAGAGCTGTAATTAGTACAAGTCAGAGTCCATCACAAGACATCAGAAGGCAACCAGAGTACCTACCAGAGTTCCTCTGACAGAGGAACCAGCAGTTGTTAGAAATATAAACATGTGAATAAGATTAACAAAACATATCAATATAATGTCTGAGGAGTTGACATATTTTCAAGGAAATCATTTACTCTTTTTCCAGGAGTACTTGTTAACTGTAAAAAAAAAAAAAAAGGCGGTATTTCCAAGAATACATTCCCAACATATCCTGGAGAAGAGTAAGTAGTGTTTAATCCATAATTTAGGAAGAAGGGAAAGTTGTCCTGAGAACGGAGTACTGCCCAGAAAGGTCTTGGGCAGCCCATGGTCATGTGGAATGTGAATCTTGGGATATATCAAGATAGAGCAAAAAAAGTCATAGACCATTAAAAAGTGATATATTTGGCAATGACTAATTGGAGAAAGTAAATTTTATGTGGAAAGTAGGAAAGACATTTTTGTTCTTCACTTCTGTTTTATATTAGGAAGTTGTCCTGAATATTTACAGTCCTTAGTATCTGATGCTTGTTTGGTATCATGGGTCTTTCTGAGGGATTTGACACAGCAAAATCCCAGTTTTAAGAAGTTTGCTTGTAAATCAGCATGGAATTGGTACTATTTTAATAAAAGAGTTTTGAGATATTGTGGCAGCAAGGAACAGAGATGGCCAAGTCCCCTTTAATACTGATAGGAAAGAAAGGCGAGGAACACTTCAGAAGCCATTACAGGTTACTTAGGAGGAAAACAACTGTGTGTAATTACCTAGGATTGAAAAGGAATTACGTTAATTTGAAAATACTGTTAATGACAATTAAACTACATTCAAGTTTCTGAAAATAATGTGAGTTGGAGAAATTGGAGTGACTACAGAAGCATCTTTATAGGCTCTAAATAATTACAACTTTCAGATGCATGAAAAAGGAAGTGGATGGCTGGTTTTTTTACTTGCTTGCAAAAGAAACATGCAGGTTGAAACTGGAGCAGATACCTTCTTGTTATTACCTATCCCTAATAATTCTTTCTAGAATCAGGTTGGTTTTAAATAAATATGACACTCAGATCTTCATAGCTGCCTCTTTGAATTTAGCTGAGAGATGGGAGTATGGCTCAAGTAACTGCAGTAGTATTTGCTGTTCATGTCTGTTCATTTACCAAGAACAACCTCCTTCAAGTCTACGTTTAGTATGCCCTTTTTAATATTTCCTTTTTTTTTTTTCCCTAGAGGCTGTCGTATTTTCAAAAAGTTACGGTTTCATTTAATGTTCTGATTTATAAAACTTACTCAAGGTACTTTTATGAAATGAAGGATGATTGTGGTGACAATGATAAATGAAACAGTATTTGTTGAAGTAATGAAGCTAGTTAGTGATTTTGAGTCATTAATGCTGTACATTCCTTAACCCCTCACCTGCAGCTGTAAAGGGATAATGTGTAGCAAGTGCTGCTAAATATTTGAGGTGCAGAGGCCAGTGGCTGTTGTAGTGATAGTCCAGATTTACAACTTGGGGCTGCTGCCACAGATGCCAAGGCTTATCTCAGAAGAGCGTGTGATGGTGGAACTGCTGATGTAGTTTCAGTCTTTGATTGTTACAGTGGTGATTAAAACTATTTGTATGAAAAATGTGTATTAAGATAACTACTAAATTTTATTATTACAATAGTGATTAAAAATTACTTACTTTGCACTCCATATGGATTGACATTGGGGTTTACTGGAAGAAAAAAGTTAAATGCTCAGTTGAAGATTTATGTGCTGGGAAGAATGAAATTACTTGGCAGAAGCAGTGCTTGGGAAATCAGATCTCTGTTCCTTGAGGGTACAGGGATAAAGCTGGTTTAAACTCTATTTTGCTCCTCTTTGATGGTGAATTAAGAGGTGTCCAGCACAGCTGATGTGCCAGTTACCCCACCCGTGGTAACTGAAAGGCTTCTCCCTCAAGGATCGCTTTGATCCCTGTCAAACCTGCAATATGTGACTTGGAGTGGAGTCTGAGCTTGGTGTGACCTAAGAGAAACCAAATAAGTGGTTTGAGCATAAAAAAACTTCAGCTAGAGATTTTTTTTCTGAGTCATTTGCATGGGGACTTAATTATATTATTGATTATTTATAAGTTACTCCTTTAATCCCTTTTTCTTAAAGATCTGTTTCTTTCATCTTGTTGGAGTTGACTTTGAAATTCATGCGCAAAAATAAAACTGTGTCTAATTCTCTGCTGATTTCTTGGAATTAATGTGATTCTTGTTCTTGCAGTTTTTTTGCAAAGAAATAGGCTTCAGGCTACCAACTGCATTGAGGGAATGAACAATTACGCCACACTTAATGAATTCACAATTTTCATGTCAGTAAGTGGCAGCTCATTTTCAAAGTGCAGTTTCATATTAATGTTGAGAAGAGGAAGAGTGTCTAGATATATGCTTTTCTTTTTTCCTCCTGCTTTTCCAAAGTCCCTTGTTTCTTTTGTTATTCTAATCCCATTGCGATGGCAGATAGCTAAGTACACAGATGCTTTATTTTCATAGGAAACAACATGTAAGCAACCAGGTCAAAGAGGATGCAGTGTAGAAATTGTGAACAAAGCGTTAACAAGAGGAATCAATCAGAATGGATGCAAAAATCGGGGAATCTCATACAGATTAAATTGCTTGTCTTTATTTAAGAATTGCAGATTGCTAATTGAGCAAAAAGACATGATTCTAAAGTGTGGGTGATAGCTTGATATGGAGTATGAGTCTCTATATTGTGAATAACTCAGTTTTCCTGAACTACTCATGAAAGAAAACCTTCACATGTACTGTTATGAGTGGCTTGATAAAATAACTTTTCTTCTGTGAATTAGTGTAGAATAAAACTTTTTTGTTGTGTAATTTAGTTTCCTTTGAAACTGTTAGAGTTTCTGCAACTTTCTTCTGCAAGGACAAAACCAGACCTGCTTGTTATAGGCCCTGTGCCTCGAGCCCTGCCCCGTGCAGAAAATTCCCAGTTCAGAATGTTTGTAGGTATTACATTTATTTGTGATGTAAAATCCTGCAGTTTTCTGTTATGGCCAGAGGTTTGCCATTTGGCCAGTGGTTTTAGTCATTAGATAAAACAATTATAATAAAACTGTTTATCATTTATATCATGCATCTAAGCAAGCAGTAATGAGGTATTTGAGCACTTAATGACAATTTTAAGTCTCCCGAAACTGCTTAGTCATCTGCAGTAAAGTCTTCTCTTGACCTCGCCCCACCTAGGAGTTTAACAGTGTTTGCTCTGGTGGACCGTCTGCTTCAGCTTGGTCAGAACACGTGAAGATGGTCAAACTGAGACCATCACAGATGTGCTCAGAGGCGGGAGATGTGATGTGTGACTCAGCCCTGCTCAGGCAGCGTAGCCCCCAGCAAACTCCTAACCTGAGCACGCCGAGCATCCTGTGACACTTGCACTTTCCATCCCGTGTGTCCAGACACCTGTTAACACTCACTGCCTAAATGTTCCTACCGAGTTTTGATTGTTCTTTTAACAATAAAGAGTATGAACTGTGAATTCTGGATCCCAGCCAAATATTTGATAGCATGCTGCATCTGGAGCCTTTTGTACTAAAAATTCAAAAAAATTGCATTAATTGTGATTCTACTTGAAGTGATCCTTGCTTATGAGGGTGAGATAGTTACTGGCAGGGGGGTAAGCAGGACTAAGTTACTAGATACTAGAAACCTTCTTGGTCTGTGAAGGTTATGAAACCATTGCTAATGGAACAGAACCTTACAGACTGTTCCCTCACTCTGTCCTTTTAGTCTGGGGCTGTTCCTTGTGATACTTACTCTGTAAATATCCAAAAGGTTTATTGATCACCACTGGCACACTATTCTAATTAATAGTGAAATTCATTAAGTAAGGACATGGGAAACAACTCCATCTGACTGTAGAAAATGAAATGAAGATTTGGTAGTTTGTGTGTTTGGGAACACAGTGTAACACCCATGTGAAGAGAAAGTGGGTTTAGTAATATTTGAATCTCATTACCAAAGGGTAACACTTTTACATAGTAAAGGTGTCAAAATTTACCTTGAGGGAAGTGAATCCTAAATGGTACTTAGTTGGTAAGGAAGGTTAATGTGGAATTGCATTGTTGTATAATCAACAAAGAGCAAGTATACTAGAGTAGATATAGGCCTAGAAAAGTGAAGGGACGGGCACATGGATTATGAATGGAAAACCCTACAAATATTCCGATTCTTGCAGAATCACATAATGTACAGTAAAGAAATATATACATAGAGAGCAAGGGAGGCTGAGAAGTACAGAGAAGGGCCAAAATTCTAGGAAGGGGAATATCCTTAGAGTCAAAGCAGGAAATGGATGTTGACAGAGAAGAACTAAAACTAGATCAAATGCAGTGGTAGAAAATAAAATTTTGCTTCCAAGTCCTAAAAATACTTATTTATACTTATTATTTATACTTATTATTTTGATAATATTTATTAAAATATATATTATACTTCAGTTTTTAAAACTCCGCTTCAGTAGGGGTGCTCTGTATTGCAGTCTGGTCATAACTGAGGAATCCGACCTTGGGAGGCACTGGTGTACCCGTAGTTAGCAGAACTTGTGCTAGGTACGTGAATAGGCACAAAGAGGTTTAAACCCAGTGTAGTCAGGGATTGTCACAAAAATCCTGCATAACGGATTAAACAAGAGATAACAAGCAATTAAAACAAAGGTGTAGCATTTGTAAGAGAAGATAACTTACCAAAGAAATCTTTCTACAATTCTCTGTTGTTTTTTTTTTTTTTTTTTAAGTCCTCTAAGGGACTTCTGTTGTTAGAAAGAGACTGGTAAGAAAATTTAGCTGAAATGGAAAATACTTCTCCTTAGTAACAACAACTAAGAGGTAATTGGAATTAAGGAGTTCTTGAGGAGAGAGCCATGTGCTCCATTACTGTATTTTTTTTGTTAGGATACATTTTATATTTCAAAGCTATGCTAACATTAGTCATTGAGTTAGGTTTCAGCCTAGTGTGGCTGAGTCTGTTGTGATTGATTTTGATGTTGCCCTCTGGTTAGCTCAGTATCCAGAAGGGTTCCTTGTTCTGAAGTAGTGTTTCCATAGACTCAGGGTTAGTCATTGTTGGGACAGCTCTGTTAATTGACTCTAGCTTCAGTTTCTTCTGTTCTTGATGTGCTTGCAAGTTTTTTCCCATTTAGTATTTCTTTCTTCTTTGAGTTGTTAATTCCAATATTAGTCTTTTTTCCCCCAGTGTTGACTCATTCCTTTGTTTCAACTTACTGTGTTCTTCCAGTCTTCATTGTGCTGCTCATAATCATAAGTCATTTTCCCTGAATCCATAAATGGCTCCAAGGGACAGGCATTTCTATTAGAGGACATTTCAGAAGTTCAGATTAATGATTCATGAATGTGCAGGTGAATGCCAAATTCCCAGGTTGCTACTCTAGCATTTCACTGCTCTGGTGTAATATAGATTTCAAACACATGGACCCAATACTTCCAGCAAGATGACTTCATTGAGGCCATTATATTACTTTATCCATTTCTATGTATGTAGAGTAAGAAAAGCAATCTTTATTTTTTTTTTTAATTATTTGTGGGTTTTTTTTAATGTTAGTAATTATTACTTTATCATTATCTCTTAATGTACAAGTTGCTGTTTTCAAGAGAGATCTACTTGTACAGTATCACTAGTAAATGCTATAAACACATAATGAAACAGAAATACTGTTGGATACAAGACCTTAATGAAAAAAACAGAACTCTCACAGATTTCAAACAAGTGTCTGCTAGCTGAGATTTGAAGCATGGGTGTGTACAGAGTTTGTGCAGTTTGTTCTGAAAAGCATGAGAGATGTCTCTGTTGTAGCAGTTGTTGATGGTGAGAAAGAACTCAAGACAGAGGCCTGTCATTGAGTAATTAGGGGTCCTTCCTGAGCATACCCACAGAGTGACAATTCCTATTGTTTCTCCCTTAGAACTTGACATCTCCCTTTATGTTAGGAGAGCAAACAGAGGAACTAACAAAAGGTATCAGTTATGCTGTTACATACTGAATGTTCTCAAGCAATATTCAAAAGCATATGTTCTGTGATGTTCACTAGATAAAAGAGTATTTAATTTAAAAATCACTATTTCCTTTTACTTATGTACAACTGTCAAAATATAGCATTTTTGGCTTTTAACAATCAAAGTGCAGGTTCCCATTAGCAGAAACTGAGCTGGTGACATGACTACACAAAGGCAGAATACACTATCCCTTATAGTAACATATCACAATTTTTAAGGGTAATTATTCATCTAAAGTTGTAACGAAGTGCATTAGAAATCCTAGTAAGGGCCCTGGATATATATTTAGGCATTTGAACACCTTTGGCTGGTAGACACAGCAGATAGCTTTTCTGTGTGGATCACCTGGAGACAAAGTGGATGGTAAACAACACACTGATGAGACAGAACATGCTGGTGCTGGAGCATGTGTAAGAAGCCAGCACTGGGAGCTTCAGTCCTATAAAATCGACAAAGTAGTGAAGGATCCTGATGGAGTATCTTGTGTTCATGTTTTCAGCTTTTGACTTGACTTGCTCATGTGTGCAATTAGATTACTGGACGTTCTTGCTGAGAATTCCATCTCGTAGATCTTACACATCTAGTAGAGTGCCGTGGTCAGGGTTCCCAAGAGGCAGGAGATGAAGTTTCGAATCTTAGATTTTGAGTGATCTGCAGCTTGGATGTTTCATAAAGTAGGAGAAATTGTGACTTCAGAAAGTGGGTGAACTGTTCTGCAGACATATATCTCAAACAGAGCTTTTCAAGTGAAAAAAGAACTTTTCCTATAAAAACCTAATTTCCTTCTTTTAAATATTTCTTTAAAGGAAAAAATGTTATATGCTCCTGATAGAGTGTTTAATCTTTTAGAGAGTTCAGAATTGTCCTTGTCAACCATTTGGATGTTGATACTTCATATAATAATGAAGTGTTTTGCTAAGAAATATAATCTCAATTCTTTCTCATTGCCTTTTGTTCTTCTGTTCTGATAGTCTATATATCCACGTAAAGTCAGGAGGAGGAGAAGAGAGGACAGCACTGAGTTGTGCTGTGGTAAGCTATTTCTGTAATGACTTGATTCAGTTGCACCCTCTAAAACAGCTCACTGTCATCAGTTTCAAAGTCATTTAATGGCTGTACTAGATCTAAATCAAAGGTGATGGTCATATTTTTACTTGGTAGTTGCACAACTCTTGGGTCAGCACTGGTTGTGGATGAATGCACACATACGTAGTGACTTGAACCCACCTAAGAAATGGTTTGCTGCTTTCACTTATGACAGGCAACAGCAGCTTTATTTTCCTCTTCCTGCTGGAGGCCAATGAGATGTCAGCCCTTAGCTGTTAGAATCCTGGGTTTGGAATTTAGCATGGCAGTTAATAATCAGTAAAAGAATTCAGAAAAACATTTAAACATGTGGAAATGTGTGATATTATCTATGTTGCCTGTACTCTTCAGTCAAAATAGACGGTGGACAGTAACTTAGGAAAAACAGGTTAAGATTCTGAAAGGAGAAGACAGTGATACGAAAGGTATGGAAGTAAAAGACCAGAGAGAGCAGGGTAACAGCTAGAGTAGTGGGCAAGTAGCTTCAGGAAGTTGTGCTTCAACGGAGGAGGTGAGGACAGCAAAAATAATTAAATAAGAAGAGGTGGTGCAGGATTATGAAAGAGGGAATAGAAAAGAAGTAGTAAAGGAAAAGTTTCATCATAGCAAACCCTAAGAAATGAAGTCAGGGCCACAAAGCTAATTGCAAGCACTTTTGTTCTCTATTATGTGCAAGGAGTGGCAATCCTGTGTAAACTGAGTGTCCCTTCTCTGCTGTAATTTTTATTAAGAAGCCTCTTGCACTGATTTGGTTGCAGAAGTTGATAAATCAGACAGAATCCAGAAAGCAGACCTTTAGCAAGAAAAGCAATCACTTTCTGTGTCTGGAGGCAAGTGGATTTCCTGCTCTGCACCTTAGGATAAGTCAGGAATTTGTCTTTTTCTGCTTCTCTTTCCTCGCTATTTCCCTCCCCACTCCAGAGTTTGGCTGGGTTTGGTTGTTATTTTCCCCTCGTGTGGAGCACAGTACTTTGTAAGGAATGGGGAGTTGTTAACTGTCTCGGTTCAGCTCCAGTTGCAGCCTGAATTCAGTTTATCAGCTGGTCCTGGACCCTCTCTTTCCTGTCTAATTTTAGGAGGTCCATGCGTTAAGTCTGTTCTTAAGTTTGCTGTGGTTGTTTTTTCTATCTTCTCCCTTCCTCTCTTAGAGATGCTGAAGGTTTGCCCTTCAGTCTCGTTTCTGATACTATACAGAGTTTAACAAAGATCAATGCTGAAGTCATCTTATTTTAAGAGCATACAAGAATGAAAAAAGAGTAAGTTGCTTAGATTTGCACATAAAGAAAACCAAAGTTGAAATGGGCTGCAGAGCTGTCCAGAGGCTGGGCAAGTGACTTTTATGGCTTTGGTGTTTGAAATGGGAAGTAATGAGTCTGGCACAGAATAATTATCTTTTATGACTGCTTTGTAAGTATTGACAACTGCACCAGTCTGCTCCAAGGCTGGATTACGGTGGATAATCCAATCCTAAATAAAGGTACATAGGATTAAGTTAAATTTGAGCACATGCATTGTTGTACAGATCAGGAGGACACTACCCCCAGACACTGTCCATTGAGAAATAAGGGAATGGCCTAGAAAGGAGGAATAAAGTTGATATATCCTAAATCTGTTTCATTAGAAAAGCAAGTTATGTGTTGGAGAAAGAAAAAATATTTGTACTTGTATGAAGGGTATGACTGTATTTCAGTTTCGTTTAAAACAGTCACAATGGGGATGGAATGGAGGAGAAAGAATACTTCAGGTGTTTGATAATTTTAATATATGCTTTCTGATTACTGTGCCGAATAGAGCTTAGTGACACATGAGGTCCTTGAGAGAATTATTAGATTATTGGTTCAATAACTTGGCCTTTAAGCAGCCATTAAAATGTTTTATCTTTGGTTCAGTTTGAAAATACTGTAATCATGGAGTCATCTTGTAGATCTCACTTGGATTCCCTGGAGGGGAAGATAGAAGAGAGTTACAGTAAGGATAAAGAATCAAGTCACTTGGGATTTCAGTCTTTTACACATGTGCTGCCTTCTTTGTTTTCTTAATAATGGGAAAACACTTCTTTATCTTAGATTGATATTATGAGGAATATTTATTAATACTGATAGGATTTAAAGCTTTCCATAGATACTGTTACCAGGCAAAAGTAGAATTGGGCATCTTGCAATTTCTTGAGCAGTATATTACAACACACTTCACATTGTGTTTTACTTTGGTGAATTTTTTCTTGATTCATGTCTGTATTTTTTTTAATATACAGTACTTTTCATGTTCTTCACTTATCTTTTGAAAGTGTACATCTACTTATCTTTTCACTTGTGACCTCTCCAACAACATTTTTAGATTAGGTAATGAAACATTAATCACTTGGAAATGCAAACAGATAAGACAATTCATTAATAACTTCGGAGGTAAAGAAAGAGAGAACTGTTTTTTTTTCCTCTGACATGGCACTTGTTTTGAGTAATATTTTACAGTTTCTTCTTACTGATATTTTCAGACAAAATTGCTGAACCACAGTCAAATCAGGTGTCCTTACGCTTTAGTGTGGCAGCAGTGCCACCGTCCCTTGCAGTAAGTACCAGCGGGGTTGCTGCCAAACAGGCCTGTCCCAGCCTTTGGGCCTTTTTGCTACAGCTCTGTGCTGGCACTTGTGTGGCTGCACAGTCAGAGTTCAGGGGCTCATTTGGCTTTAAATGATCCCCCACTGCAGAGCGAACCAACCAGACCTCTAGGGTACAATCAGAGTGGGAAACTGGGGGGTGGGACTGCCTCATCTGGCAGCAGCCCAGATTTAGGTTGATTTAACAACATCATGAATCAGCCATCTGAGTTATTTTATTTAAAGCCTTCAAGTAATGTTTTGTATGCTTTACTTTAGGTGTATTTATAATCCTATTAAAAGCGATGAACTTGTTTACATCTTGAGTTTACACACATGGAAGTGTTTGCAGTCTGGAGGCTTCATTTTGTTACATTTGGGAATTTCAGTGAAGTTTGTTGCTTTTCAGTTCCATTCAAAGCTAAATGAGCTTGGAAAGGTAACACAGGCCGCTCAGAAGATAAGACCTTGTGCTGATCTTGTCTGGTTGCTGATGTGTAGGAGACTGTGTGTGCCAAATGAAAGAAAGTGCCCTTTAGGCAAAGGCAGACCAGTTAAATGTACATCCTTGAAATAATTTTCTCTAAATATGTAGTCCCATGTAAGCTGTGAAAATGTTGGTGCAGTAGAAATCATATGGTGTAGAAGTGAACATCTTTGTAACTAGCAACAGTAAAGGACGAACAGAGGAAAAATCAAAAAGGTTTCTTTTCACTGTCTACTGCTTTTCCAAGCAAGAATAAGACAAATGACATCATAAGATCTGAAGCTGTAGAAGCACTCTTTCCTCATAAATAAATATGCCCTCAGAAATGAGCCCTTCTATCTCAAGATTGTCCAGCTGACATTCAATTTTCAAAGCTTCACACAACAGTCAGGCACAAAACAACATATGGAATATCTTTATTTTATTCCTTTTGCACCTGTACTTGCCTCCCTCCCTTTATATTATTTTGAATTTAGTAAGTCCTTGATGTAAATCTAATTTTTCATTCTCATAACTGCTTTGAAAAACTGTTGCAGAATGTATACAAACATGGCCAGATAGTCCATTCACAGAGTGCAGTTTTCAGTGATCTGCTACTGAATTGGAATTAGTCAGGTTTTCCAGGGAGACTGCCTGGAGGTTTGTATCTTCATTAGTGGTTCTAATAATGGAGTAGAAGGTATGCCTGTTGCACTTGACAGCAGCATGCAGCTGGGAAGAACAGAAAAGGCTGGAAGGCAGGTTTGTAGCTGGAAAAAAAAAAAAAGCATGAAAAATTGAAGAAATGGTCTAAAAAATAACAGCCTGTGGTTCAGTCAGAAGTATACAGTGCAGCTGGAATTAACCAAACACATAAACAAAGGTACAGGGAGGATTAAGTAGGAAATAATATTTTTATGTTGTTGGATTTACTTGGGGGGGGTTGTTTGTTGGTTTGTTTTTTTGGTGTGGGATTTGGGTTTTGTTTTTTTTGTTTGGTTGGTTGGTTTTTGTTTTTTTAAAGGATCTGGTATTTGAGGCTCCCAAGCTGAAGAGGAGTCAGAAATACTGTGCTGTTGTGGAAGAAAAAGGAAATGCAGCACTGCATTATATACACAGTGGTAGTATTTGACAGGCATAAGATATATAAAATAAAATAATCCTTTCAACTCAATTTCAATGGAGTCATACTCACAGTCTGAGGAGGGCAGGGGGGCTGGGGAGGGGGGGGGGTGGGGGGAAGAGGAACCATGCAAACGATTGGGAAAATGGTCCAGAGGAGAGCATAAGAATAATTCTCTTTCCCTGCCTTTTCTATAATTCTTCAGAGGTAGTTTAAGAAGTTTCTTTAGCCTATAGGATAAAGACATGAGAAGGTGGAGCAAGGCTGAAGAGGAGATCTCAAGTATCTTCAAGTCTGTAAAAGACTTTCTGGCTGAAAAGCCAAGACTGTTCTGAAAAGCCAATACCTGCAGTGCTTATGTCAAGGTGTAAAGATTCAGGATAGATTTAGATTAAAACTTTATTAAGGCACAGTACAGAAATATAAATGCCTATCTCTGCGTGCATCCATGTTCTCCTGTTCTCCTTAAAAGCCCTCATTTTATCCATGAGTATCAGTAGCAAATACACTTTTTTGTGTAGATTTCCACACAATGTGGTCCAAGAAACATACTTTTCAACAGTGTGTCATATAAAGGAATCAAAAAGCCACAGCAGTGATGATGAACTGTAGGAATAGAGCAGAAAAGACCAAGGCTGCTGTCAGTATGGTAGGTCCTGTTCCTCTAATAGGGAATATCTGCTTTTACTGTCAGGGCAACAGATTAAACAAATTGTTTTGCACAAATACAAATTGTAACAAGTGCATAGATCAGATTATGTCAATTTGTTATGGAACAATTAGACATCAGCTTATGAAATGCAGTTGTACGCTGTCAATAAATGCAGAGCTGCATAATCCCAGCTCTTTAGGTGTGAGGGTGGGCAGGGCAGTACATCACTCCATTGCTGTGCAGGCAGAAAGTCTTCATGAACCTCTGTGCCTTTTCCACCTGGAAATAAGTTGATTTCTCTCAGACTTAAGAAGCCTTTGACTCCAGAAGGAATATACTTATTCATTCCCACAGAAAATGTAGCAAATAGAATATTTCCAGCAAAAAAAAGGAGAAATTACTGTACCAGGATCACTTTGTGCAAGTCTCAGGGGAATGCTTTTGAGAAAGCCCTTTTAAGTTCTGACAAAACAAAACAAAAAAGCTAACATTGCCTGCCCTCTTCTTCCAAATATGAAAGGTCTGAAAGAGCAAATACAGTCCACAAATTAACCTCTGCAGAAGAAATTTGGCTGCTTACTTGTTTTTGTAAATGTCTTTTATAGATAAGAGTTAGTGGATTTGCAGATTGTTTTTATGCAATAATACGCCTTTAGATTGCAGTTCTTGGAAACATGGATATCCGGGATTTTGTCAACATTGCACAAATTCTGAACTGTAAATTCTTTGGTTGTTTTCTGTGGCATTAGTGAATCATGTGTTTACTTTCTTTCCTCTGTGGGAACTACACAAAATCAGAAGCGTGGATGTTATGTCACTGGGGAAAGGGCACATGTGCACTTCAGAAGCAGAAGGAACAAGGTGTTCAAAACAAGTACTGATAAGCAGAGAGAACAAAATTATTACTTGCAAATAGTGTTCTGAAATAGCTTCCAGAAAGGGTAAAGCAAGAAGATGGTTTCCCAAAATGTATTCTGGAGACAAACAGTTCATGACAAACCATTTGCTGCACTGGTTTAGCTTTTTATTTTGTTTGCGAACTGTTTTACAACAGACTTCGAATTTTACACTTTTGTTCTCCTGAGTTATTTAGCAAGTGTTTAATGAGGAAAATCTTCATCTTGTCGATTGTTTACTAATTGTGTTTTCCATATGTTTATATGTTCAGCTTTTCTGTTGAGGGATTTCATCGCTTTCATCACATGCTTGAGGACTGATTATTTGTGGCATAGTGCTGGAGAAAAATATGGAAGCACTAAAATCTTTATTTTCTCTCAGATGGAATCTTTGAGACCTTGCATGCTAAACATTCTATAGAACTTTGTTTCATACATATCTTGAAAAACATGACTTTTTGCAGCTCATCACTCTGAAACCTGTTGATACTAAACCCAGGGTTGTTAGCAGCTTTCATCTTTGTGTGGGGCTTATTCTCTGCCAGGTATGTTCCCAAGAAACTGCAGCCAACTACTGTGTCCACACACCAGGTACTTTGGTTTATGTTGTGGGTCTGGAGCAGACTTAGAGCCTTAGGTCATACCTAAATATTCTTTGCCCTTTTACATCCTGATTTCAGTTCTCTTCTGTTGCCTTTTTTCATACTCAGCCTTGAATTTCCCTTCCCTACTGATTTATGTTTCCTGAGGCCCTTTCAGCTCTCTGCCACCCTTTTTCCATTTTTTTTTGGGGGGTGGCCTGCCAGGGCTGAAATGGGGGGGCTTTTTCAAGCTCTCAGCATTGTATTGCTTGATAATATATTAAATCACCTCACAAACTAGAAAATCTCATCTCCAGTCACTTCCTGGCTCTTTGAAAAGTAATTGGAGAGAGGTGTATGATTAGGCTGATTCAGCATTTCTAGCAGACATGTTGGTGAATATGATTTTTTGCTATAGCTCTATTTTGGTTTGGAATATGCCTATGGTATCTTCTAGAAGGCAGAGAAAAGGTTGAAATATGCCTGTTGTTGAAGTGAAATGGGAGTTTAAGACTATTAAGAGGTTTGGAAGCATTACAATTTCTGCACTAATGAAATCCAAAATTCCTTTATGAAACCAGTCCTAGGACATGAGCCTAAGCAGTGTGAAAGCAGTTTAAAGGGTAATGCTTATTGATTTCACAGCACAGCATGGCATGTACCGTCTGACTCCTGCTCCATGTTTCTTTCTTTGTAATTGGGTAAAAAAGAGGAAGAGACGTAGCAGAACAGGACATGGGTTTGCCAGTCTGTCACATAAGAGCTGTTCTTTCCCAAATTAAGTCACTCACAAAGATCTATTCTCTTCCATATGAATATAAAGGTTACTTGACCCCATCAGGTTTCACGTACTCAAGCTTTTTTCTGTTTCCAAATTCAGGAAAGATGCTTTAAAACTTTAAGGTACGTAAGTTTCATACATAAGAGAAGCTGACTGTAAGCAGGACGACTGTGCTGAGCATAGCCCTGTCTAAAGTCACACTTAAACAGCTGTAGTAGGAGGACTTCATGTCAGCCCAGATGCTTGCTGCACAGGTGGAACTAAAATTTATCTTGGATTGCTGCACAGAAAATCTAAGGTTTGAGAGAACTCACTTTTAAAGAAATTAAAATTAAATCAGAGAAAGTGCTGTTTTGGACTATTATCAGTGCATGTCTGTTCTTTCTTAGGTTAGGCAGACTAACATTACTTAGGTAATATTATATCACATCTGTGATATATATATATATATATATATATGAAAAAAAAAAAAAAAAGGTGGTATGGCAGCCTTGGTTCAAACCTAAGCCTAGGAAGAAACCTCTTGTTCAGTTCAAGAGCTGGCAACTGCTCCAAGTGCCGTGTGAATGTGTGCCCGAGTTTGATCCGTGCAAACCCAGGGAATGAGCAGAGCTTCTCTAAGGCCCAGAGTGGCTCCAGGAGCCGCAGCCTGACTGTATCTCCTACTTGCGGCTTTCAGGAGGGGTGCAATGCCTGGCAGAAATGTCAGCCTCGGGACAGGAGTCACTGAGTATGTGGTGTCCTTGCCTTCCTCCTGTTAAGGACAGCCACCCCTGCTAAGGTTAGAGGAGTTGGTAGAATCTCAAGAAAGCATTCTGCTTAGAAACATTGTTAAGGTCAGGTTGTTGACTGTTAGAATATTTCGGAATTGTTTGGAGGGTTTTGCCCCACTTTTTGACACATGGTATTTTTGACACATTGTTTTTCCAGGATGGTAAATTTGACTTTCTTGCCAGGGCCATGTGTCATCCACATGATTATTTTAATGTAAGTGGTCTTTTTTCTTTCTACTTTTTGTTTTAAATGAAAACTCAGAACAATGCTCTTTAATCATTGATCTCTATCATCAAGTGGTTAGAACTCCCACCAGAAACTGCCTGTTTGGAGGACTCAATTTTTTTGTGGTCAGTATATTTAAGATTTGCTGACTTCTGTGACAATGCAGAGTCAGGGAAAAGAAATAGTGAAGTAAATTAATATAAAAGTGAAAACAAAAAGATTTTTTTTAATTGACCTAAATGATGAAAATGAAGATACAAACAGAATATAATCTTTATATATCTTGTTTCATTACTGCATTAATTTAGTTTATGCTTCCTTAAAATTTTAATGTGCTTCAGAGTTTTTAGCTGACAGTTGTTGATTTTATATAGAGACTATCTAGTGAGAGGAGATGTTTGGAAATTTGTTGAAAGAATAGACTAGAGATTCAACAGCCCAGAGAACACTTGGGATTGTTGGCATTTGCCACTGAAGGTTGAATATTAAAACTATCAGGTGTCTGAGTTTAGATGCCAAGAAAAGAAGCTCTCCATATGGATCTAAGTTGCTGTATGGTACTTTATTGATGTTCTGGAAGATGATGTAACAATAATTCATCAGAATGTTTTCGAAACATTTCACTTAATTGGAAGATTTATAAATATCTCCAAATTTTGCATAGATTTCAGACCATGTGTGTTTATAAATGTACATACATGCAAATAAAACATAAATGCACTCACATGTGAACATTCATGTTGAACTTAATATTTATGCAGCAACTTCTTTGGTTAGAGAATCATAGAATAAGTGGGCTTCTTGTGTGGATGCACCTAAACCGTTCCAAAGATCTGGGGGAGAGTGTAGTTTCAGTGTCAAAAAGTAGCCTTCAGAAATACAAATATTAGCTGCTGTTTGTCACTACTTCTTCATTTTACTTATATATATTTATTTAGGAATCCCTACCCTAAGCTAATTGTGGTGTCAGGATTGCAGGGGACATCACTTGGGTAGCAGAGTGCCAAAAGTCATGGTTGTATTGTCATTTGATCCCTAAGTAGAGGAATTTGTCTGGGTTCAGCAAGATAAGTTGTCATCACATTTTATGTAAGTAGTGTCCTCTAAGTTTGGTGTATTGCATTGTCCTTCAGGTCCCAGGCAGTGGGGCAAATGAATCAGATTGGTTCAGCTTGTAAGTGCTTTAGGGGCCAGCACATACCTGGTGTCCTGTGTTAGTGAAGAACTCAGCCATGGACTCCGACAATACTGGATCTCTTGGCCATAAGGAAGAGTCATCCTCCTCATCGCCTCTGTTATGTTTGCTGTGATTGATGAACAATTAAAAAATCCCCAGACAAACAGAACCAACAAGCACAGATTTGCTTCTTGAAAACAGACTTGACAGTGATCCATTTCCTGTTCAGGGACATTGGGGTTTTTTGGACCTTGAAGGGACTAAGGCCAACAATAGAACCAGTCATTTCCTTTGTGAAGCGTTAATGCAAGTCATAAGATGAGCCTGTTAATTACAGTCATAACCCTTTTAAGATGAAAGGGCAAAACCAATGTTGTGCTCTCTCTACTGCTATATGGGACATTAATTTCCCTCTCACTTAAACTCTCCTGACAGGTGGTAATGTGCTGGCTGTAAGCAGCTAGAGTTAAGGTTATTTTTAGGGAAAATATGGCAAGGTGGTAAAGCAACAGATGTACAGCTGGTAAAGACTGAAAACAAGGGTTGTCTAGAATTCATTCATAATTTTTCAGACATTAGATCAAGAGCTACCAAATTAAAAAAAAATACTGTAGAAAAAGGAGATATTAAGACAAGTAGCCTTAAAATTGAATCAAATAAAAGCAAAATAAGCAGATGGGACATGTAAAATCATGGAGGAGCCACAAAAAGCTGCAATATTGCATTAGGTGGTAAGATGACCTAAATATACAAAAGTGAGCTTACACTGATAGCAACAGCAGCTTGCTCACTTTCTGGATCACACAATTATACTACAGCCAATGACATAAAAAGGGAGGAAGAACAAACATAAAAAGGGAGGAGATGTACCCTGGGACCGACTTTGTGGTTTTTTGCAAATACAGTCCACCTCATTGTTCTACTGCCATCACTGCTGAGGGATGGCCATGCCAAAAAGGCCAATTTCTGTGGCTGCAGTTTAGATCGGCAAGCAGAAAAAGAAACAAGGTCTCTGTAATACAGTGCAAACTAATGGATTTTATCTTTACTGGAAGTTTTATTGTGGCTCAGATGAAACAGCTTGATACTGTTAAAACAGACCAAGTATGTCAAGCCATGCTGCAGTGTCCCTTTTCAACTGACATTATTTGACTTGGACAAGTAAGAAAAGCATTTCTGTGAATTATTTTGTACCTACACTTCACAATCTAATCTAACAACATCAGAAGTGTGGAAGGAGAGGAACTGACTTAGCCCAGAGGCTTCATTTAAGCCCGAATGACAAAATGCCAACTGTCAGACAAAAGATAATAATGACATTTATCTTCCAAGACATTATGTAGGAATGAAAAAAAAAAAACTTTTCAGGAATGATTTTCAGGAAGAACTATCTTTAGAATTTCTGTACAATACATGGAGGAATATATTAGGTGATAGCCATGGTGGGGGAAATAGCCAACACACACACAAAACCCCAAATCAACAGATGTAACAGGGCAGCCGTGTGAATATGGAATAAAGAAAGTCACTACAATTGCCATGGTAAACCATTTTCTGCAAAATAAAAAAGAAATATCAGAAGATGCTTCCAGTATAACCACTCTGAGAGAAAACATTTGCCTAAATGTCTGTATTACTTGTGCTGGTCTTCCTAATATGTTTCTTGTCTGTCTGGTGTTAAGTCACAGGTCAGGGTCAAATCTCAGGTTAAGGAGAAGTTTCTGGAGGGGTGGTAGGGTTGTTTTGTCTTTTTTTGTTCTCTTTTAAGCTGAAGACTAAACCAAGACATTTAATGAAAATTAATTGTGTGTATCATTTAGCTTCCTACAATCTGTGAATTTTTCCTCATTTTTTCTACACACGTAAACATCAAGGTGGAAAAAAGGTGGAATTTGCAGGAGGAACAATCCAAATATTCAGACTGTGTTCCCTAAAACAAATAACATAATTACTGTATGCTTAGAACTCAGTTTTGTTCTTAGTTTGTATAAGGGGGATAGTTTGATGTGTTCCTAAAATTCAGTGTCCCATTTTGGCTTTGGTGGTGTCTTTTTCTGAAAAATCTGTAGCACTGGCAACTTTCAGACAATATTGTCTTTCAATTGGCTGTGTTAGAAAGATAATTTGGTGAACTCATCCAGAAAGAAATCTTGACGTTTGTAGAGGTTTTTGGATTGGTCAGTTTTTACTGTTTTGGACAAACTGGAGAAAGTGGTCTCAGCACTGAACTAGATTGTCTTTTGAGTCTTTAGACTTACTTATAGTAAGTCTGATGGGGAAGTTCAGAAGAAAAATTGGATGTGTTCCTCAACACATGGACTTACCTCAGGAGTTTTTATATCCAGCTTGCCAAAAAAACTTCTGGAGATGAAAGTTCCAAGAACTTTCCAAGCAGGGCTGTTTCATAGGCATCCTGAGATAGCTGTGATCACTCCTAGCTACTCTTCTAAGTTCAGAAAATCTTTATTTACAATGTAGGGCATATATTCAAATGATGTTTTAATTTCTGAAGGCTTTTTTACCTTTGAAGAACCTGATCCCCAGCTGGTAGACTTTATGAGGCCCCACAAGTTTGTTAAGATTAAATAAGCAGAATTGCTCATAAAAACTCTGGTAGATGTGGTAATTATTTTTTCCCATCAGAGAAAAATGGTAGAGAGAACGTCAAAGAAACAAACAAAGGATAGAGGAGAGTGAGCAGATGAACAGAGAAAGGGAGTTGTGTGGGGGGCAGATGTGCCATTGAACTTTATAACTAATTGCAGACAGACTCATACCAAGGAGACAAACACACATTCACTTTGTGTTTGAAGGTCTGATGGTGGGGTTGCACAGAGATGTCTCCAGTGTCTGTAACAGGTCAGCCAGGTATTAATTATCCAGACAATTACCAGTATGTGCTCTGTGTACCTTCAGTGGCAAACAGGAGCAAAACTGGGCACTCCTGCTTTGTCTGCAATGCTGCCATGACAAGATTGCTCAGTTTCCTCCAGGAATTCCCTAAGGCTGTTCCAATACCCTTGCAGTGCTGAGATACCTCACGTTACAGCACTGAAGTGTTTCTGTGTGGGAGAACCAAGGTCTGGTTAAGATGGTCCAGCTCCACTCTCAGAAGAGCCAGCTCGACATGCACATGCCCTTCCATGAAGAGTGATGGCTGAAGGTGCTGAAGGTGACAGGGGAAAGACACTCAAACCTTCCTTAAAAAATGTATCGTATCTTAATAATTTAATAATATTGGTGTTCCTTGCCAAGTGCCTTAAAAGCAGAGGCTGACTCACTGCTGTGATGCTTTTTCAGCCCTGTGTTCTCTCCTTTACAGGGCTTTATGGATGTGTTTTGTTTTCAGTCTTCTTATTTTCCTTATTTGTTCTTTAGGAAAGATATAGATGTAGCATTTCATCACAATTGCTTTTTAATCAAGCAGGAATTGGGGTGTTTTTGCTGTGGATACTGAGAGCATCGTCCAGTGTATTTAATTAGCTCTAATAAACAGCTCTAAACATACAGAGATATTTAGATTTCATAGACTTGTATATAATATCTATTACCTACTAACAATATGATATTACACATTAATAAACTATTACTATAGTATTGTAAAATTGGACGGTTTAGAGCTGATAAGCATCTCCAAACATCCAGAGAGATTAATAGAAGCTGGAATATGTGTGAAGGGAAAACAAAGCCCATTTGCATTGACCTTAGTAACAGTGGTTTTCAATCTGTCTGTTCTCCACTTTCACATAGCAATTTCTGCTAAAAGTTTGTCATGATTCTTTAGTAAAGAACAAGTTTTAAGCCATTTTTGCTTCCTCTTATATGATGATGGGTTCTCAGAGTTGTCTGTTTTAGTAAGTTGGCTCCTTTACTAAATCTTCAGTGCATTTGCCTGTTAAAAATAAGCTCTCTTACAGTTCCTCACCAGAAGCCTGTATTTTTATATTATTTTACTTAGTGGAAATTAATTAGCTTGATAGAACAGAATTGTGTGAGATGCTGCTGAAATGTAGGCTGTAAACTCCAAATCAGTCATGTATCTAGTTTCTGCCTCATTTAATCAGACTCTTGAAAATTACATTAGGCATCACAGTTACACTGGATATTTCAGGTCCCTAGAAAAATAAAGATTGTGAGTCAGATCTGGTCAGGAGTTTAACTGGCTTTATCAGAAATTCTGGTTCATTAAACCTTGAGCATAGTGTAAGAATACAGCTGTTAGAGATGAAAGGTTTCTCAGCTGTTGAGGATAGAGGACTCAGAAGATGTGGTTTTGGTGCTCTCCTGTCTGCAAACCATTGCTCGAATTCTGCTCTAATTATTATTTAGTTTACACAGTAGAACAGCTCCAACAGGAAAAATTGGGATAAGCCTATTTCAAACTAATTCGTAGGCTGATTTTGTGGTGGCATTTAATGACATTGTGGGAGAGCCAAATTCAAATCCCTCTTCTGCCAATTAACAACACGACTGTGGAATTGCTCTGTTCCTTCTTAGCAGTTAGCATTTCCCCCCCCTATTCTCAAGAGCCAAGTTGAAGGATTACATTAGAAAGTAGTGCTGGTTGTATAATGTAATTTACACAGTCAATAACAGAAGAGAAAAATATCTCATCAAGAGAAAACAGTAGAAGAGCACAAGTTGGAAGACAGAGGACGGCCTCTTCTATACTGTGTCCTGTGCTGTGTCTGTAACACTGTGCAGCTGCTTCGGGCCGGGTGTCCTGCCTGCTCTAAGAAATTCCTGCTCCACTTGCTTTGCAGTGCCTCTCCTGATTGTCCTGAACAATATCTGTGAGACCTGTACACATTATATGTGTCAGAGAAGTTAAACATTATGTCATGTTAAATAGATGCTTGTTTCAGGCTGCTCACTCCTTGGTTGGTGCTTAGGAATTGGCAGGAATGAGTTTAAGGGCCTGAGGACACTTTATGCCAGCAGTGAGTGGCCCTTGATAACACAGTATCAAGGCAATCTTAGATGCAAATAAATGCTCATTTAGGCACTTTGTGGCCTCACCACATTTCACTCTGCATGGTCAGGGACCGGTTTATCATTGTTGCCTTAATTATGCAGTGCATTATGTATGTATATGATAGCCACTTGCTCTCAGCCAGATGGCAGCCCTCATCAATGTTCAAAAACTGAAAAAGCTTTTTTAAGGAACTACAAACAATTGAGTTGCTGAGATAACTTTTGCATCCTACCTTTGTCATTTAATGTAGCCGTTATTTTATTCAGCATCTGGAACCTTCCACTGCTGGAAGAAGTTTGTTTTAACTTTTTTTTTTTTTTCAATTAGAACACTCACTAGCACTGTTAATTATTCTTCTAATTAACTTTCTGTTATGGAAACATGTGCCTATTCAAAGTTTTCTAAAAATGAGAGTAAAAATTATTTACCCCAAGTTTGACTGCTACTGCTTTTGAATGACAGGTACTGTTTGACATTATCAGAGCATGAAACAAAATCCCAGGAGCATGCTTGCCTTTCCCTCCCCTGCATTGTTACATTTCAATTGAAGTTTATTGGTTGTTTTAGTTTCAGTATTAACTGTTAATAATTATTAAGATGTTACTCACATGTTACAACATTCTGTTGGACTACCTGGTTTAGAGAACCGGGACTGACTGTGAGTGTTGGAGTGCTCACTTCCATTAGGATAAACTGGTCTTAGGTTGTGTTCAAATGCATTGAAGTCTTGCAGCATTTTGGACTACGCTGCGATTCATTCCAAAATAGTTGTCTGGAAAAATGTCTGGTGTCACACAGAGAATCCAGGGTGGCCTTTCATGTAACTCTCTGTTTGGGGCAGACTATCCTGCATGTGAACCTCTTAGCTCACTCTACATTTCTTAGTTCCTTTTGGTCTTACTAGTCTGGGTTTTCCTGGGATTGATTTTCAGGACCTAAAATTGAGCAAGAAAAGAATTTTACACACTCTTCAGAAAGAATGCAGGGAAAGAGTGAATGAGACAAGAAGGTCTCAGGAAAGGAGACATACTACAGAGGAAAGCAGGAGAGGAGCTTGGCTCTCAAGGAAGGGCGTGCTTGGGACAAGGAATATCCAGCTTAATTCTGTGGAAGCTAAGGTTGGAGAGAATTTTGATACCAATCTGTCTGAGCAGGGTGTTAGGATAATTCTGTTAAAGCAGAGTATTGGCATTAACTTTATTTCAGATTGCCTGATGGTAGTGCTTGTCTATCACCTGCTGTGTGGCAGCATGATTTCTTTTCTGGTATAAGACCAAAATCAGCCATGGTGTGACCTGGTACAATTCCCACTGAAATCTTATGCCAGGGAGAAGTAATTGATGTTGCAGGCTTTCACTGATTTATAAAGAAAAAAATTACCCTAAATACTGATTTTGTTCCTTTAATAACTGCTGGAGTAAGTGTTTATTTGTAGGGCAGTGACATTTCAGGTTGCTAGAAGTTTGAGAAAATCCAAAGACTTTTTTCACTTGATATTATTGTGTGGGGTTTGTGTAAACCTGTGCAAAATTCACTTTGTCAGTGAATGGATAAAAGCCACAGTCAAAGCAGTAAGAATGGCTCGAGATTTTCGTTCTGACTGAGCTGCTGTTTCCTAGGGTTCTTAACTACAGCAGGAGACTTTAGCAGCAAAATAGCCAAACAGCAGTGGCTAGAACTGGAAACATTAAGTGTGTTGCAGTATTTATACAAAGGTTTGTAAATTAAATCACAAGAGTTTTAGATGTGCTGATTCACACACAAGTGCCACTTCTTTTAAAAGGAATCTCATGATCCCAGCAACCGTAGCACGTTGCTAATTTTTTGAGTTTCTATTGTATTGGCTTCTGTGAGGAGGTACTTTTATAAAGAATTTTATCTGTTGTAATTCATGGAAGAGAAAGGATGAACTGGGTTGGAGCTTTGATAGGTCAATGTTCAGACATAACTCCAGAAAAGATGTTAAATTTGGCTGTCCTTGGTAGCCACAACTCATTCCTCTGATGTAGTGAGAGCTTGTCCCAGTGTGCACGTGTTGAGGCTCAGGGGCCAATTCCTGAGAGCTCTGTCCCCTGCAGCCCTCGCTGGGCTCCACAGTGGCTGCTGAGGGCACAGGTGCTTGTTTTGTTTGTGGAGGCCCCACTATCACAGAACGGTTTGGGCTGGAAGCGACCTTAAAGACCATCTGCCTCCAACCCCCGTGCCATGGGCAGGGACACCTCCCACTTGCCCAGGTTGCTCCAAGCCCCGTCCAGCCTGGCATTGAACACTTCCAGGGATGGGGCAGCCACAGCTTCTCTGGGCAACCTGTGCCAGGGCCTCACCACGCTCATTTGGTTGTGTAACAGTGTGGAAGTGAGCGGACAGTTTTCTTCTGATCCAGATAGGTTGATGTCAGGAGAACAGTTAGTGTGACAAGATTATCAGTTCTTAAAATGCTAGAAATGCTGTAAAATTGCCCAACATTACATATAATCTAATTTAAATAAAACCGTTTTAGGAATTTTCTTCTATGAGCTCTGTAAATGTTGAGTTTGTTCCCAACCTCAACATTTAAAATGTGTGGTGAACATTATATTTTGGAACCATATGTGAGCGTCAACACTTGAGCTCCACATTTCTGATTATAAACTAGTCTGTAAGGGATGTACCGCTGCTTAGGTACAAAAGGCATTGAGATTTTTAAATTTCAAATGGCTTTTAAAATAGAATGCAGTCTCCTAGTCGGGCTCCTGTCTTTGGAAAGTTAACTGCTAGACAAATAAAAAGAACTTCAGAAGAGAAAAGAAAAGCTTCTGGAAGTGGGAGATCTTAATTTGCGCTTTTAAGCTTTTTCTAATATTTAAAAATTGCTCCTCAGTTGAAAAGAATTGATTTCTGAAAAGAACACTATTTATGATTCATTGTCATGAAACAGTGCAAATTGTATTAAGTAAGCCAGGAAGTAAAAGTGAAGATAATGAATCGTCATGTTTTAGCCCATATTTTTGGTGTGAGTGGTTGGGGAGTCTGCTTAACATTCTTGAATACCAGGAATTAATTCTCTCAGGCAATTTGCAGTAGGAGCAAAGAGCAGCCTCTTAACTTTTGATCCATCTGTGTATTAATTCACCAGACAACAGCATATGGCTCTAAGAGTATTGCTGTGGTGTGCACTGAATCGAGGAACATTCAGCCCAACTGCTTTAGGCCAGGCTACAGGTTTATGGACCCTGGTCCTGAAACCAACAGCTACCTGGCACCTGGGCACTTCTTATGCTTCACTTTGGTAAAGGAGGCAACTACAGTTCATTAAGGAGATAGAAGGCAGTAAAATTTCCTGAAGCTTAAATTCAATCCTTAATAGCTTCCTTTTCTCAAAACTTTTGTTCTCTTGTATGTAGTAATTTTTTAAAATACCAAAGGGTAGTGTAGTAAAAGTAAGAAGGTATTCCTTTCTTTCCTTTGTTCTGATAATTTTCTTTCCTCCATGAAAAGCTTTTCTTTCCTCAACAAACCACCAGGCTGCTGTATTATCTTTTGATTTTTTTATTTTTTTTTAAATTGCCTGCATGAAGATCATGTTTGGAGAGAGCTTGAAAAAGAGACTTCCCTTAGATAAGGACCTTTTCCAAAACATTGGCTCAGCCTCCAGGAGTGAGCCTGGCTAATCAGTGACTTGAATTTGGCAGGTATGACTTGGTTCCTTCCCTGCCTTTTGGAGTTTTAATGTGTAAAGGCAGCAGTAGCAGAGAGCAAAATTCATAAAGAACTAGCAGAAGAGGTTTCAGAATTGTTGGCAGTCAATTTTTGTGTTAAGAAAGAACACCAGGAAGTACAGAAGAATGGGAGAGGGTGTTAGACACCAGATCAGTAAATGTTGGGTCGGAACCACCTTGAGGGGGGCGGGGTGGGGGGGTGGGGGGGGGTGTAGGTGTGTGTAGGGGGACGGGCTGGGTCAAACCTCATGGAGATGGGGTGGTGTCGTATCCCTCGTGGCAGGGACAGTGGGAACACTGCCCCTCACCCTGGCCTGCAACCCCAGAGTGGGTCAGAGGCCCCTCCTGTGAGGGCTTGGCCACAGACCCCAGAGCAGATGAAAGGCATGTGTGTGCCCCGTGCCACAGCCCTGCCATCTGGCCATGTGAGAGCTGGGCTGCCACAAGGCGCCAATGGTAGCTATATAATCTCTCTCTCCCTCTTTCTCCTTCTTCTTGCTTCTTGCTCCCTCTTCTTTTCTTTCTTTGCTCTTTTCTTGATGCGTTGGGTGGCTTGGGACTGGGTTTTGACTTAAGTGCTGTGGATTCATGTGTGCTGGGTCAGTACTGTGGTGGATGTTTTGTCTGCCTTATGTGGTGCCCTTTTGAACTTTTGCCAAATTCCCCTATTTTCTCCCGTAAATTTTCAATAGAAGTACCTCTTGGGAACAAGTCAGTGGCTTATTCTCTTGACACTATCTCAAGGTATTAAAGAACCCGATAGATACATTTTAAAGTAAAACTGCAGGCTGAACTTGTAAACTTGCAGCTCCAGGGCCGGATTGTTACAGACTAATTTGTTTCTCTGTTGCACACGTGGAGAACTGCAGTCACAACCTTGTGCAGCTCATAAAAGAAGTGGTAAATAAGACTCTCCCATTTTTCAAGGTGGGGTAAACAAAGAGACCTCAAATTATTGACAAACTGAAAGTAATGCATTTGAGGAAAAGCTATATGGCATTTACAAGCCTCAGTGTTTGAATACACACTCCTCATGATACAGCTCGCTCCTTGATGTCTGCTTTTGTGCACCCCTTCTTATTGGAATGTTTCCAGGTAACAAATTAGTGAAAACAGGAAATCTAATAGATTCAGATTTAATGAGTTACATGAGTTTCACAAGGTTCTGAAGCAATGTGTGCATTAGTTAAAAAATTGAGCAAGAAAATTGTCATGACAAAATGAAGCAAATGAAGGAAAGAAAGGAGAATGCAGCAATCATATTTGTTGACAAAAATTAATCTAGGAGGGCTTGCTAACATTTGTGAAGTCAGACATAAAAGGCTGTAGGAAGTAAAGCAGTTAACAGAGAGGCAGATGTTAGCAGGGTAAAATGTAATCAAGATGAATACAAAGAGGTTCTCACTCAGTGTAAAAGCCAACAATGAAAAGCATAAAATGTGGGAATGCTGACTAAGAAACAGTATTAGAGAAGCAGGATCCTGGGAGTGCTAAATTGAACATAAGCATGCAGTATGGTGCTGCTACAAAAATGCAAATGTGGGGATATAACTGAAAGGGGAGTTATAATTTCTGTTTCTTTAGACTAAGAAAAACGAGTTTCCTTAAAGAACATTCTCTGACTGAAGCAGTATCACCAGAACTGTTATGGGAACTGTCTAGTTGGGTCGCTGTGTCAGGCCAACACTGACCAGTTCCCTTAAGTAACCTCAGTAGCATGCTTCCTTTCTTCAGAACTGACTTTTCAAAAGGATTTGGAGACAAAATACTAATCTCAATTATGATAGTTCCCTACTCATGGCATTAGAGCAGTTGTCCCTTCTAGCCTTTCTGTCTCTGTCCTGCTTGCAGAGCACTACTCCTCTTCTGCAAATAGCAATTAAAATCGCTGCTGTGTTTTTTTCTGTGTAACCTCTTTGTCGTTGCATCTCTTCACTGAGTTTTCAACCTCCACCTAAAGTGCATCCTAGAACAAGTATTCCTTCAGACAGCTCTTTTTTTCCAGTTTTTCCCTGTGCTGCTGCCATGTTCAGCTGACCTTTTGTGCATACTCTTTGCCGCTGAGAACTAATTATGCTACAAGGAATAGAGATGAGAACTTATTTTAAGATAAAGGTTTTTGTGCTCTCCTTAGGTTAATCATCAGCTTTTCCATTACCATGAAATAAAAATAAAGCCAGTTATGGAATTGGAATTCAAAGGAGAAAGAAGCTGGATGGTTTTGCTTCTATTACAGTGATTTCTACTTCCAACAACTTTCATCTGACTCATGCTTTCTAAATGGTCTCTTGCAGAGATCTTTCAGAGGCTTCTTTGCTTTATTTCCTTCTTAGCATTCTGTTGATTTATTTTCTCTGTTGCCATCTGAATCTTACTTTATATGGCTTTTGACAGATGCTTCTGCTTTTAACTTGCTGCAAGCTATGGCTGTTAGTTTCACATTGTACATTTGCTGTGCTATTGCATATTCTGGATTGCAGTTTCATATTATTCCCTTTTGGTCTAATAATGCAAAGACATCCGCAATTTTAGCTTCAGAGTTAGGAACTAGACACATAAAATTCTGCACACACATAAACAATTGCTCTGAAGCAGTGGCTGTTCTTCCTGTAATGTTGTCTGAATGATAGGATGCCTTTTCCTGCTTCCAGACTGAATATCATGTATTTCATTGAACATTCTTCCTGGCAACTCGTAATACAGGTGGCATATGAGTTCTGGAATAGACTGAGGTCATTATTGTTCAAAAGAAACAAAACTATTGTTTTACTGTAAATGCCTTTTAATTATTTTTACAATTGTCTGTATGCAATACTATATAGATTTTTATTTGTCTATGCTATGGTAAGGTAAGATTGGTTTAGTTACCCAAAAAAGAATTTGGAATTCCTCAGTTCTTCTGAAGTAGTGAAAAGTAAGTAGGATTGTTTTTCCTCTGCAAATCCCTCAGATATATGTAAGCTCTTGGATAACAACTCATGCCAGATATAACTGCTGAGAAAGAAAGGACAGATAAATCACAAGGAACTGCCCTCCCTGATAACAGCTGTGGGCATGGAAATTAAGAAAGATTTTTCAAAATGTTGGATTTGGATACAAGAGGATCAAGGAGTCTCTCAGAGATAACAGATAACTATCTTGAACAGCAGACAAGGACGGCAGCACTTGCGCCACAGCACAGTTCAGATCAAACATGTTGTCAGGAATTGTGTGGGTATGTTTCCTGCTGTGGTTCGTCTAGTTCCTGATGCTTGAGTTGAACAAAGGAAAACTGGTGAGGGAGAGACAACGATAGGTTTGCCGGGGGTGGAGGAGAAGGTTTCTACTCATGTAACAATTGAATTTCTTCTTTTTCTGTAACAAAGCTACAAGGCTCTTATCTCATTGTCTTTGCAAATCATGTGGATGAGGAGTGAAACTAGATCAATTACTGTTGTACAGTAAGGCTTGCCCTCTGGAAATGTAGCTGTAAAGGGACTGGGATGGACAAAGGGCTTGTTCCTTTTGGCCTCAGCTGTATGACTTAGGGAGAGAGCGGCCACTTCTATTAAACTGGAATTCACGTAGTTTTAACATGAAATCACCACAAAATAGCCAAAGATAAGAAATATAGGATTTGGAAGAAAAAAGTAAGCACAATTACAATAGAGGAATTTTCTTATTTTATAACAACAGGAATATTTTGATCTTTTCACTTAATGACGATTCAACAGGGAAAAGTCTGTAATCAGAGGTTGCACAAGACAAAAGGATGAAGACAGGCATGAGCTACATTGGTGGACTTGCCAGTGACTTCAGGGGAAGTCAAATCCACACTTCTTCAGTGAAACACTGAGCAGATGTCACAGTAATGGTAACAAAACAGTATAAAGTGCCTTGTTTTGGTAATGATCTGGTAGATGGCATTGGAGAATTTGCTTCATGTACTTTTTTTTTAACCTGTATTTCAGGTTTAGGCTGTAAATTGCTTGGGCAGGGCTGTCTCCTGCTGTGTGTAACTACAGAATCTTTAAAATGGAGCTTTCATCATATGTAAGGCCACAAGGTACCAACTCAAATTGTTGCTGAATGCAGGTGTGCCGGATAGACATCGGGGTAGGGGGGGGCAGTGCCCTCCTACAGCCAACCACAATTGCCTCTTGCTCTCAGCAGCTGAAGAGCAGAAAACACCACACTGCCAAGGATGCTTTACAAAAACTCTTAAATTAGCTGGATTTAATGATTTGCAATTTTATTTCTCAGTTCATTATTACCTAGACATGTGTTTCTGTGCCTGCAAATCTTAGCAAAATACCTGTTTGTCTAGAAAAACTGGTGTCAGAAGATCATGCTGCCAATTAAAACTTATTCCCAGCCTAAATTGCACCTATAATACACTTCTACTGGATTGTACTTGAAAATCATTTGCTCAATAACAATGCAAAAACATCATATGTATATCTTGCAGTCTGAAGTCTTTTGTTAGTTTATTGATTTTAATCCATTTTAATTCAGAAGGGTGCAAAAGTCTTAAAGAGAAGAAAATTTCCATAATTATGTTCTGTAATTTTATAAAATTGCTATACCGTATTTGTTTTAAAAGAATATAATTAGGTGTAAGTTTACATTAAAACAAATAGTTGAAGTAGAAAGTAACTTTAGAAATGGAATTTGTCTGCTGCCCTTTAATGACTTTGGTTAACTGAAAATGGATTTTGGAAAATGGTTTTGGGGATTTGCCTTTTTGTAAAGTTCCAAATTTGCAAGTTATGCTTATAATTAAAATTTGACTGTGGAGACAGTAACTTCTATCAGAGCAACAAATAAGCTAAGAAAAATGAGGCATGCTTTTAGGAATGTGGGGGGAGAACCTGGCTGTTGGTATTTGAGACATTGTTACCCCAGCTTGCATTTTGATAAATACAGTGAAATTCGAGTGCAGGGAATCTCTTGCTTCTTAAGGAGAAAAAGCACATAAAAAAATCTTTGCCCAGAGAGCTCATAATTGTCTCATGTTTTCTTAAGATTAAATTGACACCATCTAGCAAGATTTGGCATTAGCAGGACCTTTCCAGCTCATTGCAGTATCATGCTGCATCCAGTGTTCCCCCTGCCTGTTTGAGCCTTCATTCCGAGCTGCTCCCTATCACTTTCCCTCCTGTGTAACTGTATGCTCAGTTCTCTGACATTTATGCTGGTCTGCTCTGTAATCTACCTCCTTGCTTAGAAGCACTCCCTTCTGAAGTTCATCCTTTGATCTATAGAAAGTGTAAGATCTCACCAAATAACTGTCTGACTCTGATACACCTTTTCTCTTCTAGATCTTTGTGTTTTCTCTCACCAAGACTTAATTTTTTCCCCTTTGATCGTTTTTGGGTTTGTTTTTATTCTCTCTAGTCTAAACAAACTGTCCTAAAGGCAGTTTTTATTTCCTGCTCTGCACAACAGATTTCCTGGCCTTGACACCCTCTTCTTTTTTGCTTTTTTAGCAGGTATTGCCCGGTTATTTTTTACCCTGCCAATTACATTTCTTCTCAGCCACAGGTTTAGTGTGTTTGAAGTTAAATGGTGTGTTACAGTATTTTTGAAAATAGAATGGTCCAAACCAGTCTGCTTCTTTCTCAGCTGTCGCCTCTTCCTCCTTTTGTGCCAAGTGTCTTCCTCTGTTTCCAGGCTCAGTGCTGTCACGGGGGAGCACAACAAAAAAGCAAAGCCCTTTTTCTTTTACTGCCTCACTATGGACTTACCTGTGACATATATAATATAATGGCCAGACTTCGTGAATGAAGATCTGGGGAAGGGCTCTCCCCCCGTGGGTGTGCCCCCCCAGCCTGCGCAGTGGATTTTTTAGGTGAGGCACAG